>JABXJD010000017.1:1312500-1637500 GCA_013375575.1 Percina caprodes | reverse complement strand
GGACCGATTCCCCCCCACCTGCTGAAACAGACCAGGTATCATATATAAGGAAAGCAGACTAGCCCAACTATTTATTTCTCTAGAAAGATGCTCCTTGGCTCCCAAAGTTCTTCCAGGCCAGTTAGGAAGTGATCTGGGTCAGCCTCATAGTGGAGGCCTCTTGGAGCAAATGTAGCACAATTGTTTGTGTTTCCATCCACTTCTGTCGTGCAAAATGTGTACTTATCTACCCTGCAACAGAGAGAGAGAGAGAGAGAGAGAGAGAGAGAGAGAGAGAGATCACTGAAGTGTAGGCCACCTCAAGTGTAATATTGTGATTATACAATGTTATGTGTAACAACAGTTACCAACAAAAGTCTAAGTGATAGTAAGTGATAATCAATCGGTAGGTCTCTAGGCTGCAGCCATACCCGACTCTTAATAAAAAGGCAGAGCGCTCTCTCTCTGTGGGGTCGAAGATTCAGCTGTTCCACTTAGCGGTCCCTCTAAAGGCCTGGAGAACTTCCGTTGTGTAATCTGGATGCCGCAGGTTTTTGTTGCATCTGCTTTTCTTTTTGCATCGCTTCTTTTTGAGGTTTGCATCATTTCTATATTTGCAGCGCATTTATGTATTTGGTTGTGTTGTGTGTATTTGAAACGTGTTTGCTAAATGCTGCGCAAGTGCGAACCGGAGGGTCACTGGTTCCAATACCCATATAGACCAAAGTATGGTGGTGGACTGGTAGCTGAAGAGGTGCCAGTTCACCTTGTGGGCACTGCCAAGGTGCTCTTGAGCAAGGCACTGAGCCTTTCCATGGGCAGCTCCCCCCTCACTCTGACATCTCTCCATTGGTGCATGTACAGTGGTGTGAAAAAGTGTTTGCCCCCTTCCTCATTTCCTGTTCCTTTGCATGTTTGTCACACTTAAGTGTTTCGGAACATCAAACCAATTTAAACAATAGTCAAGGACAACACAAGTAAACACAAAATGCAATTTGTAAATGAAGGTGTTTATTATTAAAGGTGAAAAAAAATCCAAACCATCATGGCCCTGTGTGAAAAAGTGATTGCCCCCTAAACCTAATAACTGGTTGGGCCACCCTTAGCAGCAACAACTGCAACCAAGCGTTTGCGATAATGTGCAATGAGGCTTTTACAGCGTCCTGGAGGAATTTTGGCCAACTCATCTTTGCAGAATTGTCCTAATTCAGTTACATTAGAGGGTTTTCGAGCATGAACGGCCTTTTTAAGGTCATACCACAACATCTCAATAGGATTCAGGTCAGGACTTTGGCTAGGCCACTCCAAAGTCTTCATTTTGTTTTTCTTCAGCCATTCGGTGGTGGACTTGCTGGTGTGTTTAGGATCATTGTCCTGCTGCAGAACCCAAGTTCGTTTCAGCTTGAGTGAACAGATGGTCGGACATTCTCCTTCAGGATCTCTTGGTAGACAGCAGAATTCATAGTTCCTTTTATCACGGCAAGTCTTCCAGGTCCTGAAGCAGCAAAACAGCCCCAGACCATCACACTACCACCACCATATTTTACTGTTGGTATAATGTTCTTTTATGAAATGCAGTGTTCCTTCTACAGATATACTTGGACACACACCTTCCAAAGAGTTCCACTTTTGTCTCATCTGTCCACAGAATGTTGTCCCAAAAGTCTTGGGGATCATCAAGATGTGTTGTGGAGAAATTGAGACGAGCTTTGATGTTCTTTTTGCTCAGCAGTGGTTTTCTCCTTGGAACTCTGCCATGCAGGCCATTTTTGCCCAGTCTTTTCCTGATGGTGGAGGCATGAACGCTGACCTTAACTGAGGCAAGTGAGGCCTGCAGTTCTTTGGACGTTGTTGTGGGGTCTTTTGTGACCTCTTGGATGAGTCGTCGCTGCGCTCTTGGGGTAATTTTGGGCGGCCGGCCACTCCTGGAAAGGTTCACCACTGTTCCATGTCTTCGCCATTTGTGGATAATGGCTCTCACTGTGGTTCGCTGGATTCCCAAAGCTTTGGAAATGGCTTTATAACCCTTTCCAGACTGATAGATCTCAATTACTTTCTTTCTCAATTGTTCCTGAATTTCTTTGGGTCTCGGCATGATGTGTAGCTTTTAAGGATCTTCTGGTGGACCTTACTGTATCAAGCAGCTCCTATTTAAGTGATGCCTTGATTGTGAACAGGTGTGGCAATAATCAGGCCTGGGTGTGGCTAGAGAAATTGAACTCAGGTGTGGACAACCACAGTTATAGTATGTTTTAACAAGGGGGGCAATTACTTTTTCACACAGGGCCATGATGGTTTGGATTTTTTTTCACCTTTAATAATAAACACCTTCATTTACAAATTGCATTTTGTGTTTACTATACTGAGCATGCGTGTGTAATTCAGGCCTGTTTATAATGTGTGTAAATTGTAATTTTCCTCTTGTGGGAAGTATACAAAATTAATATTTAACATAATATATTATTAATATTATTTATCAGTCCAAAAACATGTAACGTTTTTATCTGCCAAAAAGTTTAAAAGATGCTACCATGACATAAAAAATCTTTACATTGTGTGTGTTTAGACAAATTTAGAGCATTGTTTCCGTCAGTTTCCATGGTGATTCATTCTTATGACTGAAAGCATCACAAGTTATCTGTTTATGCCCATTTCTTAATATGCTCTCCGCGGTGTGACGGGAAATTGAGTGCTGTTGGGGAGGATGTAACTATCTTACTAACTACCAAATGACCGAATGACGTGTATGTGCTGTATTGTGTGAAGAAAGCAGCATTACGTGCACAACGGGTGTCTGAACTGGGACGAGACGAGCTCTTCTGACGAATACATCTGGAAACACTGTATACCTCTCAAGGTACATAGATCAGCCAATCAGCTGCAGCCGTGAGGTAGCAGCAGAAACTCAGAGTAACTGTCTGTTTCTCAGCAGTCCATGTGCAAGAAGAGCGAGGAGGAGAGTCAGCTGTTTGACCTGCTCGGCAGCATGTTGGAGTACGATGTCTATAGACGGATCACTCTGGAGGAGGCACTATGGCACCCATTCTTCAGCCCACTGAGGATGCAGAAGCCGCGCAGCTAACACATGCATAAACACACACACACACACATTCAACATATGCCTCAGGCTGTTAAGTAATGCAGTTACTAGATTGTTTGGGTTTGTAGTTCTGAGTTGATGATTTCAAGATTTTCAGTTTCATTTACAGTCATAATAGTTCTACAGCATTCCTTTCTACTTGAAATCAATTTGAAAACATGCCATCATCATCTGTTTGCATGTCACTGTAAAGAAAGTCAAGAGTAATGCTGTAAAGAAAGTCAAGAGTATTTTATTGTGTTATTCCTTTATTTATTTTTGTCAGCAGTTTGTTAAAGGACAAATTCGGTGCAAAATGAGTCTAGGGGTTAATAACATGTACCGAGTTTAACCGTTCTCTGGGATTTGTTTTCATGCTAATTGAAGGTGAATCACTAACTGCTAATTACCTTATAATGCTAGTCGTCGAGGCACCAGGAAAAGAAATCGCTATTTCTATACCAATAACCACACACCTCCTCCGCAAAGTCTTCTATCGCTATCACCTCTTTCTCTCAGAACAATGTTAACAGTGTTAAACATACATACATACTAGGCTCCTTCGAGATGAACTGCGCCTCACCTGTAAAGTGGACGACAGCAGGCGGCAGCAGCCAGGGGCAGTGACAAAAATCTTTTCCGGACGATTTCAGCAGCTTTTAGGCTGAACAGAAGTTACAGAAACACTGTGGTGTGGTTCTGATTCAATAAAATGTTATCAGACCCGTATATCAACATGTACACAGTCTCCAGTTGTATTAATTATAACAGAGTAGCTGTCAAAATTCTCTACATGTGATCTGTTGCTGAGTTTAACAACACACTGTAGATGATGTGTGATCTGAATAGATTTAGTCTCTCTGACTTCTAAATCTATCAGCCACAAAACATGGTTTGTACAGAATAAGCCTTTAAATCAGACAAATAGCAATTAAAATCCCTCCGATTCAAAATCAATTTAAAGTTTATACAAAACGTAAAGTTGAGTCGATTCTGAACCAATCAGCTGAGAGGCCGGCATTTCCCACCATGCTCTGGGTCCACCTGGGTCTTGTAGTCGGTGAAAAGCAACTGTGCTGCCTGCGTTTCAGAACAGCCGCCTTGCCCTTGTGAGATTATCGTTGCCCACGTGTGCATGACGTCAGAGCAAGTCAGGATCAGGTCGTACACAAATCTAACCGGCACGCAGCGGGTGGCGATCGCCGGTGATCAATTCTGCGCAGACCTGGCTCATCTCGAACAAGCCTATTCTCTGCTCTATTCTTCTATACAGGCTATTTTTACTGTTAGGCTATCCCCTTTGGGGAAACTTTCCGGGGGATCAGTTTCCAGGTATTTGCGTGGTCTGGGCCCCTGCTGTGCCAAGCAGTGGGTCCGCGCCTCTCAGGATGGCACTGATAAATGCTTGGTCCATCACTAATAAGTCTTTTATCCTGAATGATTTCTTAGTTGATAAATACCTTGATTTCTTGTTCCTGACGGAGACTTGGCAGAGATACTTGGAATACGGCCCTCTAATTGAACTTTGTCCACCAGACTGTTGCCTGCAGTTGTGTGTAAAAACTGCTTTCAAAATTGGACAGTACACATTGGGGTCTTTTCCTCATTTGAACTGCAGAGCACCAAAGTTGGTAGTTTGAATCAGTTTCAAACTACCAACTTTGGTTCAAACTGGGTTTTTTTGTCTGAATTGTCTGAATCTATTATTAGGTTGGATAAAGTGGTTATAGTTGGACATTTTAATATTCACGTCGATGACATATCTTGCACTTTTGCTGCTGATTTTCTTAATGTCACTTTTAATTTTATCAAAACGTGTCTGGTCCCACGTCATGGGGTCATACTTCGGACCTTGTTTTTACTCATGGTCTTAACCTTGACTCTGTTTGCTCTGAGGAGCTGCATATTTCTGACCATGACTGCATTTTGTTCAGCCTGTCTTTTCATTTAGATTTACTGCCCCGTAAACATGTAAGATGTTCTCTCATTTTAAATCGCTTTTCAGCTGAGAAGTTTTCTGCAGCTTTCGACCAAAGCGCAGTGCTGTCTTCTCATGCTTATAATAACTGTCTGGTCCACTCATTCAACACATATTGCTCATCATTTTTAGATAAAATGGCTCCAAGTAAAATGCAACCTGTTTTCTCCGTCAACTCATCCCCATGGCTAAATGTCGTCATTCGCTGTCATTCCCAGCGTACATGTCGGAGGGCGGAATGACAGTGGAAATCCTCCAAGCTTTATGTTCACCAGCTGTATTAAAAAGACCTATTGACTGAATACAACAACATAGTTAAGGTCAACTCCCCTGGCTTCTAAATGCCTACTTAAAGCTGCTTTAGTTTGCTCCTAACTGCTTGATGCTTTAATTTGCTCCTACTATTTGGTGCTTAGTTTTGCTCTAACTGCTGCTGCTTTAGTAGCTCCTAAATGCTTGCTGCTGCATTGATGCAACCCACCTTCTCCCCAGCTCCACCTTGTCATGTATATCATGGCATACACTTCTATGTCATCGTTGCTGCTCTGTGCGTATGGGGGAATAGTTTAGCTCTCACAGTCTTAAACTGTGTTAGCGTCCCCTAATGCTGTGGCTGCTGTCTCCTCTGCTGCTGACTCCTCTGAACAGAGCCGTACAGCCAAATTTAATTTGTAATTTATTCAATAAAATTTCTTAAAACATTTTTATTGTCTGTGTTGTTCTTGACTTAATGGACCTGACAGAACTAAAGAAAACCAACCTGGATACATCAATTCACGCCAATCATAGGCCCATTTCCTTTTCCAAAATTTTAGAAGTTGTTGCTAATACACACAACATTTTAGACAAATTTCAATCTGGCTTCCATCAGAAACACTCTACAGAAACTGCTCTTCTTTGAGTGTCAAATGATGTATTAATGTCCTCTGACATGGGTAAATGCTTGGCTTTGGTTCTGCTTGATCTAAGTGCAACTTTTGATACAGTGGATCATAACATCTTGTTTGATAGACTTAAACACAGGGTTGGTATCTCAGGGAGCGCCCTAAATTGGTTCACCTATCTTTCAGATAGAAGTTTTTCTGTGTCACTTGGTCCCTATTGTTCAGAAACTGCTGTCCATTCCTGTGGGGTGCCTCAGGGTTCTGTGTCCGATATTATTTGCACTGTACATGCTATGGGACATATGATTAGCCAATTTAAAGATATCCGTTATCACTTAAATGCAGATGAAATCCAGCTACTGTATATGTCTCTTTTAGCCTGGAAGAGAGCAACAATGTGTGTCACAACTGTTTAACTTCCATTAAGAATTGGCTGGCAAACAATTTCCATACAGCACAATGAAGATAAGACTGAAGTACTTATTGTTGCTCTAGACACTACAGCTTCCAAGGTTACTCAGCTCTTGGGGTCCCTTTCTTCAGTGGTAGTCCTAACTGAGAAATCTTGGTGTTATGTTTGATAATAACATGTATTTTGATCAACATGTCAAATCACTGACCCGCGCATGTTTCTTTCAATTAAGAAACATTGCCAAACTTAGAGCTGTTGTTTCCCAGTCGAAGCAGAAGAAGATTATTATTACATTATAAATTAGTATATCATCCCGGCTTGTACTGTATTTTTACAAATGTTTATCATGTAAAGCACTTGGTGACTTTGTCTGTAAAAAGTGCAATATCAAATAAATGTATTATAATAATAAATTGAGTCTATTTCCTAGCTCAGGATTTATGTAGAAGATGCAGTCTGTGCAATCTAAAGTAAATGTTGGCTATCTAACTTAGAAATCCCTGACTTCATCTGGTAAAACTGATCTGTTGACACAGGCTGCTGACATGTAAAGTGGACAATATTTATCAAGATTTAAGCAGCTGAGGATGTTTCCATGACTGAATAGTTACCCATCTATGAAATATTACATGTGCAATAGCGACCGCTTGGATGAACTGAAGGCTTGACTTCTGTCTGAAAACTATCAGTTTAAAGCTACTAAATCACATGAACGTTATAAAGCAGTAAAAAGCAAAGCAGGTCCGGGGGCCAAGGCACACAATTTCTGCATAATGCCATGGCGAGTCTGGCTCATTACCTTTATTTTTGATCTGTTATGAGTCAATTTATACTTGACACAAAAGAGGGTCCAAAATCCAAATGCCAAAAGATAGGACTCAAAAAGTGTTTATTTTCTGGTGGTAGACATAGACATTAAATAACTTATTGAATTGAGATGGCCCACATACATTGGTGGATTATGAGACAATGGGCCCCTGGGCACATGCAAAGACCCCCCCCCCTATTTTTGTTGTTGTTTTGCATATTATTTTTTTATTCTCTATCTTTGTAGTTGTTACACATCTTTCTGTGGTGTTGTGCTTATTTGTGGTCCTTGTGTTTTATGGTTAATTTGTCTCTTTGCATTTGCTTTGTGTCTATTTGTTGTCATTTTATGTATCTTTGTGGTCATTTTGCATTTCTTTGTGGACAGTATGGGTCTCTTTGTGGTTTGTAGGCATACATGCCTACATGAATACAACTATAGTTTTGGTATCTTTAAGATTATGTCCAAAATGATGCTCATTTGGTAATTTGACACTGGCACTTTAGCTGAGCTGCTTGTTAAATGTATAACTTATTTTATTTTAAATATTGATAGATAGATACATAGATACATTTTACATTTTATTTGCATCTTTCATTTTTATTTATGTCTCTTTTTTGTAATTGATTCATCTTGTGTTGCTTGTTTTGTAATTTGGACACTTCAATGTTTCTCTTCTATCAAAGAGTGCACCCACACAAGTTTCTAGCAACTGTCAATTCTGCAATTTAATCTACAATCTAGCTCTAGATCTATCTTGAATTCCTGCTGTGGTGTATTTTAGGAAGGCAGTGACCAGCCAAAAACCCAAGTGCATGCAAAACCTAGCCCTATCAGAGACTAGAACCTGTCCAAATCATCATAAAAGTATCCCAATTTTAAATTTTCACTTAGGAAATGGCCAGAACTTCATGCTCCATGGAGAACAGAACACTATTGGCACTGTCACTGCAATGAATTCAACTTAAATTTCTCCTTCTTGGTAGTTGGTAGTAATTCTTAACAAAAATGTATTTTATATTCAACTAAAGTTTTTTTTATTTATTCTTTTTTTACTTTTAACTCATTTTTCAGCCAACTTTCTCATGGATTTTTCTCTCGGAAGCACATTTTTCTCTGCAAGTCTCTGTGGGATATCAGACTTGCAGTAAGTGTGCATAAAGGGCTGAAAAAATCAGTAAGCCCCCACACACACACACACACACACACACACACACACACATGCACTGACTTCACAGTGGGACAGGCCTGAACCCTTGTGGACTCATCAGGAAACGCATGTCAAAATCTGTGATACTGCCCCTTACTGCCACTGACCACTGACCCCTCTGGTAGCGATAGCCAGTAGCATGGCTAAAAATACAGTAAGTCATAATAAACCAGAATTTTCATTGAATGCTGCATATTTGTTGTGTGTTCACTGGCAAAATATTCTACATATGCATTAGTGCAAGCGTAGTGATAGATGGTCTGAAAACAAAAGTAAAATAAAGGGAGAGAAGGTTTTGACTTTAAACTTTTTAGCTGTCAGATCAGGACTTGGGTGACAATGGGCTGAGGTCCATGTAGTATTGTGTGCATTTGAGATGGAGTGAGACAGGACTTTTCCGTGTGAATTATAATAAGTGTTGCAAATTTAATTTAGAAAGTAATACTTTATATTTTTAGTTTTGAAAATCACATTGATAATAGCCATGTTTTGTTGCCAGTTTCTTTCACAAGCTGGTCGTGGCAGATAGTGGCACAACGTAAGCCTTGTCATTGCCGATAATAGGTTGCAACAGCAAAGGGTTGAGAGTATTTCCACCAGATGCATCAGCTTGAGTCAGCACAGGTAGCTGCGGGTCACAACTTTCTGTGACACCTGGGGGTCTAGTGGCCAACAACCTGCTTATAAAGCAAGAGAACATGGCTGCTAATTGGAGCCGCACCTCCCTTTGCCAAAAAGCGTACACCAGAGGGTTGATCAGTGAGTTAGATAGTCCCAACAGCCACAAATAATTCTCTAAAACTGCAGTGAGTTTGCAGCTTTCACACAGAAGGTGCACTATGCATGCGACAAAGAAGGGACACCAGAGGACCAAGAAGCAGCCCACAAGCACCCCTACTGTCCTCAGCGCCTTGACATGGCTCCAGTAATGGCTCCTCAGATACTGATGCTGCTGATGATCCTCGCAATGTTGATGGCAATGGTGGTCAGCCGTCCTGGAACCAGCTTGCCTAACTTGACATATCTGCTTCTGATGGCTGCAGGCGATCTTCAGGATGTCCAGGTAGATGTAAAGGAATACAGAGAGCAACGGGAAGAAGCACGCGCTGAATAACACGATCATGCCCACCTGGTGAATGACAGAGAAAAAGGCACAGAAGCCGCCGTATCCTTCCGTCTGCAGCTGCCGCACCATGACTGAGGAACAGAGAGCATGGGTCATTTGCTATATGACACTTTGATCTTTGATGCAACAACAACAGAGTGCCTTTTTGCTTTTTTTAATTCTTCTGAACACCAGCTCTTTTTACCATAACACACCATACATTTATTAAACAGTTGTATTTTTAAGGTCTCACCTGGCAAGAATCCCATAGTGAGGGAGCTGATCCACAGAGCCAGCAGGGACCCAACTGCTGTTCCCTTCCCAGACAGCTGGGAGTACCGCAGGGGCATCTTGATGGCTGCATAGCGGTCAAGTGAGATTAGGAACATGGACATAATAGATGCTGTGCAGGGTGATGTCACAAAGGCCATCCGCATCAAACACCGGGTCTTGCCCTGAGCAGGAGGCGTGGTGTTTGTGGGCGCTTCGTTATTGATCTGGTTGTGGTGGTTTGGAGTGATATTGTTGCTGTTGCTGTTAAAGTTAAAGTTCTCTGTTGCCAGGCCAGTGATGGCCACACCCACCAGGGCATCAGCTAGTGCCAAGTTGAGGACAAAGCACCAGCTCTGGCTTCTCTTCCTGAGGAGTAGCTTAAGTAGAGCGGCTGCCACCAGCAGGTTGGTGGAGGTGATGAGGCAAGAGGCGATGCTCAGGGTCACACCCATCACCCGAGGCTTCACATCACTTTGGGTTGTCAGCTTGTTGGTGTCCATGCTGTTAGAAGTCATGATAACAGTGGTCTCGGTCCTCACATGTCCACTCATATATGACATGTTGATAACCAAAACACACAGCTTTTAAGTTGAAATCCACAAAGCTGACATAGCTGCAATTAGAGACTGTGTTTTATCCTTTACATTCATTCATCAGAAAATGTGGCACTTGCACTATTAGGAACTGTTAGAAGTGCACAGATGCTCCAACACAAACTAGGTTAAGACGGTGTTTAAATGTCATAAAACAAATCTTCAAGAACTCCAACATCTGACGGCACTTCAACACAAGATGAAGATTCTTATCAGCCAATATTGTCCTTTCACCTTAATCCAATGTCATGTAATGTTTCCACGGTTATTATCGTCAAAGTTTAAGGAAGACAGTCTGTCGCTAAAACATCCATTCGATCTCACCAGTTTCATCTGTGTCCTTAAAATCCCTTCAACAAATGCAGAAGGACAGAAATACTGACAGCATTATCAGCAGTTCTCGCT
The DNA here is from genome assembly GCA_013375575.1 of Percina caprodes. Classification (NCBI taxonomy): domain Eukaryota; kingdom Metazoa; phylum Chordata; class Actinopteri; order Perciformes; family Percidae; genus Percina; species Percina caprodes. The sequence continues at coordinate 1,626,774 of JABXJD010000017.1, read as the reverse complement.
TGGCCCTCCCCTTCCCACACACGCACACACACACACACACACACACACACACACACACACACACATGCAACACACACACGCAGTCTATAGACACACTCCCACACAGCACAAACACATACATAACCTTCCGCTGCTCATCCATTGCTTCTGTAGCGGGTTTGACCCTTGTCCCAGCTGCCTGCCTGCTGGCTCTCTGTCTATTTCTTATCATGAATTTAAAATATTTAAGCCTATTATTGTATCAAAATATTTTTTTTAAACTGAGTCTCGGAAAGTATTCCAACTCTTAGTAGGCTACATACAGAACACGTTTAGGATTATGCATTTATAAGGGAACGGGGAGAAAAGATGAACAAAAACACCAACCATGTGGCCACTTTTCATGTCAACACCACACAACGCAGGTTAATGATCTAGAACCCCTATCATTTCTATTTAAATGTAAAATATAAATATAGATTATTAGACCACCATACAATGATATGTTAAAGAAATACATAAATCACAGCATGTCGGAGGAACAATGATGAAAGATAATTCAAAGATTAAATTAAAACATAAGTGAAAACCTTGGATACTTAGCAACGGATCCTATTCTGAGTTTAATTCTGGTACTGATTTGGTTTATTATAATATATTGTAACAACATCTTATCCACGTGCCATGTCAATTCAAGTAAACTGTGTAATCTAATGTAGATGAGGGTCATGTTGCAACGCTGCATGCACTGTTGATCAACAGTAGTGACAGTGTTAAAAAAACTGTATTGCTTTGTGTCATATTGAGACTAATTTACTAAAAACCATTTAGAATTATATAACACAGCAGCCAAACTGTGTACAGTTTGCTGTACAGAGCTGAATGAGCTTGGTTAAACTCTAACCCTGCTGGCTGCTGTCCTACTCAGGCCCCAGAGCTCCCAGGAGACACATCTGGCATGATGGGACCATTTTCCACTAAGATTCACACACAAATAGATCTGGCTAATGATGCTTTCTCGCTGCACCCACTCCAAGCATCACCTGGCATCACATCAGCTTCTCAAAGTAGCAGCTGTAATCTGTGAGAAAAATACTAAAAGAAAGAACGGAAACAATCCCTATCTAAATGAAATCTGGTTAATGATTAGCCTAGTGAGCCTTAGCATAGTGTGCCAATAACCTTTTTGTAACCTTTTTTAATAATCAGTTAAATATCTACTTTTTCTGGCAGTACTTTATTTTTGTTTTATTTTACTTTTAATGTATTACTTTATGATTTGAATGTTATATTTGTTATTTTTATCATATTGTATGTTCTATGTAAAGCACTATATAGGTACATTTTACTTACATTTACAAATGTTAGCACACTAAACATGGTGAACATTATCATTGTAACCATGTTTACATTGCTGAGGTTTGCATTTACCTCAATGATTTTGGTTCTAGAAATATTTGCAAATTAGCACACATTTAGGCTAATATTTAATAAGATAATACCTCTTTTGCATATTTAACATTTCAGAAAACGTGACATAGAAAAAATGTAAGTAATCAGTTTGGGGAAGTTTCATACTGTAGTGTTGTTATACGTTTGAGCCTATTTACCTGTGTCTAACCCTTAAACATAACAGGATCTTGATATAATGTGAGGGTTCACCCAGCATCCCATTAGGTAACACAACCCCATCCTAAAACCACAACACAACAATCCCAGCAAGTCCAGAGCAGCGGAGCACAGTTTCACCGGGTTCAATATGAGTCCACAGAAACCTGAGAGGAAAGATCCTCTTTTTAATACCTCTCACAACCCCCTCCCTCCCAACAAACCAACAGAAACACAATGTAGGAATGTTATTCACCCCTGCTAGACCTTTCAGGACCTTTCAAAACATAGTGTGGGTCAGCAGTAATTGTGCCCAGTGCCCAGCAGCACCCAGGGAGCCGGAATCCTGTTTATACCTCTGCCAACGCCATCCTCCAACTGCTGTGACAAATTCTTGTGCCTCCACCTGGCCCTGGGATCGGTTTCCAAGAAGGCTCAGAGTGTTTTTAACCAACTTGAGGAGTTTTTCCAGATCAGTCTGTCCGGAAAGAGTTCTTCTCAACAGGATTGTTAAGGTGATGATGTTATGTGAGTGATGTCATAGGGTGATGTGTGGCGTTAGACAGGAACAGGGATTTAGCTGCTTCTTCTCCATTGTGATTACACATCAATGTGGCCTGCAGCAGAGTTCGAGTTGTATCAGAGGCCTTGGGGTTGTGTCTGTTTACTGACAATCAACTCAACTTTAAAGGGCAAGTCCATTGCATTATTTTATTTTTTACAAAATTTGGTTGCTTTCCAGTAGTGTTCCTTATGTATTCAAATCCAAATAGTCATATTTTCTTTAAGTCCGAAATTTTAGCGTCAAAAGCTGTTTTCCTAAGCCCTTCTAAAAACCTTTTCCTACATGACTTGATGTAGGTTTCTGGATGATGACGTTGCTACATACATCCTTCTCTATAGCAGAGATGGCAAAAGTACTCACTTCCCGTACTCAAGTAGAAGTACAGATACATGTGTTAAGAAATAGAAGTAGAAGTACTAATTTAACTTCTTTACTAGTAAAAGTAACAAAGTACAGGCTTGGAAATTACTTAAAGTATAAAAGTAAAAGTAGCCTTGCGAATGACAACCATTGTTTATGCATAGCGACCTGGACCACGCACATGTTGCTAAAGTGTAAGTTGAGAAACTTCAGTGGACATGAAAAAAGGCTCTTCAGTGGACATTGTCTACATTGAAAATTGATGTCTTAGTGGTGCAACATACAGTATATTCCCATCCAATTAGATTGAATATGGTATTGATGATGCAAAAAAATAATGTATTGGAAACATGTTACTGAGGACTGTATTTAAAGCTGAATCTGGTTCCCAACTTCGCCCCAGGTGTGTCTGTTAAAACACAAATGGAGATAACTTCTCTCTTTTGATGCTTATTACAATCAAGCAACGTGCAACCTAGCTAACATTTGAAGAACACAAACAACAAAATCACTTGCTAACTTACTTTAAATTTGCAAGAACTATAGACCAATACAACAACAGGCTTGAATGAACTGACAACATAAGTTATGGGCTACAACTTATAGTTCTCAAAGACGCACACACACAATCTTAACAGATTATCCTCCGGACAGCTAGTCTCTTTTTCATTTCTCTCACTTTCCTCTCAGTGTGGCGCGATCGCCCGCTCGCGGTGTGAGACGCGTGTCCGTGCTATTCTCCGACATGACGACCTCATGTACAAAACTGAAGTAACAAGCCAATTTTTTTAAATGTAAGAAGTAGAAAGTACCGATATTTGTGTTAAAATGTAAGAAGTAAAAGTAAAAAGCCGCCACAAAAAATAGTAAAGTAAATTAAAAATATTGAATACTATTGAGTACAGTAACAAAGTATTTGTAGGCTATTTTGTTACTTCCCATCTCTGATCTATAGTCAGTGTATTTGATAGATAAAATATTTTTCACCGCTGGGAACGGGGAACTGAAGCTGTTATATGGCTCTCTTCAAAGCCACCAGACTCCTTTGACAAAAAACAGTCATTTTATCCTGCTGGTCAACCGCTATCTGGATCGGCTAGTTTGTTTGTGTTATTGTGTGACCTTTGGATCCTAACCAATGTGTCTCCTCCAGCAGGGATGTTACATTGCTTTGCTTATGTCCAAACTTGTCTAACTTTGACTCAGGCAGTGCTAGCATTTATGTACATTATTCATAACCTCATTTATTAGCTTCCTGAGATAACCTACGTCACAGCTTTTTTTGCCAAGGCTGAGTAGCTTGAATTTGCCTGTAAATAAAATTGCTTTCTAGCCAATTAAAAATATAAATCATAAAACATCAATTAGACGAGTGGATAAAATTGCACTTTTTTGTTGTGTTTGAATCTGACCTGAAGACTGCTTTGCTGTACCAAAATCTTTTGACCAGTAGTGTGAACAAATAATGCAAACTCATAGTCTGTCAAGAAGAAAAGTTTCATAATGACTATATGCATAATATATTGGTACTTTTTTAAATACTGGGCATAGGCCAAGATCTTTGAATAAAATGTTTCTTTCTGCATTGTGTCAGTGTACCAGCCACAATCACCAATGTACAAGAAAGCAACAACAACAAAATAAGTGATTGCATTTGTGTTTCTATCAGACGGAAGATGTCCTTAAAGAGACGGCTGCTGTCCATGTTGTTGTGCTGTGTTTATTGCGTGGCCTCGCTCTTCTGCCTCCACCCAAACCGCAACAACTGCTTCTCTATGGGAGCTCGGTGAGTGTCAGTGTGTTAAACATCGACAACTGTTTAAGAACTGTTTCGGAACAGAAATGTACAGTTTTTGTGTATGTAGTTTTTTTTTTATTGTTATTTTTTTCACATGCTGTATTAGAAGTTGTATTTCAACATATCTGAAAGACTACAGCAAATGGACAGCTGACCATTTATTTAGAAGGTATGATTTTCATATATTTTTAATTCAAGACCAATTTAGTCCAGGTTACTTTGCATGTGCAGTTAGTTAGCAAACTTTAAATCGTCAATTAGCAAAAGATATGGTGGTCAGTCATGATAGGAGCTAAGTTAAGTTAAGAGTAAGTTAACAGCTAGGGTAAGTTAAGAGTCGACCAAGAAAGTTCTTTGACGTAGTGTATTTGCATATGTGCTCTTCTTCTGTGGTTTGGGCGTGCTAGTTATTTATTTTTAAAAGAAAAACAGTTAAAGATGCTGGCTCACTTATATGGCATTTCAGCACAGCTGCTCTTTTGGCCCTTTCTTCAGTACTTTTCCTTTTCTTCCTTTTCTCTCTTAATTTTTCTCTCTCTCCACTTCTCAGTTTAGTTCTCACTCTTCTTAATTCCCCCCAGGAATCTGTTGTCAGTCGTTCAGCAGCTTTACCAGCGTGTCATTCGACTGCTCCGCACCACTCTGTGATCCACAGCGCTACCTGTGTTTCAACCAATAACTCCGGACCTGTCCTGCCACTGCGGCCACTGTGCTTGTTTTCAAGCATGTCCACCAGTAGAGCATCACCAATTTAAAACCATAAGAAACAGAGAAAGAAGAATGGTTTCACTCCACTTATGGACTTTCAGTTTTCTCTGACTTGGGATCCAATTGCCCTGTTGTGTTCACTACTGCAATTCTCTAACTATTTTTTAAATGAAGGGACAAGGAGTATCTAAAAAAGTTAATGTTTTTACTGATGTGGATTAACATTGTGGATATCTGCTGTGTGATATGCGAGTGAAATGGAAAGGACATAGTCATTGAAATGCATTTTGAGGGTTCACTGTGAGTTTGGCTGCTGTGCTGTACACTGCAACAACAGAAGAATGAAGGTTAAAGAAACAGCCTTGTAACCAAGAGGTTGTTTAGTTAAAATTGGTGGACATGGTGGCAGTATTGTTGTAGTAAGTCAACATGCATTAAAAAATGTTAATGGAAAGGGCTTAAAGGAGACTGGGTCAAAAAGGGACTTGAGAGTAATCAGATCCAATCCAAAATGCAGTCAACCCAAACAGACCCAAGTAGAGAGAGAGAGAGAGAGAGAGAGAGAGAGAGAGAGAGAGAGAGAGAGAGAGCACTAGCACTGGCAGCAGTAGCATGCCCCACCGATTAAAGAGCAGCCAAAATCGAATACATGTTATTTTCCACTGAAACACTATGTGATCAGAACTGATAGTGAGTATTCTCAAGACCTCTTGCACCAATACAACCAGGTGCTAGTGTGACCAGTTATGGTGTTTTTCCACTACATGGTACTTCCTGGACTGGCCTTGACTCTGCTCACCTTTTTTTGGTTTTCCATTACAAAAAACTCCCTGGTACCTGCTAACAGGTACTTTTTTTAGTATCACCTCAGTCAAGGTTCTACGCGAGCTGAGGTGATACCAAAAGGAGAAGTGAATACCTGCAGACTACTGATTGGTCAGAGAGAATTGTCACTATTCACTGCGTCATCATCGCTAGCGACAGACGGGGTTGTCCTGAACAAACCCAGCATGTTTAAGTAGTTTAGCCAGCGTTATTTTTTTTAACTAAATTTGTCTTCTGGCTGTGGCAACAGCCACACACCATGAATCAAAAACAACGCACATTTGATGTTCTGTGTACTGTACGTGTCGCGTCAGGTCACGGCAATTTCCTGCTATGATGACCAGGCATGCTCTCCTTAAACATGAGGCGGTACTAATCTGCAATGGAAAAAGGAGGACGGGGCACCGCAGTCGAGTCGAGCCGAGTCCAGCAGGTACCATGTAATGGAAAAACGCCATCAGAGAATCAAGATGACCAGTGAAGACTTTAATATGCCACATCAACACTTAACTTGCTTTTCTTTGCTTTGCAAGTGCACAGTTGTACATAATGTGTCCTTACTTCCTGGTATAAGAGCTCTACGGGGGAAATACAGCAAGAGACACATCAAATTCTGTCACAGGGAAAAGGGAACCATATGCACCAAGACAGCTTTGCCTTGTTTTTGTTGTAATGCCATTTACAACTATATGTAGGATAAGTTTTAGACTTAATTGGCATTTTGGACTGCCAAACAGTTTTCTTTACAGACTTTACTGCTGTGTAGCTGCCTGTCCCCATTAAATGACAGACTAGGTCAAGGCATATGAGCTGATTGATGGCTTTACTGGCAGGATGAAGACTGCCTGCTGCTCCCATTTGGCAACTAAAACCACTTCAAAAGACCCTTCCACACATGCACTGCAACCCTGAAATTATTTAGACATTAACCAGAGGATCTGCATGTGAGGAAGCAAATGTCAGAATCCGTTGGACCGGACATTAAATGGACTTTACTCTGCAACCTCCCTAGTATGAAGTCTGTGCAATCTCCAATTTAGCCAATGTGTGAATAGAGCAGTTGGAAACGTCCACAAATGAAGAAGGAAGACAGCAACGAAAATATCAAATTGGAGAGACATAGAGATTCAGGAATTCCTCTTGGTAAAGGCCAATGCTGAACTTTTCCAACAAATTCAATTAACAGCAAGAGACTTGTTTGTTTTTGACCATATTACAAACCGACCACATAACAACGGTGTAATCTACGTCATGTCCTGCCTTCTGCATACTCTTGCGAGCACAGCCCCTCACCTAAACCCAAGTATTTCTAGTGAGAATGTGTGACACTGACAATCTTCTGTTGTGTGATATGAAAAAGGGCAATATCAATATTTAATTAAAAAAGCCACTCCCATGTTCACTCCAATAAAACAAAACAAATTTTCTTTAAAAGCCTTTGTGTAATTTTTACACCATCTCTCTATTGTTTAACTGTGTATTTCCACTAATGCAGGCAATATGCCATACGTCTTCTGAATGACCTAGGTCTGTGGTTGTAAAGTTTCATAAGGCTGTGATCATCCTCGAGGTCACAAAAGGTAATTTTATAAAGTGAGGTACAGTTTTTTTTTTTTAACGGTCTCACTACAATGAACTGGCTATTATGGGTACTAAATCATCAAACCCACAAGAGTCTTAGCCTTCCAGTCATAAAAATATGCAATGCCAAGACTGTTTAGGGACCCCAGCATGCAGAAATAATTCAAATTCTAATTCTAGTATACCATAAAATAACTAAAATATATTTTAGCAATGGTAAAAATAACACATTTGTACCACATGATAAAAGACGTCACCATCTAAGTCGCACACTCTGAGAGATTAGCATAAAGTGCTACACTTATTTTCATTCAGATATCTTAAGGTGAAAGGTCAAGGGAGTCACTTTCCAAAAAAGGAAATGACGTGGAGCTTGCCGTAAAGCAGCATCTCTGGCCTTATACGACGTGTATGACGTCATTACCATTTAAAAAGCTTTTTATATCAAAAACAGTGACTTTAAAATAATCTAACTCCCAGCAGTGTGTATTTCTTAGCCTCCCCTTTCGAATGCAACATTCAAATTTCTAGACAAAAAATTATATCCTGAGAAAAGTGGATTTTGAGGAGTATAGCTCCCTGGAAAACCATTCATTCTGCACTCGCCTGTGATCACCCCCAGTGGTACTCTGGTGGAACTGCAACCACTTCAAAAGCTGGAAGTATTGAGAGAATGGAAGTTCTTCCCTTTTTAGAAATTCTTAGGTCATACCAATACATTTAGACAGACAGTATGAGAAAACATTTAAGCATGTAAACATGTTCTAGTAGAAAGCCAAAATACAAGAATGAACCTGAAAATGCATAATATGGGACCTTTAATCTGTTATTTCATAGTAATTCATATCACCACAATAGCTTTTAAACAGAGCCAGCTACAGCCTTTGAAATACTTAGGGGGCCAGAGGGGGCCAGAGGGGGCCAGAGGGGGCCAGAGGGGGCCAGAGGGGGCCAGAGGGGGCCTTCGCTCTGCCTCTCCCTTTAGAACCGCCATTGCTAACGGGAGAACAAGAACATACTGGAGTAAGGTGGAACTGGTGGTACTAGACAAGGCAGAAGATGTTTGGTCAGAATGAATGTGAGGCAGAGTTTAATGCTAGACATTACCATAAATGCAGAAGAATGTGACTGGGGAAAGGGTTGCTTTACTTTACTGAGTTTAAAACAGAAGGGAAGAAAAGGTCTATACCAGACTTAGATTAGGGCACACAGGATCGAATGCTACATTACAAATAGTAGGGAATGATAATGGCTTTTGCATAAAATGACAAGACAAATAACATGTAGAACATGTACTTTTTGCATGTGAGAAATACAATGATAGAATAATTTGGCAGGAAATTGAAGGAGATAACTCCATACATGATATACTTGAAGAAAAGGGTATGACAAGGGAGAGACTTAAAACTTTATTCATTTTTCTTAATGATACTATAATGAAAAGAATATAAGTATTATTATTTTTTTGTATTATTATTACAAGCCTAGACTATGAAGTTCATGGTATTACAGACTCCTGTACAGTTGGTGGCGGTATACTATAACAATAGTAATCTGCCAAGAAGAAGAAGAAGAAGAAGAAGAAGAAGAAGAAGAAGAAGAAGAAGAAGCAGTAGCTCATTTCTACTGTATTTGACATTAGTTGAAATGAGAAGCTAACCACATACAAGAAGTTTTCTGCTTGCGCTCTATTGAAGTCAAGCCACGTATTAAGTCATGGAAGACTAAGTCAAATAGCAGGTCGCTGATTTTATCGACACTAGAGGTACGTGACATTTTGGCTAAATGTAAAGGTTAAGGTTACTAATTCTTAACTGGGAACGTTAAACTTGCTAACAAGCTGGCTAGTAATTTCCACAGGTGTTAGCTGACTAGCCTTTAGCCTAGCAGGAGCTATCTGCTTCGTTCGACCTAACGTTAACCGTCAGAAACAGTTTGCACGGTAATAAATTAGCGATTTTAAGTTTCAAATTTTACTTAACTAAAACTTCGTGTATAATTTGTTTATAAAGTAGCGTATTCGGTCATTGAAAAATGTTAACGATAATAAATAACTTTATTTAATTATCGCGACACTGTGGCTGTATCCATGGTTTGCCCTCTCCGGCTCACCAGCCAATTGAATCGCTTAAACATTTGATTGACTGAACTCAGGGCCAATTGCAACCCCTCAACAAATATGATGGCTCTCTCCGCGGTGTTCGGCACAGCGGGCGTCTCTTTCCGGCGCAGTACGCTGGGATGCAGATGCTGAGGAGCCTCGTTGATCTGTAGCATCATTAGATCTCAATGTTTATCGCCATGTTGTATTGTCTGAGGTCGCAGCACTGTATTGACCTCTGTCTGGGCGGCCTATTGTTGTTTTTAGCGGGGCTGCAGCAGGTGGAAGCAGCCGCCTCCGCGGAGATGGTCAACTTGAACTGGAAGCCGTTCATCTACGGAGGGATGGCCTCGATTGTCGCAGAATTCGGTAGGCGACGTGATGCACCACAACATGCAGACCCTAGCCGACCTTTATGCTGGTGGATGTATACGCTGTAATGCAATGGCTGTACATGTTCTATGCAAATATTCTTTTAAAATTAATGTTTTTGCAGCCATAGGAAAATTCTGCATCAGCATCTGCTAAGTGATACTAGCTTTGGCTACAAAAGGGGAACATGCATCCTGCTGAATACTCTTTGGTGCACGATGCATTGTCCTTAGGGTTGGAAATTAACTTTTTTGTCCACCTGCCACTGTGATTTGTGGATTCCAGAAGCCTTTGGCTGGTGGTGAGTGAAGCACATCTAACAGCCACTTGCATATTTGGCTGGTGCTGATTTGCAAATGTACACAATTCAGCAAGTTAGAATTCAGTCAATTTGTTGGTACACATACACACTGCTTACTTTAAAATTGGCGCAACACACAATTGACAGCTTGTTTCATAGAAGCACAGTAATTAACATAGCAGCTAGCCCCAGTTTGTAACAATCAGGTGTTATCATAATCGTTATCATATTTAGTCACAGAGCTAGGATCAATATTTAACCCATTCCCAAAGCTGCAACTTTTGATAATCAAGGACCTAAGCCAAAATTTAAGAGTTGTACTAGTTATTTTTATTTTTGTACATGGATGTTGTCTCCTATTTTGTGTGTGTGTGTGTGTGTGTGTGTGTGTGTGTGTGTGTGTGTGTGTGTGTGTGTGTGTGTGTTTTATGTAAATTTAGCCATTTCTGTTGACTCATTAGGATTAATGTATCGATAATACACAAGGTGAAAACTGAGGCAACCCAGCAGCATGAATTTGACAGTGTATTAATATTTGGTGCAAAATACTCTTTACCTAGTCATTGTCAGCTCCAATATTTCTGTAACTACACTACTTTCATTTTCTTCATTAAGTTAATTTCAGTTTATCATTTTTATTCTTCTTGTTATTACATTTTTAATCCTCAGGGACATTTCCTATTGACCTGACTAAGACGCGGCTACAGGTCCAGGGTCAGTGCCAGTACACGGAGGTGCGCTACAGGGGCATGTTCCACGCCCTCTTCAAGATCGGCAAGGAGGAGGGCATCCGAGCACTCTATTCTGGGTATAGAACATGTTTATTTAGGCTCTTTACAGACAAACACTATGACATTCTATGTATACTCACAATTTGGCTACCACAGCTGCTTTTTTAAGATCAAACCAAGATCATGCTAGTTTGGACAACAGTAGGCACAAATTCACATAGAATCGCATAGAATCATACAATATAGTATTATACAATAACTTGTGTCTCATTGGGGGGTGTTGTTGACCCTGTTGCCATGTAGGATGTTCTACTTAAAGAGCTCTGGAATAACAAGTATAAAAATAACATCCAAAACACATGATTCACTCCCAGTGGTGTCTGTTTCATGAGAAATACTTTCAAAATACTATATACTAAAAAACAAGTATTCAAGTATTTTGTGTCTACAGTAAGTAAGATTAATCTCTGCTTTTGAGTAATGGAGATTGAGATTGGATTTCAAACTTCTTAATAAGACTGACGTCTTGTTGATTTGTATCTGAAGCCACATGATAAGCACTCTCTCTTCTTGCCTTTAGTTTACCCCCAGGGTAAATGTTAAAGAACATATTGTACCTCTCCTCTCAGGATTTCTCCTGCTCTGTTGAGACAAGCTTCTTATGGGACAATCAAGATAGGAACCTACAACTCTCTGAAGAGGCTGTTTGTTACCCATCCAGAAGGTGAGTTTCTATCTCTGATAGCCTGTCTTCTACCTTTTTGCTACCCTTTCTTATAAACTCTTTCATAATGCTCTAAAATTACAGCCTAGGAGACTAGCCTTTTGAAGTCACAGACTAAAAAATTTGAAAGCGTTTTCAACCACAGTTAAGCTCAGCTGAAGGCTAAACAATAAACTACAGTGGTTTGAATGGGACTGACAGCGAACAGCGTATTGAATTAAAAATTCATATTTTTATGGTGGCTTGGACTGGTTTAAGGCGTATGCAGGCTCCTGCAAACTGTTTAGTCTATAAGCATTGATGACAACCCTAACCCAGCTGAAAACCCATTGTGAGCTCTCCAGTCCCATAATGAGCAAAAGTATTTACAGCCATCTCAGTGAGAGTAGAAGAAACAACCATTAACTGCTGACTGCTGAGTGCAAGCTAGCTTAGCTGCAAAGAATTTGGCAGGAGTAGCTCCTACATCATTTTCTTAAATTTACATTTTAGCTGGTTAACTGATGCTGATATCCAGAGTGAAGTATAATAAGAATATGGTAGAACATGTTTCAGTGCTTAAACAAGTAGCCAAAAGTATAGTACTGAAAGTTCAGAATAAAGGCCCAAATTCAGTAGAACTTTGTTTGCTGTTGTTTACTCCACTACCTTTACTCTACATAACACTCAAAAGCTGCTGATGAATGAATGCATCGCAATATCCGTTTAAGTTTACGTCATATTTAAAACATTTTCACCCCTTTACCTTGCTGTCAGACAGCCCTGTTTACACAGAGGGAACTGAAGCTGTTCTATGCTGTAGGTTTGAAGACTTTGGGTTCAGGCACTGGGTTTATGACTGAACTTCTCGTCAAAGCCACAAAAACGGTAAAAAACTAATTTATTAATAAATATAAGGATAAAAAAGAATGGGAGTTTCTGGTCTACCGTAGTTTTCTTTTAGACCAGAAACTCACGTGTTCTGCGAGGTAGAGTTACTGTTTTTGTTAATGGGGTCTGGTGGCTTTGACAAGAGCGCAGATAACTGCTTCAGTTATCTTAAACAGGGTTGTTTGACAAAACGGTAAACTGAAAATATTCTAAATATAGCGTACACTTTTTTTAGGTGGCTAAACACAATTAGCTGCTGTCTACATCTTCAGTGCCAGTACTCCTGCCTGCTTCTCCAAACTGGGTGCATGCCGACCGCCATCTTCTGTAGGTAAAACACTAACAATGGATAAGTACCCAATACAACCCCGTTGCAAAAAATCAGAACTATCACTTTAAAATGGGTCTTACATTCTTTTGCCATGCAACAAATCTTTTGTAAGTATATTTTTTATCAACTTTACAAGTCTCCTAGCAAGTGAGCCAAAAATGTCTATTTCTGAGCCTACTTATATTGCGTTCTGCTTATATCTTATCCTGAGGCTCATTCTTCCTTCTTCTGTTTGGACTCAAAACATTGTTGGTGCCTTAAACAGTACAAACTCTTTGCAGGCCTTCACTCCTGTTTTGTTTGGCCCCTGGGAATCTCAGAGCATAGTCACATACAGTATGCAAATAATGCCGGATCAGTGCACAAAGACATAAAATTCACAGCAATTTACCCTGGTGATATTGGCGCAGTTTCATTTATCCCTAACACATTTTTTTTTTATCAGTAGTATAGTATGTGCCTTTTTTCAGTTTATGACTGTACACCCCACATCCACCAAAAAAAAAGCTTGGATGCGTCATAACGACCTGTGTTGACCTGGCTGGAAGCAGACTGAATGTATTAACCTGCCGGCACTAATTTGCAAGCTAAATAAGAGACAAAGAGCTTTCAGGAAGGAAGAGTGGAGACAGACTGTAAGGGCTCCGATGTGCTCTTTCCCTCATGTGATATCGATCTAATGAGTACAAAATACTATATATTTAATTTCAATGGAAATAATTATCTTTCTTTATAGAGCCCTATTTTAACTCCAAGTTACAAAGTGCTAAACAAAAGTGGCACAATTAAACATAAAAATCATTAAATCCTCGGGTTTTAAAAGAATACAGACAATTAAGTATATAAAAACCATAGCATTGTAGGAAAATATAATAGTAGCAAAAATCTTTAAGGCCGACTCCATCTGCATTGTTTTCCAGGACTACTCAGCCTACGCAACAAGCACTGACGTAGGTTACCTCAGTAAGGTTATGAATAATGTATATGGAATAATGTTGTGGTTTGACAAAACAAGACATTTGAAGATGCCACCTAGAACACAACACAATGACAAAAAGATTTATTCATTGAGAAAATAATCTACAGAAACATCTGTAGGCCTAAATAATGGTAAATTGCAGCCGTAAATTAGAGCAGTTAATTGTAAATAATCACCATGTGGTGTTTATTTTTTCAATGAATAATAGCAATGTTATTAGCACTGTTTAAAGACTTGTAAATCTTGTACTTACATTTACAGCATGCACCGAAGTCAAAGTGGTTCCGTTTTTTTGTTGTTGGGAGTTCTGAAAGTCACAGATAGCCACTTCCGTTATCAGCCAAATGGGTTTATGCTACATTTATCAGTGATTGGTCGGCGCCAACATGTTTCTGAGACTGACAGGAAGTTTGGGACCACAGGCTCTGTCCTTTTCTTTATTACCCCTCTGTCTGCTTTTCTTAATTGTCGTCTTTCTTTTCCCGTTGACTGGTTCCTTTTCTATCTGGCACCACCTTTTACTGTCTCCATTCAGATGATTTTTATGGTCAACAGCTTGTGTTGATATAGAGTTGTACAATAGTATTAACATAAATTAGACAACAAATCTCACTTAACTCTGTGACTTAAATACTGCAAACTCGTAGGGAGCTCCAGCACCTCGTTTACACCTGCCATTAAAATACATCTAGTATCCAGATTGTAGCTACAGTAGATGTGATTTAACCTGATTACATTTAGACTTGGTTATAATATGTGTCTCCAGTGTGGAGCAACACTTTTGAAATGCAGTTTTGGAGGTGCACCAGCTTCCCTCCTTCAGCTCCCAGCACCGACATCGCACCGGGCAGTAGGCCTGCACGATTGGGGGGAAAAATATGCATCACGATATTTTTGCTTCAAATTAATATCACAATTCTCTACCACAATTTTTCAACAACACAAAACAAATTGGCAGTACCAAACAGATTTTTTTGGTACCTATAGCACATTGCTCATCACTAGAAGCCTGTAAACATAGAGGCTTCAATGAAGAGAAGGTAGAGCATTGCGGCGCTTGGAAGCACTTCAAAACCTATTTTATACAGTATATGTTTAAAACTCACAGAAGAAAGTAATAGCGTTTCATATGGTCAAGCACTATCTGATTGTAATCAGATCACACAAAACACATTGTAATGCTAGGTGTAAAGGGGATCTAAGTAGAAGGCATTAATTCCGTAAAAAAAAGTCTTTCTGACTTTCTCATAGCAACTTCTGTCACGTCAGTTAATTGAGATCCTAAATTTGAAGCTTTGCTAGAATCAAATCATACAAGCTCTATTTCTATAAGTGTCACATTCAAACACTTTAATCTGAGACTTGTTTAGGTCAGAGAATACCATCTTTTTAAACATATCTTTATACTTATTCTTAAGATCAAAACCGTGCATAAGCCCCTTGACGAAACATTTGATAAAGTGAATCAAAAGGCAGATCATACGCATCATTGAGGGTGTATGCAAATAACATATCCCTGTAATATCTGTAAATAATAGATTATAGACTAATCTTAATGGCATTGTGTTTAAGTGCTTTTGTCTGAGTTTGTTAATAAGGTGTCTTTTTCCTGCCAGACGAGACCATGGTCATCAACGTCTTCTGTGGTGTCGTCTCTGGAGTCCTGTCCTCTTCTCTAGCCAACCCCACTGATGTCCTCAAGGTGATTTGATTTGTAATGATGGGGACAAGGCTTGGATTAAAATATCTGTTCACCAAATATATCAATCAACATCAAGACCAGCCATAGATTGCTAATTCTTACAGGACTTGATCACAGATACAGTTCCTTAAAGAAAGTGCTGCAAAACAAATTTTATTTTCCTGGGTATCTGGTTCAGTAACTCATGATCCAAATGTTATTGTCTAGTTGTTTTTGTTTTTTAACAAAAAATAATCAATTAATAATTTCCCCTACTGTTGGAGATGTCCACCTTCTCTCCAATAATAATCGTATCAGGGAAGTGTTCTCACAAGCCGAATGCCGTCTAGTTTCATTATGTTTAAAAAGAGGTACAGCCAATATCTCACACTGGGCAACTCCCACCAAAACACTCTAGACTGATAAATATCACTACAGTTGAGAGGAATATGTATTCCTGATTTTGAGATTAACTTTCCCTTAAAAACTGTGAGACACTCAGCAAAGTTCTGTATGAATGATTTAAAATGAATGAATTAGAAAGTTAAATCGATGATTATCTTTGTAATTGGTAGTCCTTGATCAAGAACATGTGCTGATTACAGCTACTGAAATGTAACAACTGTTTTAAATCTTTAAATATATTTAAATTTTCAAATGGTCTGGAGGCCTTATTCCTACAGTTGCTTAAAATGAATCCACAAACCTGAGTTTAGACACTGCCAGGTTGTAAATTAGAAGCTAAAAATGTTTTATTTATTTTCTGTCTGTCTTTGTTTAGATCAGAATGCAGGCGCAAGGCAGTCTGCTCCAAGGCAGCATGATGTCCAACTTCATCAACATCTACCAGACAGAGGGCACCAGAGGGCTGTGGAGAGTGAGTGCTGGATGACTATGTAGTGGATATGATTTCCAAGATGGCCCCCCATTCATTCTTTATGAGATATTTTTTTATTGGACCCCATGGCTCAAATAGTCATAATACAAAATTTGAACTTGGGAGTGTTTGTGAGACTTAAATTTAAGAGTGTGCTGAAACATATGAGACAAAAGTGAATAAATTGTCATTTGTTTTGTATTCATCAAACAGCTGCTTACTACAGCCAGCTTTAAGGATCAAATCAATTACAACTTTAACAGTTCCAGAAAAATCTTATTTACATGTATGTTGTTATCCAGTAATATGAGATTGTTGTATATATCGAGTCAGCTCTGTCAGTCAATAAATTGGACTGTTACAATCAGGCTTATTTTCTTCATCCTGCTCTTTAGGGTGTCATCCCCACAGCACAGCGAGCAGCCATTGTCGTTGGAGTGGAACTTCCTGTCTATGACATAACAAAGAAGCATCTCCTTCGCTCTGGTGTCATGGGAGACACCATTTTGACACATTTTATGTAAGTTTATATATTCTCTTTTTAGGTCAAGGGTGGTCCTCCTTTATGGTCATGAATGTCTTAAAGTAGTACTAGTACAAGTAACATTTTAGCAGTGATGAAAACTGCACAGCGGCTGCAATGCACGATGACGTAACTGCTTTTGTTTATCAGTTTGTTTTCTTAACTGGGTAGACACTCGTAATTTGAATGAAACTTTGGACTGGTCCATTGACTTTGTTCCATGTCTGTTTGGGTGTACAGTTCAAGTTTCACGTGTGGCTTGGCGGGGGCGCTGGCCTCTAACCCTGTGGACGTTGTCCGGACCCGTATGATGAACCAGCGAGTTTTGTCGGGAGCCCCCATGTATAAAGGAACACTCGATGGACTGATGCAGACGTGGAAGAATGAGGGCTTCTTCGCTCTCTATAAGGGATTCTGGCCTAACTGGCTTCGGCTGGGGCCTTGGAACATCATTGTATCCTTTAAAACCTACAGAATTCCTTCAGGTGGGGGCAAAAAACGGGGAAATCAGATTTCAAATTTTTTATTCTTGTAATAATAGTGAATTTTTTTTTTTTTTTTTAAATAACTGAAATCTGATCTAAAATGTTTCCAGATATACTGTACACCAGACTGTTTATACTTTGAAATGGTTTTTTTTTTCTGTATAAACTTATATACTCCCAATATTGGTGCTAAAACAATACCATAACAATTTTTTTCACCAGTCAATTGAGTTTATCGAGGTGCACCATGAGATTACGAGATGCAATTGAATGCATAAAGACTTGAAGAAGTACTATCTGTGTTGTTGACCTCTCTGAATCTGGGAGTGGCCATGGTGTCTCAAAGTGCAGCGAGGCTACACGTTAGCTGCAGGCTGTTGGTCGTCCCGGTGTTGGAGTTACCTGTATCTTAGGAAAACTGTGTGCTCACAACCATACAAAGTCCTGTAGGTCAAGGCTGACCCAGGAAAGGTCTGGCATGTTGCTCATATTTCAGAGCTGCGTCAGTCTCCTGAGCAGATTCTGCCCGTATACTGTTGTGATATGAATCATGAAGCTTTCCTTAACACAGTTCTCAGTTCTTCATCACCTTCGAGCAGCTGAAGAAGCTCCCGTTTTAACAGGAGCAGGAAGCGGGACTTCACTGGTCTTTTAGATTGTGTCAGGCATAAGTGGGGTGTGAGCACGGCTGCACCTGGAGTTTTGGCAACAGTATATTTACACGATACAATACATTATTAGTCATCTGCTCATCCAAATCTTTTTTTTTTTGCAATGTGTTTTATTTATTTTCACTGGTTCAGTTTTAGTGTTGTTTTAAGTGCTGTTGCTTTGGTGATTGCTCTCACCCTCAACCACCTGCGACACTCCCCAGGCAGCTTAATGTTTGGTTGTAGAAGACTGCAAGTTTGGAAGACTGAAGTTTATTTCCTTGAGCTGATTGAAAAGACAGAGTTTGTGGGTTGTGTGAGTTTCTCAAAAGACAAACAGAGATGACACTTGTGATTGTTTGCTCAGGATTCCTATACAGATCTGGGAAAAACATTGAAAAAATGAATTTATTTATAAGCCTAGGAATTGTAGAATGTCAGTTCAATCTTGCATGGCTATGTGCACAGTTTCTGGAGTTTAATAAAAGGGGTAAATAATAAGTTTTAAAATGAGTGACGTTTAGGAACCCTATACTTTGAATGCATGGGCGCTGCATGAAATGTGCTCGGAAAATAAGTCAATTTAACTGCTAATGTGCATGGAAGAGTGGTACAAATAGATAAACTGTTACAGGTAGTTACTGTTCTGAGAAGGAATTAAGACCTTGTCAGAAAGGAGGAAATCCTACTCAGCAGCACTCCAGGCATGGTGCAAAATAGTTTGTTTTTTTTTATTCACCGGCCAAATGGTTAGTAAATGTTTAAATTTGACCGGCCTCTTAATAGAGAACCATTGTTTATTTGCTGGTGAGTAAAGGATATCTACCAGCCACTTGCATATTTTACCAGCATTTGGCTGGTGGATGGTGCTAATTTTGTACCCTGACACCAGGTGATCAATGGTTGATCTCTGTAAATGGATTAGGATACTCGGCAATATCAGGTGATCGTTGGTATATTAAAGGGATATTTCGGATTTTTGGAAGTGGGGTTGTATGAGTACAATGCTTTCTTCAAGCTGATATTTTAGTGTTAAGAATTAGTTTTTTAATTCAATGGGTCAGTTGCCAGAAAATAACTCGACACGTTTTGTTTTTTCTTTTATTTATTATTTCATAGGGAAAGCAATTTCCTGTACTCTGAACATCTGTGAGAGCCACTGCAGTTTTACTTGAAACCATCAGAAACCTGAACCAAAGCCTCTAATGACAAAAGGGAGACACTTAAGCGCTTATTCATTCACAACCAAAAGAAGTTTCTTTGTTTTTCTCGTCCTCATTTTTAAAGATATAATTAATCCAGATCAGTTACTGGAATGAATGTGTTGTTTTTGTTTATTTTTGCGTTAAAGATACGTTTTTCACATTGTTTTCACATTGGTCATCTACAGTCTGCTGCAGTGTTGAAAGCTAATTTCATTATTAACCCACAAAACGATCCCGTACAATGTAACTTGCTGAAAAGACTCATTCACACATAAGAGGTGGATGTATTTTATCTTTTAATTTCCAGGTGTTGTAAAATGCCTTGTTGCGCGATTTTTACTAGCATATTCTGTTTGAGGTCAAGTTCTGGCAATAAAAGAAAAGGGGCAGCTGGTGTGGATAGAAAGTGCAAAAGAAGCTGGGTTAAATTAATTTGCAGATCATTTTAAAAGATTTTGTGTGCAGTTACACTCATTTAGTTTCCAGGTGAAAGTCTTTGCTGGAAAGTTTCTATATTCTGTATTGATTACATTTTGTAACTCACATTCTCTAAACTCCACCCAAATATAACAAACCAAATGCATTTTTAACTAGAATGGCACTTGGAGTATGGAAATTTGATTATTGGCTAATTTTTCAGATTATTCCGATGCCACCTGAATGTTGCACAAATACCTTATCTCGCATTAACAAAAGTGAAAATGAATTTATGTATCCGCCACGTGGTTCAGATCTGCTCCAAAAATGAATGGGTTCTTCGCTGGTCCATGCGACACCCTTCTACAAAGTTTCATGAAAACTGGGCCAGTAGATTTTCCAAAGTCCAGACAGACCAAACCGAAACGTACTGTATATGTATTTTTAATATCGTAACAATTATCTTAAGACATGCTACAAATGATTTGAAAGTTTGTTGCTTTTTTTTTTATTTTATTTTTTTTAATCGGTTTAAAAGGCTGTAGGTATTTGTCAACGTTTGGTTAATCTGCTGGTCAGTCAATCAGTTGCTCATTCTGGCAGAAATCTTCTTTTCACACTGCGCTACTACTTGCCATGGGTCAACTGTAAGTTGGACACTTAACTAATGTTTGCAAGCAGCAACATACATTCCATTAACTCAGATTCACACTGGCAACTTTTAGCCCCAAGCTTAGTCATTTTTCAGGGGATAACCACACAAACCTCGAGGGCCAGCAAGCCCTTGGCTAAAGTCGGGGTTAACCCATGTTAAATTGGCCAGGATTGTGTTAGTGTAAATTCAGCTCCCGTAGCTAAGAGGGGGGCTAAGACTAAGTGCCGTGTGAAAAGGGCTCTTGAGAAGCAGACTGTAAACCAGCTTGGCCCTATCTTGGTGATATTTCAAAATTTAAACTACTTGAGTTACCTCTTAGTTTGCTTGTTTGTTTTTTCTTCAGCCTGCTTCTTCTTCTGCTCTCGATTTTAAAAACGCACATGATGTCCTTTCACCATGAAATGCATCAGGGGTCTTTGCAGCTGCAAAAATCTCACAAAATAACCTTTTTTTATTGATCTTGATTGCAGAATTCAAAATCAAACCAATGTCAATCACAACTTCAGTTTCAGATATGAAAAGTTAACAATAGCAGGTAAATATGTATTTTTAAGGACTTGATTCATTCAGGTCATTTTTGTCTTTTCTGGAGCTATGATTTGAGCTATTTGCAACAACGTCTGAGATTTTATTCAGCCACGAGCAGCAACTCCAGTTGGCTTTATTGTGTGTTGAATTAGAGTGCAGTTGGGACACAACTCAAACTTTTGTGCTGAAGAGTGGAGCTGGTTTAAAAAGCCACAAGGTTTTGAGTGTGTGTTTGAGTCTCTAGTGTCAGGAGTTCCCGGGGTATTTCTGTCTTTCTGGTGAACTTTCTGTAAAGTTATTTTTATACAATTCTGGAGTCCTGGGAGAGTTGTACTAATATAATGTTGTCTCTTCTGCCTACACTGAGGCCTCATTAACATTTTGGTTGTGTGGGTTTTTGTTTTAGTTACTGTTCAAAGATTGTGCTTAAGGTTCTCAATATTGAAGGTAAAATTTCAGCAGTCAAGCTTTCCTGAGCAATTTAAACCGTCTAATCAAACCTGTTATTAGGGCTGGGTGTCTGTATTGACTGAAATAACCCAGTTTGAGTAGAATGGAAACTTCTCCAAACAATACTCTCATGACCTGACTGAAGACAAAGATACACAGTTTGCAACAGAAAAAGGTTTAACATTTTAAATATGCAAGGAAATTATAATGAAGGCATTCAATCCTTAAAAAATGACTTTGTGTGGTTTTGCTCATAGAACCAATCACCGCGAGCGTTCTTGGCTTAAATGTGAAAAATAAGAATCACGATTTCTTTAGCTTAGAATTGATATCACGATTCTCTGCCACGCTTTTATTTATTTTTTTCTTCTCCGCATGACAAAACAAATTGGCAATGCCAAACAGATTTATTTTGGCACATATAGCACATAGCGCATCATCGCCAGCCTGTAAACAGAGGCTTCAGTGAAGACAAGGGAGAGCTTTGGAGCATTTTATACAGTCTGTTTAAAATTCAATGAAGAAAGTGAAAGAGTTTGTGATGCAGTCGGCTCGTGAAATTGAATAAGAATCTTTTTTTTTTTTTTAAATAATGAAACCAATAAAATAAGAAGTCAAAGTTATTTAAAAATTAAATCGTGAACATGGTAAATCAAGATCGCGATGTTATAACGACTAATCATGTCGACCTAACGGGTATAATTTTTTTTTAAATGACACTCAGCCCTTACAGTTAGATAAAGTACTTGAGTACACCAAAGTATCACAGCATCAACCACTGCAACCTACGATTACTTTATTTTATTTTTTTTTAATCTGTGAAGATCAGGTTTAATCAGCATGTTGACTATAAATTGCTCCAGTGTCTCATCGTAGCAGTGTAGTCACTTTGTGTTCAGTGTTACATGTTCTGTCCAGCCTTTAAAACGTCCAGAAGGATTTCTGTGTGTGTTTTCCTCTGATTGTCCTGTAGTTCATTCTCGTGATCGTGTTTGTGTTGTAAAATGTCGTCCTTTTGGCAAACAATTATTTTAGAACCATAAATGTATGTATAAAACGTTTGCGGAGGTTTATCTATTTTGTCATTGTTTTAAAGAGCTTTGCTTTTATTTGATATCTGGTTTAAAAAAAAAGAAGAAAAAGTTAGGATTATTTTTGAGCATTTTAGGCCTTTATTTATTTTAAAGATTATTGTTTTTGGGCTTTTCCACCTTTTTAATGGACAAGACAGCTAGGTGAGGAAGGGGAGAGAGAGAGGGGGAAGACATGCAGGAAATCATCACAAGTCGGACTCTGGACCTCTGCGTCAAGGCATAAACCTCTATGGATATGTGCGCCTGCTCTACCCACTGAGCAACCCGGCCACTAGACCTTTATTTTTGACAGGACAGCTGAAGACATGAAAGGGGGGGAAAGAGGGGGAGTGACATGCAGCAAAGGGCCGCAGGTCGGAGTCAAACCTGGGCCCGCTGCGTCGAATAAATATGTGGGCACCTGCTCTACCAACTGAGCTAGCCGGGCACCCATGTTGATCTGATTTGACCTTTTTAAATGATTTATCTATTTATTTGACTCTGTTAAGTGAACCTGGGAAAAGTTGAGCGTGCGCTGCTGCCCATTCCTGCTTGATTTCTTGCACTAAGTATTTAGTCCTTACACTGGCTTGTTTTATTATATTTTTTGTTATCGATTTTGTGTTTTGATTTAAACCAAGTGCTCTGAGTCAACCAAGATTCAAGATTTAATTTGCATGGTAGAAGAGAAATAGGCTCTACAATCTGTTTCTGACTGCTAGTTAACTTGCGAGTGCTAACTGTGCACGAGTAGTTGCAACTCTGACTGTGTTATCCTCACACTCCAAATAAATAATGGAATTATGTCCACAAAACTGCTCTGGTCAAATCAGAACACAGTTGATATGAAAGCTTGTTTTAATAAAAACGTGTTTTTGTATTTAAGGAGGAACTTTTGTTCCTTTTAAACTGATAATGATTGTATAGCACTTTATTTTTTTTAAAAGAGAGCTTGTGATTGTTTTCCCCTGACTACACAGGAGAGCCTCTGCAAAACGTGCCATGTAACCAGATTTTAATTAGGTAAATACTTGTAGAAAGTCTACAATTTCCAATAAAAGTCAGTGGGCTCAGAAGTAGTATAAAATTTGTCCCACTTTCCCTTCAGACGTGTTTTTCTGCCTCTGACTGAATCTGTTTTTACTTCTTTTTTTCCTATAGCACTGTTTCCTTGTCTCATGTTGCACCAAACAAAAGCACTGTTACACTGATCAAATGAAGATATTGGCCATTAATTTAGTATTGATTATTGGATTTCGACTGGTCAGCATCATTCCTCCTGATCACTTTTTCTCTGGACTTTTAGTTTATGACTTTGATTGTTCAAGTGACACTCTATAAATTGATTCATAGTAGTGAATTCTCTACTAAAAGGAGAGTAATTCATATCCCATTTCTATCAAGATGTCCCAGAGGCATCAGTCAAAATGTGTTTTCATTCTGATTTTAAAATACAAATTACCTGAAAAAATCTGCATCTGTGTTGTTGTCTGACAGGAGAGGGAAATCTATAAATACGTTTTGCAAATGTCTTCTGAACTTCCACTTGTTTGCACTTTGGTGTATCGTTGCTGTCTATAACCTTTTACGCTTGTTCACTTAATGAATTTCCATGATGGAAGTTTTGAGGGGGGAGGATTATTTTTTTATTTTCTTTGACAGAATGGGTTCAGCTTTATGTAAATTAAATGTTCACCCAAAAATAAAACACATGCTGTGATTGTTTCTTTCTGTATCGGTGTCTTCTTGCCTGTTCAGTTAGACTGGTACAATCAAGGTCCTTGATTTTAATATTTGAACATTGAAAAAAGGATGTTTTAAAAGATCAGAGAGAGTAAATTTTCAAATGGTTTGGGTCAGTCAGTGGAACCCAACTCCTTCATGACATTGTATAGTTTCTGCTTTTCACCACAGGATAGAGATGTTGTATGAAAGTGACTTTTTCCACCAGTAAAAACAGAAACATATACACAGCAATTCTAGAATTATAACCTAAAATGGGCCAATATGAAAAATAGAGCTGCAACTAACAAATATGATGTATTGATTAATCTGCAGGTCATTTTCTCAATTCAAAAACAGTTTAAATCCCATATAGGTTTTCACATACAAGGAATTGGCCTTGGTGTTTGGTGCTTACAATAAACCTATAAAGAGGCAATAAAAAATAAAGCAATGCAACAAACGACAACAAATAGGAAAAGTAATAGAAACAAGGGTTAAAACTGGATAAAAAGTAAATTTATTGAACCTTGTGGCAGACACATAACACATAAAGGGGAGATGACTATTGATTGGCAACCACTTGTAAAAGGCTATAAAAAATGTTTTACATATTCACTTTTTTAAAGCAGAAACAAATTAAAGTCTTTGGTAATTATCACAATTAGTTTTACTGACTTTCTTTTGAATTTGTATGGTCATGATTTATAAGCTGTAAAATATGGGCTAACTTAAATTTTTGAGACAAAATAAATATATATAGCACAGTGTCAAGTATTATTCAAATCTTAGATTTAATTTGTCTAAGGTGTCCAATCAATCTGAATGTTTTTGAAAAGTGGGAGAAACTTGATCACCTAGAGTGAACGCACACACGCACACACGCACACACACTCACTCCTCACAAACAGGATGAAGGCAGCAATCCCTCACCATGATGCTGAGAAGCTGCAGTGTATACTTCACGTTATCATAAGGAGAACATCTGGAGAGTTGTTCTCATTGTGAGGAGATGTTTTCTTATTTGACTGTACAGGTATGGAGATGAAATGGCTTTAACTGAAGGGGGGGGGGTCATTTAAGAGTTGGAGCTACCACTGAAGCAACCTTTAAAGGGCTTCACAATAGCTTTGCCCAAATATGACATGAACCGGACTTCAGCATTCTTCTTTGGAGTTGAGGCGGGCACTGTCAGGTGAGTCTTCAGGGCCTGGATAACAAGATCTTCACCAATCGGATCCTGTGATGTCATGGCTTTCAGAAGCCCCTCTGCTAAGCTGAGCTCCCGACACAGGTCTGCGAACAAAGCCTTGTAGATCTTCTTAACACTTTGATGTTTAAAGTTGATAACAATGTCGGCGAGCTTGATCTCTCGCAGTGCCTTATCTCTCAGATCCAGTATGGCTTTGTTGAAATCGGCTTTGAGAAGTGATGTCTGGGCCTTCTCTGTGGTATGCAATAGTAACCCTGTAAGCAGCAGGATGACCAGTCTGTGCTTTTTGTCATGATCTGACTCAGAACTACATGGGTCAGAAGAAACAACTTTGGAGTCAACAGGACTGACCGGCTGGCAAGCTGCCTTCAATGCTGGTTCAATGTCAGTGTTTTCAACTGATGCCTGGCTGATTAAGTGCTCATATTGGTCCTGTGTATCTATGTGCTCGAAACTCTGCAGCCTCTCACTGATAATGTCAGCTGGGCCTTCTTCATTATGGGACCTATTGCCCTCACTCCAATTTGATTCGGTATCATTAGAGTTTTCATCGGATATCCAGTCTTCCATATCGTCACACCAGAACCAGGCATTTTCATCTGTGACAGTTGGGTGCCAAAACTTTGTAATCTCTGTCAGTATTTCCACAGCGTCTTTGTTCAAAGTAAAATAGGTTATTTCACAGGGCCCATGCTCTATGACCATACACAGTGGCTTTTCTGCTGCATCGATGCGGTGGAGGGCTGTGGCAACAGTGGCCCTCTCTGAGCTTCTGCTGACTGTGCACTGATAATTTGATTGGCGCATGCATCTTAGTATTTGATTAACTAGACCAATCATGGTGTTAAGAGTTGTGAAAGGAATGCAGTTACACTCCAAATTGGCCATCAAAGGCAAACTGTGGGATTCCATTAACACAGCTATGCGAGAGTTGACTTTTCCCGTCACTTCACTGGCAGCTAGTTGGATGAATTCATCTAAGCTCTGACAACGAATAAATGTTGAGTAATTAAAAGCATCAGCAAAAACCCATGGAAGGATGTTTTTCATGTTAGCCAGGACATCATTCTCATTGATGCCAAAGAAACACTGTCTCGAGTGAACATGGTTGAATATCCGAGGGGCTTTCCTGTGCCAGTCTGAAGTGACATGTTTTATAGATTCCTGGATAATCGTGGAAGACATGATTACAATGTGCTGACATAAGTCAACGAGCAAAGTCATGCTAGACTTTTCATGCGTTCCAGATACCACTGCGTCCCAATAATTTCTAACCAAAGACCTCACATATGGGCCAATGTTTATGTCACATTCTCTGATTGGAGGGAATTTCACATAAGCGATCACTTGGAGTCCCAATGAATCCATGTTGATGGTTGACAAAAAAAATGTATCTCACAAGACGATCCTTACTTTTCAGTTTCTGTTGTCTGTCGTTCAGTCTTCACTACAGAAATATTACTCTGCTGATGTTGTCCAAGCAACCTAAGCATTCTGTTTGCTTTCTAGAACGACGTCACGACATCAAAGGTGTTCCGTTGTGACGTCATAGGGGCGGAGCCTTTCAACCCGTCTCTATGCAAATGAGGTTCTGTAGGCCTGTATTGTTTACAGTGATAAATTGCATTTACCTTTTATTATGCGTTTGTTATACTATGCATCATGTTATAATTGTTAAATAACTTAAAGGTCGTGATAGCTTGTTTTGTTTTTAACATAAGATTGTGCTATATTGCTTTAAATGTACGCCTGAACATTTTCTTATATGGCATTTTCCAAAACTAGTAAATTGTAAACAGCATTTTATCTTAACTTGATTCAAGTAAAGCACTATATCAAACATATTTATTTCAACATTTATCTCAAAATATTACTTTAAAACAGTTCAAGTTTGTAAAAAACATCCTTTCACTAGTTATGCACACACATAAACTACAGCAGATGAAATGTTAGAAACCATAAATGTATTTACAACAAAAAAAGGGAGGGGAGACACTGGTGAATGGGGTATAATATTATATTAATTAATATTTGTATCACCTTTCCAAAAGTCTCGATCTATCGGTCAGTGTTCGTTCCTACCTTCACCTTTGGTCATGAAGGATGGGTCATGACCGAAAGAACAAGATCCAGGGTACAAGCGGCCGAAATGGGTTTCCTCAGGAGGGGGGCTGGCGTCTCCCTTAGAGATAGGGTGAGAAGCTCAGTCATCCAAGAGGAGCTCGGAGTAGAGCCGCTGCTCCTTCACGTCAAAAGGAGCCAGTTGAGGTGGTTTGGGCATCTGGTAAGGATGCCTCCTGGGCGCCTCCCTAGGGAGGTGTTCCAGGCACGTCCAGCTGGGAAGAGGCCTCGGGGAAGACCCAGGACTAGGTGGAGAGATTATATCTCCAACCTGGCCTGGGAACGCCTCGGGATCCCCCAGTCGGCGCTGGTTGATGTGACTCGGGAAAGGGAAGTTTGGGGTCCCCTCCTGGAGCTGCTGCCCCCGCGACCCGATACCGAATAAGCGGACGAAGATGGATGGATGGATATCACCTTTCCCAGTTGATTACTTACATTAAAGATTTAGTGGGATTTTCTCTTTTTTGATACTCTCTGTATTTCACAGCATGTTTAGAAGATGGTGTCTTCCGGCGACTTTAGCGCTCAGCAAATCGAGCAAAGATAATTACTTTTTCGGAAGTTTTTTTAAATGCTCTGTGTCACGGAGGCTTGTATCCTTGCATCATGTGGACGCACCGCCAGTTTAGTTGTCATTACTTCAAGTTCCTCACGAGGGAGACATATACTACGCACCATAGCTTCAAGGCAATTATTTTCGTATTAGAAGTTTATTTATGTATGTGATGTTTAAATATGCAAATATGTGCTAATTTACATAAAATTCCAAAACAGGCAAACTGGATGAAGCCAGGTTTAAAATTCTTGTTTCGTTTTAGAGACATATAAGCCAAAGGTTTTAGCCGAGGGAAGGGATGTCTCTTTTTATCACCCCATATACAGTAGGCCTATAACAAAATACTGTCAACAGCCATTAGGAAATCAATTTGTTAAAATTGGCTTTTATTAAAGTTAAAAACCAAAATCTAACTCTGCTTTTGTTTGTTTTTGTACTTTGGGTGTACTGACCCAAAATACAAAATATTGAATATTTCCTCTGTTGGTATTTTAGACACAAATCTAGTGTCTAATTAAGAGTCATACTGTTCCATAAAATGGTCCACTATGTCTTCACATTTGGACATTTTTGACAATTTGGAAGTGCTGCGCACACACAGACACACACGCACACACGCACGCACGCACACACACACACGCACGCACGCACGCACGCACACACACACACACACAGTCATTTAGTCAACCAGTTTCAGGTGTGTGAGCTTGTCACACACCTGAACAGTGATTTTATTACACCACATAAGAAACTAAGTAGGGAGCAACTCTTTTAGCGTCTGATGTATGTTAGGCTTCTCTACTGAACAAACTGCTGCTTTATACACAGATTAAGATATATGTAGATATATACATTTTATGTTATTGGTGTAAAAGCATTCCAAATCAAAGCTGAGTTGCTCCAGCAGCAAATATGTTTGCTTAAGTTGCCTTGCTTCCAGTTTGTCTTGTCAGTTTTATGGTATGTTTCTATAACAGTAGGATCACCCTACACATGTTTTATTCTCTGCAGAGGTTTTTAAAAGGACAGGTTTGAGTTTGCTCTGTCAGGTTTGGTAAGGTAGAGGGTTAGAAAGTGTAGCCATGAAAGAGGAGATTGCTGCTGCTGTGTTTTTTGTTGCTCGGCTGGTTAAGAGATATGGATGTCTGGATAATGACAGCAGGGAGCGCTTCGCCTCTGCCCTCACCTCCGTTCTGTTTGAGAACTACAAGAACCACTGGCACCCAGGTGCACCCACCAAGGGACAGGCCTACAGGTCAGTAAGTTCTTTTTTGAAATGTAACCATAAAGGTAATTTTCTGATGACAATTGATATGCGGGCAATTAACTAAACTAAAATAAACATATGGGCACATAATATCTAACCCAAGTTTAAAAAAAAAAAGCCAAAGCAATACAATAAAGGAAGAAACCACAGTGGTAAATGAAATATAAAAAATACAATATGAATTGGGTAGCATATTGTCCTAAAAACCTTTTAGAAATATTCAGGTTGGTAAACTTAAAGAGGAACCGTTTTGGTGCAATTAACCAAAATCAAAGCCAGTATATGTAAGCCAATTGTGAGAGAATGTAATTTCTTTTTTCAGACAAATTTTTAAAATTCATTAGCCACAAAACTGCTTAATTCAAAACACTTACGGGGTTTTGCGGAAACATCACTTTGCATGTTACCACCAGTAGCAGGGTAGATAATCCTTTAGTAATGTTAAATTTAGATATTGTAGTGTAACTGACATTACTCAGTCAGATTGCAAACTGGAATCATAATTTAATCATACTGGGGTTGTGACCAAAATCTCATCTTGACTAAACCAAAACAATCTACCAAGTATCAAGAGTGAAAATGAGGTGTTAATCTTAGTGAATCAACCCATTGGAATATACATTTTCAGCAATACCTGTGAATATGTAGGAAGTCCTTCATCTAATATTGCTGAAGCAAATTTTGTTTTCTATGTATCAGGTGTCTCCGAATGAACCGTGTGCGGCTGCAGGACCCGGTGCTGCAGCAGGCCTGCGAGCGGAGCATGGTGCGGTACGAGGATCTGGGCCTTCCCCAGGAGCTGACGGTGTGGGTCGACCCTGGAGAGGTGTCCTGCAGGTCAGGCCGCTTAACTCGGTAGATCATGATAAGACTTGTAGCGAAATCACAAGTTCAGAGGCACAGAGGAGCTACCTGTCATGAGGCGTGTGTTCACCAAAAACTGCAGATCGTCAGTAACATCTAGACACAACCAAGAAATGGTTCTAACATAAACTACATACAACATATATACACAACATGTGGTTTTACAAGAAGTTACTGTACATGATTACATTACTACAACCAGTGAGATTCTACATCTCAAATCGGTAAGCTTCAAAATTGAGTTTCTAAAGCTTTGAAGAAAGCCAAGCTAGCAGTTTTTGCCCAGTTTCCAATCTTTATGCTAAGCTTATCTGCAAGCTCTAGCTTCACTTTTGAGGGTACAGACATCCATCGGCATCCTCTTTGCAGGTATGGTGAACAAAGCACTCCATTCTGCATCTCTGTGGTGGACAGCTGTCGGCGTGGGGATGGGGAATTTTCCCGCCGCATCCATGACGCCGTGGAGCGGGCCAGCCTTGACATCCAACCGGGAAGCTCTTCAGATGAGGAAGAGGGGGGCATAGACAGCATGAGTACTAGCATAAGTAGTTGCGTGAGTAGTAGCAACCTATCAGCTCTCTGTCCTGTTCCAATCCCGACCACAAACCCTGAGCCCAAAACCATCCCAACTGTTAGCAACCCCAACAGTGTCTACCGGGTAGGTTGACTACATCTTATTTTCATTAACTGTAACCATCTTTGTAGTCTTGACGTAGCTACATATACAGATTGTAGAATGAATTTTAAATGTTGGGTATGGAGTTTTGTTAAATAGTCCATCAATGGCCTTGTCTGGTCATTGCGTATCAGGGTCTTTTTAGATTTCTATATTCTCTTTTAAATGTGTGAGAATGGGAACATTGATTGCCAGTAAATAAATTGCTTCATCTTCTAAATGCTTAAGAATTTAACAGTCCAATCTTTTGACTGCAGGACATTTTTAATTCTGCCAAATTAACTTGAGGGATCTTGAACTTTTTCTGCTTTTCTTGGAGCAGTCAAAAGAGCTCCAGCCCCATAAACTTGTGGTAGTTTACAGCTGGAAAGAGTTGATAGTTGGTAGCCTCGGCTGTTTCTAGAAGTCTATTCTACTGCTGTCTTCCAACCCTTTTGCTCCTCTCGTTCTCAGTTCAGTGAGTATTCTCCGGGCGCTCCTCAGACCTGGCTTAGAGAGAAGCAGAAAGCCTTTGCTGGGGATGCATTCCCACCTCTGCCTCCCCCAATTGGAGGTCCAACCTCCCAGTTCTCAAGCCAGAAAGGCTTCAAGTCATATGGAGCCACATTCACCTTCACTGGGCCACGTGTTGACAAGTACCACTGGGTCAGCCAATCCCGATCCTAGAGTGAGCCCAAACTTCATCCTAGAACCAGAATTGGGTTACTGCTCGGGATGGAAGCAGGAGCGGCTACTGTGATCAAAACAGTTTCAGGACTGTTTTATGTATGTTATTTGTATGATTTAAAAGTGTTAATGCTGTTTAAGCATGTTTTTTTATAAACTTTCAATATTCAAGTATTTTAAATGATTCTCCTAAATATGTATTGTTTTTTTAACTAAAATTAAACTTAGTGTAAATGAAGTAACATTAACTGTCATTGAAAAGAAATAAATGCGTCTGTCAGCTAAGTTGTTTTTTTGTCATATCAAGTTCTAGTTGCACTCAAATTTGGCTGAATTGGCCAATTTGATTATCCTAAAAGTGTGCTGCTTTCTGTGCCAATATGCTTGTGTAAAACTGATTTTTAATCTCAGCAAGGCTTGCTCAGAGCCCCCTGGTGTCAAATGTAAACTAAAATTAAACTATATTCTCACAATGTGTCTGTGGGCAAAGCCGCTGTTGGAATTTTTATTCAATGTAATCACTTCAGACGTGTATGGAGAGCTTGGTGTGGAAGTTGATATGGCTGAGCGGTTGTATGTGGTGGTGGTTGTGCTGGTAGTGAAGATAGTGATTGGTGTGAAACACAATCAGCTAAAAGCACTGCCTGCACAGCAACCCCATTCACTACCAGGAATCGGTAATTGCAGTATATGCTGTGAAATGGACATGGTATACACACTGATGCACAAGTAATTGCTTAAATAGCTTGACATTTTTGGAAAAATTTAATTTGCTTCTGGGAAAATCTGAATGAGAAGATGTGTCTGTTGCATATAAGGTTGCAGCCAGTTAACTTTGCACAAAGACTGAAATTATGCTTTGTCAAAAAAATCCACCTAGCAACACCAAAGCCAACAAATAATGCTACTTATGTAAAAACTGAGGTAGCCAAGAAATTTTCCCGTAAACTTTAGGACTTTTGTTTCAGTTTGGCTAAAGTATCCAGGCACCTCATTTGAAGGTCATTTCTATGCTAATTTAAGGATAACTTACCAAACCGGTAAGAGCTCACTAATGACTTGTTAATAATTTTTCTCCCAGTTAAATTACTGAAGTCATAAATGTATCACAGAATGTTAGCAACTAAATGATTTGTCTGAAGGTATGCTGGCTTCAAATTTTATTTTTGAAAGCGTTGCCTTTTACTTTCATGCTTCTCCCACTGGGAGTCTGTCAAATGTTTGTCCGTTTTTCTATAGGGCTCAGGCATTTTAACAAGTTGCCATAACAGTAAATACTGATTAGAAAATATTAATAGTTAAAAATAAACCGTTAAATGACTCCAGAGTTTACCAATGACTGAGGCAGTCA
Organism: Percina caprodes; assembly: GCA_013375575.1. Classification (NCBI taxonomy): domain Eukaryota; kingdom Metazoa; phylum Chordata; class Actinopteri; order Perciformes; family Percidae; genus Percina; species Percina caprodes. Next base: position 1,593,961 of record JABXJD010000017.1, on the reverse strand, counting down.
TGCAGTTGAGTTTTCAAATATTTGTTCCTGTTTTGAAATTCATTTCAATTAGATCTTTTTGAGGCTGGATCACATTAAGGGCTCTACGTGAAGTAAACTCTTCTGCTGACCACAGGCTGAAAGTTCTGTGTACCTTCGTATGTTTGGATTAACACAACTTGAAAAATGTCATGTAAATAACAGCAGTGTAACTATTGGTGCTGTCATGTATAAAAGTGTTTATATGTAGAGAGATGAGTGCTGATCTTACCTGCTGTAGCAGCAATTCTCACGGCTCTGTTCACAAGTGACCACTGCCGAAGAAACACAACAACTACACTTTACTGTGTTTGTGTGTGTGTTTGTGTGTGTGTGTGTTTCCATGACCATGTCTCAGGTCATGCCTCGACTTGCCCCTGGCTGGCAGGTATGTTGCCGGGGTGCAGCAGTAAACACTCACCCTCAGGCCCCAGGATTTCAATTTGCCTTCTCTATTTTTATGTGACCACAGCACTCTTGCATGTCTGTACTACATTTATTCATTTTAGCCCCATGTTCTCTTTTTCAAACTTTTTGCACTCAGGGATGATTCACGCATAGGTACTGCAGCAAGTATTGCACTTCCAAATAGTGGGATGACTTGCGAGAGACACTTTAAAACACAATGTTAAATGGAGGCCTAAAATATTTAACATTCAGGATTTTCCAGTTTTTCCCATAAGTTCAGCTTTAGTTACTTCATTAGTCATAGTTAACACAAGGTCAACGGTACATTGCAATACATTGGACAACTGAAGGGGTCAACTCAGCAATAAAATCACTAGCAATATAAACATGAACTAAGATAAAATGAGAATAAGATGTTAGATGGAACGACAGATAAAAAAGTGTATATGCATAAATGAGACAAGTTCACCCAACAGTATTGCACAGAAAAAGTCATGAGATATGGGATATGAAAGATAGATACATAAAAATATAGCACTACATGAAAAAAAGGATTTTTGATGATTGTATACAACAGTTTTACACAAAGGATAAGCAGCAGTACACGTTAAACAGCAGCATTTATATATAGTACATTCAAATAGTCTTGATGCGTTGTTAGAAACAAAAGCCCACTTCTGAGAATAGGTGACATAAACACCAAAATTGTACCTTTTACTTACTATTTGCAAAACCGCAATCCATGCTCCAAAATGTGCTGTGTTCTTAAACTAGTTGGCAAATCAGAATACTTTATAGTAATAATATTATAACCTTCTTTATTAACATAGCAAAGTTCAAACCTGAATCCACATCATGATTCCCCCTGCTCAGACACTGTATCGATAAAGACGTCTGTGTGACAAATCACTGGACATGATGTCATTACAGGCCAAGCTCATAACCTCTGAGTTAAAATTTGATTTTGTAAATGCGCAGAAAAAAAATCACTTTATTTGAGTAGAAGAGTAGTTGATGGATGGTTTTGGAAGTACTCCTAAACTGCTGCAATGACAATGGTTCATATTGTTTGATCTGACACTAACAAAGTTGGACAACTGTTGCCCCCTTGTGGATTATCCTATCTAACATTTGCACACCATATCTATTGTGTGCGCATCTATTTTCCAGCAATTAAACAAATTTCTGTGTCTCTGCTAAGTCACCTCATGACTTAGACTTAGACTTCTCTTTATTAATCCTTTTGGGATGACTCCCGCGAGGAAATTGAAAGTTCCAGCAGCAGTTTTAGCCAGAAAAAAGAAATAAAAAAATAGATTAAAAAAGACAGTATAAAGACAACAAGATAACAATAATAATAATAATAATAATAACAACAATAAGAACATTTGTCAAATAAACAAGAAAAGACCATAAATTATTATTAAAGTGTCAGTGTTGAGTCAAGTGTTAAAGTGATAAAGTGACCAGGTGTGAATGTGAATGTATTGTATTGCCATCCATTACAGTGTAGTACAGCACAAAATTTGGTCCTCAGAACAAAATTAATGACAAGGCATCATACTCATTAGGGGAAATCAACAAGATACAAAACAAATTACAAGCATGTAGCCTATACAAACAATAGAAAAGTTTATGTGTAAACAAGTGTCAAGTGAAGTAGTGCAATAGCAACTGTAGGCTGAAATACGTTTAGCTGCTGCCATCCGGGCTACTGTATGTAATACACTAACTGTGGATAAGTACAGCAAACAACCCCACTTCAAAATATCCAAACTATCCATTTTAAGTGAATGCATTTGAAGTTGTGATAAACAGCATTTTCAAGGTTAAAACACTATTGAAATAAGTGCATTAAAACTATTTTTTGGTATATGACATCAAAAATAGGATTTATTTATTTATTTAAATAATTTATGAATACATAAGTGCATTAAAACCCATGTCATTTACCATAAAAGGATTATTTATTTATTATTAAAATAATGTATTAATACATGAATGCATCAGAAACTTTGTCATATACCATAAACAGGATTATTTATTATTTAATTTGTATTTAAACAAAATGTGTTTATTAAAACTGCAAATAAAAACATCTTAAACAAAATTGTGACATAATCATCACATACTCCCTCATCAGTGTGTCCGCCGGGGTGCCTGTTCTTTGTTACCGTTACCGAAATAGAAACTGCGCATGAAACCCTGCAGTGAAGAACTGTTCTTCTAAAGCTGCTTGATAGATGTATTAAGAGAACTTGAGACATAAAGGCACAAAAGATGGGTTAGCCGTTCTCATAGCATTGTAATACCGCATGCGCATCGAATAAAATGCAATTTAATAACATACGCGGGGCAGTAAGAGAGCGTAGGAAACGGGCACAGACAGTTAAAGAAAGGAAACGAGAAGGACATTTGCTGCCGTTTCCTCTCTGTCATCACTACTTCAGTCAATCAGCCAATCACATAATGTCTTTATTAGGAAATGTCCAATCACAGACTTTGTCATTTTGACGTCCCCCCCAGCTCCTCCTCACATCCGGTCGTATATATGTTGCCACGAGTTAGCGGCGAATTTGGAGTGTCCATTTTGAGCAGCGAGTCGGCGTCTCCGGTATTTTTCCCCTTAAGTAAGCACGATTTCTTGTTTATGTTTTTGAATTCACATATACTGGAGGAAGTTTAGCTTTGCACCGCCTTTCATTTCGTTGAGGTCTCTGCTATCGGTCTGATTTCATGGCTTATGTGTCTCCTTCTTAGCAGTAAATCTAGCTAGCTCTGTGTGTTAGCTGCAGTGGTGTTAGCTAGCTAGCTAGCTAAACACGTTAACGCGGTTATTGTGCTTATTGATGAGCAGTTAATCAACTATAGTAGAAATTAAGTCATTCTGCCTGAATGCGATTATTATTATTTTTAGCTGTTATACTTCTACTTATACTACCTACTCGGAATTTACTGGTTATTTGGTTCAGGTTTAGCTAACGTTACTAGCCGGGCCTGCACTCAATCCCGAGCGGCAACGGAGCAAAGCGCGGTCCGCTTGAACACTGAGCATGGACATTCACGCTGGATTATTGCTCCTTTTTGTTAGCCAACAAAGTCTTTTTGTGTCCTTGTAAACCTGCACCAGTGTACATCACTCATTACTATTACATTACATTCTGATTACAGTATTGACGTTAAGATGGTGACTACAATACAATGTAGTGTAATATACAATATGATCAAGTTAAAAATCAAGATTAATTAAAGAAACCTTGATGTTTAGCACTGAAACATGCCCAAATGGCTTTCTATAAGATAGGCAGATACTTTATTTATCCCCTTGGGGAAAATCGGGTGTCCAATAGCTCAACCATTTCAGAATTAGCTTTATTTGCCAGGTATGAGGACCCATACGAGGAATTTTCTTTGGAGCATAGTTGCTCACAATGTGCTTACACATACAAAACAACAAACAATATATACACACTAATATATACATACTATAAACAGAAACAATATAGAGGCATGAGTGCAATGAAGAGTTCAATAAAATTATTTAAATGTGGAGCATAGTGCAAAGGATACTGGGATAAATAGTATTGTTATTATATTACAATATGAACAGTTCTGAAATAGGAAATGAGAATGATGAATAAACAAAAATAAGTGAGAATGGGAATGATGAATAATTCTAAATAAGTGGAACCAATAAACAGGTGCTGTAGAGACAGTGATAACTGGGTTATTGACCAGAATTGAATTGAACCTGACACTGTGGGTAAAAAGTCAGCTGTTCATCAGAGATGGCTTGTTGGTAGTAACAATGCTTATAACAATAAGTACAAGGATATGAAGCTAATTGGCCAGACAAAGACAGCAGCTAGTATTCTAGACTGTTGTAAGAAATTAACAGAAATTCTTAAGGTTCATTTGAATGTACCAACATTTGCCTTTACCAAAATGTAGAGAGAGAGACCAACCAAAGTGTTTTATAGATCACATGGATTCAAATGAAATAAAAATCATCTTGAGGAAATGAGTATTAAAAATGGAGCCAAATGTTATTACTTGCCAGTCATTTTCCCACAAGGCAATTGTTAGACCTTAAGCGATCCTGCCCCGATTTTTAAAGTTTTCATCAATCTCCAGGATCATCCCAAGTTTGTCTTGTCATCTCTCAGTCTTTTAAGAGCCCACCGTCAGAATGGCAGACGCTGATAATCTCCTCATGGAGACATCGGACCAGAACGGCAACGAGGGAGAGGATGACCAGAACGGAGCCGAGCAGGAGCTGATGGGTGGGGAGGATTGCCTGGACAGTCAGGAGGGCCAGGAAGGTTTGGAAGGCCAGGAAGGCCTTGAAGGTCTTGAAGGAGGCGCAGATGGAGGCAAAATTGATGCCAGCAAAGGAGAGGAGGATGCTGGGTGAGTGTTCCCCCATCACACTTTGTATCATTTTCTGTAAGGTCACAAAACAAAATATGTATTGTTTTATTTTGCAGGTGATATTGTGTTTGTTTGTTTCTTTTCTTTTCTGTATTGTACAGCACCGGTATAACTTGTCGTGTTTTTTTTCTGATTAAACTTGTTAATGGTAACTTGTGCATGAATTTCCTACGCAACCGACAAAGGATGTACTCTATTGAAAATTAAACAGCGCTCTGTATTCTCGTTTTAAGGCTACACATGGATTAACTGGTGTTTAAAAAACAAAGTAAGTAACAGTAAGGTGTATCCGTGTGTTTGCAGTAAAATGTTTGTGGGCGGCCTCAGCTGGGACACGAGTAAAAAAGACCTAAAGGATTACTTCAGTAAGTTCGGCGAGGTTTCAGACTGTACCATCAAGATGGACTCAAACACTGGCCGATCCAGAGGCTTTGGCTTCGTTCTCTTCAAAGACTCGTCCAGCGTGGAAAAGGTGCGTCATTCTGATTAGCTGACCAAACTTTCACATGTATCATCACTCTTGTGGTGAGCTATTATCAGATTAGGGCAATACCGATGTGATGCTGACTGAGTGGAAGCACAACGTGAACGCCTCAATCTTTTATTTGTTTTCATTTCGGTAATTTAATTCTTTGTGTGCACTTAAAAGGTAGTGGTTTGTGACTAAATCAAATTCAATTTTAATGAGCATACTGTTAAAGTGGACCATACAATTGTCATGTTGCTCAAAAGAATTGGGTTTCACTCCTTGGGCTGTACCTCAAATGTTGCTACACCATTCTACAGTCATATCAACAATGCAAGGGGATATTTCCAGGCTTTTGATCAATCATTGCCATGTTTTGGCACGCCATGCAAACTATGATAACGTGTGTCTTCAGGTGCTCGAGCAGAAGGAACACAGACTGGACGGACGTCCAATCGACCCCAAGAAGGCGATGGCCATGAAGAAGGAACCTGTCAAGAAGATCTTTGTTGGGGGTTTGAATCCTGAGGCCACTGAGGACACAATCAGGGAATATTTTGGGGCGTTCGGAGAGGTCAGTTTTACTAGTAGTCCTATTATTAATGGACTTTTTGAGCATTGCTCAAAATTCTGAAGGGATGGTGGTTTATTTTATTTAACCAGGTAGCTGCTTAAGAACAACTTCTCAATAAACTGGTGTAATATTCAGTCAAATAGTTTGTGCAATGTCTAAGTAGTATTATGGCAATAACGCAGTTCAGTACATTAGTGCAAGTAAAAAATACTGAGATTTAGTACAGCATCTATTTGCAGTTTGTGTCGATGGGAGTAGTGCAAAAGAGCTCTAATGAATACTATGACTGCCACACAAACATGTTTGTTTGGTCTAATCTTTGAGGTTGCTTCTAATTAAGCTGACTAATGAACAAGGGCCTGGTTAAAACCAAGTTGCAGGTATATCTGCTAGTGATAACTCCTGTAGTGTGATTTTATTTAATTTTTTTATTTTTTTTTCATTTTAAAATGACCCACATTTTTGAATTGTTGTTCATAGATGTTGGGCTTGTGATTGTTGAATTATCGGAGGAGACTTGACCTACAGGTTGTTACCAACTGGGGTTAGTCTGCCAATAAAACAACCAGTAGAACACATTTGCTAAATCAAAAAATGACTTATGATGCCATTGAGTTTCATGACTGTGAATCAACCCATTTAACAAAAGCATTGCTACTCTCTTATTCTCCTAGATTGAAAACATTGAGCTTCCCATTGACCCCAAATCAAAGAAAAGGAGGGGTTTCATCTTCATCACATACAAAGAAGAAGCCAGTGTCAAGAAGTGTCTGGAGAAGAAATACCACAACATCCAGGGCGGCAGGGTACGTACACTTATCTCAGCAGGGTTGGGTGGGTGATGGTACCGTGAAAGTTTCTGATCCATTGCAATTTTGTCCAGTTTCCTTGTGTGGGGACCCTGCTGTGTACTTGTAGGGCTAGGTATCACCAGTGATTTCCCAGTTCAGTTTCAATTCACATGGTTTTGATTCCTTTGATATTAATTTGGTATATTTCAGTTTCAAAACCAATTTTGCTTGGTTATGAGATTCTAACTATGCTGTAAATTATACAGGAACCCTCTTATCTGGTGCATTGTTACAATTCTTAATGTTTACATTAAGAATTTACCCCAAAGTTGTTGCATTAAGTACATTTTAACATGAACACACTACTGAAGATGACTCACATTGAGTGACCACAATTTCTTTTTTAAAGTGCTTTCTTTAGTTCAGAGGGTGTCCAAAACAGGACATCCTGAAAATTACAATTTCAGTTCTTCCCTTGCCATTTAGCCTTACTGCAACGTTATTTAGTCCTCTTTCTGACAGCTAGCATTGCTTGGTTGGTATCGATTAGGACTGTTGGAACAAATTCCGAAAGTCAGATATTTAGTAATGGTAAAACACAATACTATTGGAATGCTGAAATTACTAATCAAATGATATCTTTTTTTTTTTTTTCTTCTTCAAATAGTTTGGCTAACATAAGCTAATCGCAGTCATGTCTGAACAGTTGGTTATAGCAGTACAAAACAAGGCATTGTGAGCTAACATTATGTACTGAGTGACATTAGTACAGAGGGAGTGCTGTGGTTGGAAATAGTTTTTTAACATTACTTTAAACATGACATCCAAAATGCTCGTTATCAATAGTTGGCTCATTCTGGTTCCCTAACTGCGTTGTGAGTTATAGGAGCTTAGCTGGGAGCTTCATGGAGACCGCTGAAGTTAATGTTGGTAGCGCCCTACAGCTGTCATTAGCGTCAACTTCATATAATGCCTTCTAACAGCTGTATTTTCAGTAATGTGACAATCTGCAAGAAACAGATTGCTTATAAGTAACTAAAATAGTATTGGCAGCACTGTTTGGCTTAGTTAATAATGCAGTTCATGTTGTGGCTAACACTATTGTTACTTGGCTAGCTAGTTAAGGACGCATTGTTTTGGCTGTGCTTTCTACCCTGTCATTGTGCTAACCGAGTAACGTTAGCCTTTACAACAGGGCCGCTTCAAGTTACACTTGTTAATGTTACATAGTTCTCTGTTGGTTTGTTTGTCACGGTATGCTCGTGGTGAAAATTAATGTAAACAGAGTGGCGTGCCAAAAATGCAATGCGCCATGACGTAGGTCCCCTTCAATGCCAGGCTGATGTTGGAAGTCGCTCTAGTGGACAGAATATGTAACCACCACATGCTTACAGTGGCATCGACGATGCATATGCCTGTGTAGTACATATTTATAATAGGCTGCATTTAATATTCGAATATTTTAAAAAAACATGTAATTTGAATGGTATTATATAGATGTTCCGATAAAGTATCGGTATTGCCTCCAATACTGCCTAACACGCTGGTATTGGGAAGTACTGGAGTTTATGTCCTTACCACATAAAGCCTTACAGAAAATCTACATTTAAAGTGGTTTTATTTGTTCTTTGTCAGTTATAATGGACGGTCAAACTGGATGATAAAAATCTATGGCATTTATTGTTCATGTTTCACAAAGTTTAACCTGAGCTAGACCGACAACAGACATATCACATCCATACAGGGATGGCAGTGTACCGCTGTTGAAAATATATAACTCACTCGTATCGGATCTGTACTCTGTATTGGCCTATATGCAAGTTTGGGTATCGTGAATTAAAAAATTAGATCCGTCCATCTCTAGCATTCTAGAGGAAGACTAACCGCTCTAGTATTGATGTATGGCTTAGGTCCTCTAGTTTCATGATTCCACAATCCTCTTTTAGCTTTTAAACTGGGCTCGCTACAGCTTAAAAGATCAATCTCTGAATTTTTTGAAATTATGTTTGATCATAAAACTCAAACAATTGAGAAGGAAAAAGAATTTAAACCAGCCCTTGTGACCTGTAACCTTTTGGTGAGGGATATGTCATGGTTTGCAACTTAATCTCATTACAGATGAACTTTAATTAAAACTTAATTTAGAGCAATTATCAGCTGTGTAGTTGGATAATACGTTTGTTTGGGTCCCCTCCACAGTGTGAGCTGAAGATCGCCCAACCAAAGGAGGTTTACCAGCAACAGCAGTATGGAGCCGGACGTGGTGGTGGTGGTGGTGGCGGTGGTTATGGAGGCCGGGGAGGCAGGGGCCGTGGAGGTAAGGATGGAAACTTTTGGGGTTTCATCAGGCAAAGTAGGAATGAATGGATTGCCCAAAGCACATCTTATTGGATGGAGAGCAAAATCAATGTCAACATTGAATTGAGAAACTTGATAAAAATGCCTATTTGCCCTCAGGGTTGGTTTGGTATAGAGAAAACTTGAATAGTAATGGCATAATGTAACAAAGAGTTGTCATTGCATAAAGAGTCAGTTAAATGCGTTTTTCAAAAATGTATACCTTCATCATTGACCTGAAACCCCCTTTTTAAAGGTATAGTTCTGATATTTTGAAATTGGGTTGTATGAGGTACTTACTAGGGCTGTAACAATACACCAAACCGCTTCTGGTCATCTCAAAATTTTTGACCTATTTGTTTGGGGATGGAGGAGAGTTATACTCTGTAAATGTAATGCAACTTTTTTTTTTTTTTTCTGCCACACTGCACCGTTTTGTCATTACTTCTCACTTTGCAACACAGTAATACAACAGAGACCTTATTTATTGATATTGATTTTCAATGTTGATCGATCCAACACCAAAGATTCTTTTGTGCCTTAAGATGTTTCCAAAATCGTTTCAGTTGTTCATTAAAGGTCCAATATATGTTTACTGTAATGAATCCAAAAATGACCCCAATGCATCATTGGATATTAAGGAAACAAGCTAAGTTGAAAGACTATCGTTTCTGACAACAGTGCTAATGCCAATATTTTCTCCTTTTTGTAATTTCTGTTCCGTGACAAAATTTGATTGTGTTTTGGCCTGTGTGTTATCAAGTGCCCAGTATAACAGCCAGGCCGGGTTGCCAGATATACCTGTAAAAACATGAACCCAGCTCGCTTCAGCTATGTTAGTACAGCCATAAAAATTGTCATTTCAACATTTGCGTACTTGGATTGAATTGTATAGCTATAGTACCGGAGTTGTATATTTGCTCACAAAAACAATTGAGACACAGCCAGTAAAGTGATCCGGCCTGGTCCTGGCTAACGCCACCGTGCTAACCCTGCTAACGTTACCGGAGGACCAGGCCAGCGGGCCACGGCTGTTTACAATGTGTAGCCTTTTCAGTGGTTTATTTTAAGCCGAGAGATGGGGCTTTACATTGTGAAGAGAGGGCAGTTTTGAATTTGCTTTTGAATTTGTTCTTCAGGAACTATTTTAAACACTAGCTGTCAGAATTACATATTGCACCTTTAACTCATTTGAATGAGACATAATGGGACAAATCCGCTTCCAACCTGTAGGGGGACCCACAAGGAAAAGTGCTTTTGATGCCTACTGTAAAGATGCTGGTGCCCAAGTCAGGAAAACAGCCATTTGTAATGGTACATCTCAATTAGCGTGTGTGTGGTCCCATCTCTTCCCCCCTCGCTTTTAGCAGTCTTTACAGTAAGCTAAATTCATAAGATAAGGCACCAAAAGGACTAATAGTAATTTAAAGATGTGGTAGTATTGGATCTGGATGGGAAGGTTAACTCTGGGAGTTGGAAGGGGTGTGTGGGGTATTGCATATTGTTACAGCTCCTTGACTTACCCATAGTCGGTATATTACCTACAGTAGATGGTGGTCATCACGGATCTGCATTGCATCTTTAATCAGCCCTCAGACTCAATCCCAATGTGTCTCTCATATCTTTTAGCAACAGTTTTTATTTGACAAATAGTAACCTGAACATAACACTCAGACTTCTACAATTTTATTTTTTTTAGCTTTTTTTTTTTTGGTTATAATTGTATGAAAGGTTGTCAGGTGTGATCTCTGCACTTTGTGTCTCAGGTCAGGGCCAGGGCTGGAACCAAGGATATGGGAACTACTACCAGGGATACGGTAACCAAGGCTATGGTGGATACGGCGGCTATGGCAACTATGACTACACTTCTGGTTACTATGGATATGGTCCCGGATATGATTACAGTAAGTCGACACACAAGCTGTCATGTCAGTCCTTTGGTAGCTCGTGATTACATGGATTTTTAATCTTGTGATGGTTTAAATGTTCTCTCTGGATATTAATGCGTGTTGGAGGGACTAGCTGTTAATCTTCAATAATACAATTTGATTTTCTTTCGTTTAATTATTAAATGCTCAATTCAGCCTTTTTTTCTTTTCTTTTAACTACACTACTTAGACCATGCAATGACAATGCCACCAGCCGAGCTCCTATAGCACGCGATTCACACAAGAACGAGTTAATTAATGTGAGCGTTTTGACTCTGAAGTATTTCCGATCCAACTTTGATTCCAAGTCGCAACCTGTCGCTACTTCTCTGCTACTGTCTTTCTAGAGTAGTTCTGTGTCCTAAGGTATTACAAGGCCATGTGTTGTTTACTCCGGAAACTTTATTGTTCAGGTGTGACAAAAGCATTTATTTATATGCGGGTAGGCCAAGGTGTGCACGGCAAAAACACATTATGGAAAATATACAAATTGAATGTTTAAATGTGTTTGACTCGTGAAATTCTTTTCCAACAGCCTTAATCAGTATTGGTTTAAGAACGACTCTGAATATTATGTCAGCGCATCACTAGCTTGAATAAAATGCTCGGTTTATGTTAACCTAAACACTATGGTTACATTTAAGACTGTTTCTTCATAGTGTCTCAACGTGTCTTTGTATTCCTGTTCACATGCCAGATTGAGCCAGAGTGATAAACAACTTAAGCAAATTGCTTCAGCACACAGTTGTCTGTCTGTGACAATGTAGACCTTGTTTGAAAGAAAGCAAATTAATGTATTTCTAGGGTTGTCTTTCCTTGGGAGTCTTACCGGAAATTCCTTAACATGTCCTTTTGTCTCTGGGAAGCATGAAAAGTGGCCAGTACTAGCCGACACAAATGAACAATCAAACCAAATTCCTGTAGACCCCTCGTGTTTTTTTTTTTTTTTTTTTCCTCTTGTAGATGGCCAAAGCATCTTGTTTCTAGTTAGCAACCTCATCTGTTTTTAATTATTCCTCAACACTGAGCAGATTGAATAGTGCTATGTCTTTGCTGCATGCCGAGGGACTGAATCTGACTCGTCTATCCTCTCTGCCCCACAGACCAGGGCAATGGCAGCTACGGAAAATCTCCAAGACGGGGGGCACACCAGACCAGCTACAAGCCATACTGATGATCAAGTGGTAGCGCAAGGTATGCCATGGCTGTAACTTCCCTTCTTTTAGATCCTGTCACAATGCCCATAAGCACAGGCGGTTAAAGGGATAGGTCAGGTTTTTTGGTGTATGAGGAACTTATCCCTAGTCTGTATTACCTAAAGTAGATGGTGGTTGGCACACCACCCAGGTTGCTTAGCTTTGATGTTTCCTGCTCGTTTAAATTCTGACTTCTTTCTGCTCGGTTGTTGTTGTTGTTGTTGTTGTTGTTGTTGTGTGACTTTGGGGTTTTTAAAAGTTAGGAATTAACCGATCGATGCAGCGGTAGACAAGCAACTTTGTTCTGCGAGGTAAAATTACTGTTTTTGTCAAAGGAGTCTGGTGGCTTTGAAGAGAGCATAGATAACAGCTTCAGTTCCCCCAAATGTTTAAGAACTATTTTCTCAAAGTACCCATGTGCAGCTTTTCTGTCTGTTTTCTGAAGTGAAGAAAATGTGATCAAGTTGTGTCGTCCCTCAGGACTCCAGTGATCCAGTGAGACCGACGGCTGGATGAACACACTGGGCATGACACGACCTCTTTTATGACAGAAGACCATTTGTACAGAAAACATCTGAAATGTAACTTTACTTTTTTTTTCTTTTTTTTTTCTTTTTTTTTTTAATCCTATCATTTTTAGGTTTTACTTTCCCCTTTGGTGTCTTTTTTTTTTCTTCCCCCTTCCACATTTCCATCAATGGAAGTGTAATTTTTACTGTACTTTTTGGTACCTGTTTTGATTCTAATGTATTGTAAGGCTTGTATTTTACATGTTTGCTGGCTTTACAGGTTGAAAATCTTGGCGCTGTAAAGGAGCTTTTTTGACAAATAAACAGTTTTCAGTAATTTTTTTTGGTTCTGGTGCTTCCAGGTTGTGGGGTGGAAGATTATGAAGGTTAAAGGGTTTAGGATTCAAATTCAGTTGGTAACATTGATTTCTCTTGGTCTTTTGTAGCCACACAATTCAATCTGTAATGAAGCAATGTTGAGTAACTCAAGAATTGTTTCACATTCCCTCAGATCACACTGGTATTTTTTCTCCTTCTCAGTGTATCAAGATTATTTTAACTTTACCTATACTTCCTTAAAACTGAAACGACTAGCTGCAGTGGCTTAATTCTTCCAAGACGTTCTGAATTCACCAAGAATCAACATCTGAAAGCATACAGATGTGTGGCATGTAAAAGGGGGTTGGGTGGGGGGAGGGGAGACTTCATGTTGCATACATTTTACATAAGCTTATTTAAGTTTCTATGCTGGTTTAGTTTGCGTTTGTCAAGTGTCACTGGATTTTTAGAAATAACCGCTTTGAAGTTAAATGGTAGTAGTTTCTTTTATTTTCTTTTTTTTTTTTCTCTGGACAGACTTCAGGCCACTGGGGTCTCAACTAGTGTCTCTGGCAATTTATTAGTAATAAACCTTTCCGTTTGTAATATATTGTGTATTTCTAATGCTTAATGTTACTGTTAATTTATATTAGTCCTGGGTAATAGAAATGTTTCAAGTTTAGGTGCTTGAATGCGCTTTTTATTTTTTATATTAAGTGTACAAGAGAATTCTGAAGCCGCATGGTGAAGTGTTAGGTTGTATCTCATGATGGTTAAAAGGAACATATTGATTTGCCAAATTCTAAAGACCTGACCCGGGCTGGCATGGATACATTCGGAAGTCATGCCATTTTAAATGATTTCTGTTAAAAAGTGGAAATTTTGGTCTTAAAGGTGGTTTGATCACCAAAATCATTAGGGTTAAAATTCCCAAAACTGTAGCTATGGAGCAAATATCAGCAACATCTGGCTCCTCATTCAGTTCTTTAGATTATAGTACTGACTGAAAAAACGTTATGTTCCCATTAAAGCAAGAGGTGAGAACATTTTAGCCTCAGGGTTGTTTAAGTAAGGACTAACGTGATAAGTAGTCATCTGTAGACCATACTTATTTTTTTATTTTATTTTTTTTTTGTATAAACTGGTACAGTTTTAAAGTCAGAAAAGGGGACCCAAGTTTTGTTTTTAGCTGTTTATCAAAATATATTCAAGCTGCATATAATATGCAGACTCTCAGCTTTAATTTGAGGGTATTCCCACCTAAATTGAAGTGTTTAGGAGTTACAGCTCTTTAATATGTAGCTGCCTCTTTTTCAAGGGACGAAATGTAATTCAACGATTGACTCAAAAGCTATTTCATGGGCTATTCCCACGTTAATCCATTATCAGTAAAGCTGGTAAAAGATCTGCAGTTAATTCCAGGTGTTGCATTGTGAGGCTGTTGCTGTGAACCCATAACATGGTGGTCAAAGGAGCTCTCAATGGAAGTTGAAACAGACCATCCATAGGCTGAAAAGAGAAATCCATCAGAAAGATAACGAAAAAGGCAAAGTTAACAGTTTGGTACGTTCTGAGAGGGGAAAAAAGCACACTGTGAGCTCAAGAACTCATAAAGGCCTGGACGTCCACAGAAGACTTCAGTAGCGGATGATCGCAGGATCCTTTACATGATAAAGAAAAAACCCTTCACAACATCGACCAAGTGAAGAACACTTTCCAGGAAGTAAGTGTATCAGTATCTAAGTCTATCATAAAGAGAAGACTTCATGAGAGCAAATACAGACGGTTCACCACAAAGTCCAAACCACTAATCAAAAATAGAAAGGCACACAAAGGTTATGTTTTTGTAAAAATGTCATAGTATGTCAAAAGTGATGTCATAATATAGTATGTTGAAAATGTCATAGTATGTTATGACAAAAATAACTTATTTTTCACTTTTTTTGACAAGTTAAACCATGGTCCAAAAAAGTCATAGTATAGCATGTCACAGAAAGTGATAAAAAATTAGTATAGTATGACAAAAATATGATGAAAAATTCATAGGATGGTATTTTGAAAAAGGTGAGGAAATAGTTGAATTAAAAATAAAAGTCACAATATAGTATGTCCCAGAAAGTGGTAAAAAAAAAGGATATAGTATGTGAATAAAAAGGTCAAAAAGTTATAGTACAGCATGGTGAAAAAGTGATAAAAAAATCACAGCATTGGGAATAAAGTGATAATTGGACTTCAAAGCTTAATGAAAAATATAATATTCAAACACTCAACCTTCTGTCTACCAATCATTCTCTTGTGAAAAAAGAGAGAAGTCAACAGAAGTTTACAATAGCATGCCATAAAAAGTGATAAAAGATTAATAGTATAGTATGTCCAAAAAATTGCAGTATAGTATGTAAATAAAATTTTTCTACACTTAACGACCACTCAAAGCACTTTAACGTAGAACAGGAACCATTCACACACACAATGACCGAGGCGTCAACATGGGACTGCAGGGTCAGGGATCGATCTCCCAACCTTCTGATTGGTAGGCGACCGCACTATACTAAAAAGGAAGCTGTCACAGAAGGGACACTTTTCACTTCATCTATTTGTAATCTTCATTAGTAGGTCTTGAAAGTAATTGCATCATTCAGGATTGATCACGCAACTTTCTGTCTCCCAATCCCTCCCTTATCACCATAAGCCGTCCGACCTGACGCACAAAATTTTGTTTTCGTAAAAATGTCATAGTAGGCCTACAGTATTTCGAAAAAGACATGACATAGTATGTTGAAAAAATGATAAATAAGTCATAATGTGGTATGTCCAAAAAAGTATCTGCCACAGAGACAGCGGAACATGTCCCTGCGCACGGGGTTGCGTCCTGCGTGTGGCGGTCCGTCCCGTTGTTGTCGCCGGCGTGTGGCGTTTCATTTCCCCGTTGTTGCGTCCGCCAGAGTATGGCAAGTGGATAGGGCCACGGATAACCTGCCGAAGGAGACGGTCGTGTGATTCTTAGGTTTGGATTGACTACACCATCGCCAGTGTACATCGTAGTTAAGTACGCCGCCAAACCTGAGGTCGTCGCCAGACAAAATGTGTTGAATGAATTCAAGTCAATCAATATACAGTAAGCCTATGTTATAGCCTATAGGTTTAAATGTATTTCAATTCATTCAATACATGTTCCAGGCCCTTTATCCATTAGGCCTATACAAGTTGCTCTAAAAGTACTGACAGTATAAAATATAATACTAATACTAATAATTCTAGTACCTCATCAGCTTATATGACCTGTGGGGGGCTACTGGTGGAAGAATACATTGTAACTCTAACATTGATTGAACATTGGCGCCATCTACTGGATAATTTACACTAATTGCCTTACTGTTTATTAAGCTTCATAGATATGTTTACATTTAACTTTATGTACGTCTGTGTATATGTAATGCATGTATACATTTTTTATATAGTACCAGTGGTTAAATTGGCTTTTGTAGGGAGGAGGAGCCCTTATTTACAGTGAATGGTCATCATTCAAAATCGCACCGTAAAATGACTTCATGTATTTTTATACCAAATTGGGTTCTTTTCCGTTAATGTGTAGTACTTATTAAAAAGTCCGAAAAAAAGAGTGATAAAAAGTCATGGTATAGTATGTCGAAAAAAGTGACAAAGAGAAATCATAGTAGCCTATAGCATGTAAAAAATTGTCATAGTATGGCATGTCGAAAAAGTGATAAAAAAAAACAAAAAAGGTCATACACTAGTATGTCGCAGATGTGATAAAAAGTCATGGTATAGTATGTCAAAAATATTCATAGTACAGTATGTCGAAAAAAGTCATTAAAACTAATAATATAGTATCTCGAAAAAAGTAATAAAATAGTCATATTATAGTATGACAAAAAAGTGATAAAAAAAGTCATAATATAGTATGTCTAAATAAGTCTAGTAAATAAGTATAGTATGTCCCAGAAAGTAATTAAAAAAAAATGAATAGTTTAGAAAAAAAGTGATCAAAAAGTAATAGCATAATACGTCGAAAAAAGTCATAGTCTGGAAGTTTGGAAGAACTCCACACAAAAAGACCACGCCTTGACTGGGTAACTAACCAAAGGTCACTGTCTGCACTGCCAACTTGTTGGTTTAGTGGAAACATTTGCTAACCACTGAGTCACATGTCATCAAACAAAGAATGTTATAAAAAAAATACAAAAAATGAAACTATCAACATTTTAATACTATTGAATGCAGGACTTAGTTTTTGTACTCTGCAGTTCAAGTACTACACACTCCTGTTCAACCTGCCATCCCAGTCTGTCTAGTTATTAAGCTACCACAGTTTAGTACACTTCAGCACGTACACAGGCGTCCAGCCAGCCAACAGGAAGCTCCTTATATGGTTGTCAGGACGTCCTGCAGCGACAGGAAACACCTTATTTAGGCTGAAGCTATGTTGTTCTTCCTGTAAAGAGCTGGGCGGTGACAAAGTCTGATCCCATTGGCTGTTTAACACACACACACACACACACACACACACACACAGGATTAAATGCTGACACAAATGAGTAGTACAGAAGGTGTGTGTGTCTGCAGAATGCATCTTTAAAAAAAATGGATATGTCAAAGTGAAAAGGTTTTTCACTTTGACATATCCATTTTTTTTACACATATATATATTTTCAAGAGGTGATTTTTTTTTACTTTTTATGTCTGGTCTGATTTAGTATTTGCTCTGATAGTTACGGATTTAAATCAACTGTCTGTATTTTATTTAGACTTAGTTTCTGTTCAGCTGCTTTTTTTTTCTTCAACATTTCACATCATTTGTGTATCTGTATCTGTAACTTGAACTGGCACTGGTATATCAAGCCAACAGCTTTGAACTGTATCATAGGGTCTTCATCAGATGAAGATGGAGTTACAGCACCTAAATCATGAAATAATATTGAAAGTTCTCTAAAATACCACGGCAAACAAATTAACTACGTCTGATGATGAAAGTAAGCTCCACAACTCAACACAATTTAGTCTGAAATAAAAGCACCAACAGTATTTTGACATTTTATTCTTGTCACTCTTTGCTTTAAAGAGGAAACACGTTCAGTTTAAAAATCAAACAATGACCTGCATGTAAACATACAAACGTCCCAAAACCTACTCAGTAGGTGATTACTAGATGTAAACATTGTGTACACTACAAAAGTAATCATATTTACAGTCATACAACAATGGCATATACATTCAGGGAATTTGAAGTCTCTTAAACTCAACAGTTTCCCTATGAAGTTTGGTCCTGACAGTTTTTGTAAACTCAGTTTGTATTCTCTGCTGAAGGTTTAAGTTGACCTTTGACCTTGTAACCACTGGACAAACACGAATATTAAATGTACAGTTTGATGTCTGGACGGACAGATATGTAAGTTTTTCGTTAAAGGCAGAGTTTAAGTCTGAGGTCAAAGGTCACAATGGGGCAGGTGGACTCCCCGTCCGTTAGCAGATGTTGGCGCCATGCGGGGAGGGGAGCTCCGACTGAGGACTTCCCATCGGAGACGAGCAAGAGGACGAATAGAGGTGCGGGGACATTGAGGAGGCGCCGACGTGTGACAGTGATGATGAGGAGGTGAAGCAGGAGGTGGAGAAAATTGAGGCAGCAGGGGAGGGGGAGCTGTGAGCGGGGGAGGAGTAGGAGGAGCAAGGGGAGGAGGTGGGAGGGGAGGAATAGGTGTGGGACTTGGTGATGGGAGCAGAGGAGGAGGAATTTCTGTCAACCTTGCGTTCCCGCTGCCTCTGGTGGATCTTGGCGTGCCTCTTGCGCTCGTCGCTGCGGGCGAACTTGCGTCCGCACTCGGTGCAGGCGAAGGGCTTCTCGCCAGTGTGCGTGCGGATGTGCGTTGTCAGGTGGTCGCTGCGGCTGAAGCTGCGCATGCAGATGCGGCACTGGAACGGCCTCTGGCCCGTGTGCACACGCACGTGACGCGTCAGCTCGTCGGAGCGGGAGAAGCGGCGGTCGCAGCCGTCGGCAGGGCAGGCGTACGGGCGTTCGTGCGGCGGTGTCTTGCACGGCCGGCTTGTGGGGGACTTCCTGGTCCTGCTGGGTTTGATGGGCTGGGCCTGGAATGCTGGGCATTGAGATTGTGTCTGGATCTGCGAAGAGAAGGCTTTGATGGTGGAGAGTGGTGTGAGCGGGTTCAGGCTCTGCGACAGCAACGGCTTCTGGTCCTGGATTAGGTCGAGCTCGCCGTCCTGCTGCGACAGGAGGTAGTCTGGGAGTGTCGGCACCACAAGGGAGGACGGCTGGAGGCCAAGCCTCGAGGTAGGGTAGGCAGGAGGGGGGCCTTGTTGCTGGAAGGCACGGGGCTGGGAGTCAGTAGAGGGGTGGAGGAGGTCAGAGCTGGAGTCGGAAGTGTACGTCGGCGTCGTAGAGAAGACTGACGAGACATCACCGGAGCCACAGCTGATCTGGATGGAGCTGAAGCTTGGCTGGGACAGCGATGATGATGATGATGATAATAATGATGATGATGATGATGATGAGGAAGGGATGCTGCAGGCGGGGGGAGGAGCCCCAACGCTGACCAACCCCGTTAACAGACTGAGGAGAGGCTCCGCCCACAAGCTGCTACTGCTGGAGGAGGGCTCAAAGGTGAAGCGACCACTGTAGGCCAGAGGGGGGAGGCGGGGGGTGAGAGGGGGCAGACTCTGCAAGTCCAGGTCCTTCAGAGAGTCTGTCAGAAAAACAGAAGAAAAATTGCAGGTTAGGGACAAATCACTGCAACGGGAAACAACTAATTAGCTGCTAGACAACACCAGAGAGAGAAGTTTGCTCTGCTCTGATTGGCTGCTCTGATTCTTACTGACACAATTATTTCAACTCCACATCTCATATAGTCTCCACTTCAGATTTTAGTCAACTCAAAAAATATATTTGGTACTAAGTTACATCTTGACTTTAGCTTGCAAGCACATAATTAGAAAAATTAAGAATTCATTAACAAGAATTGCTATAAAAAGACATTGTAGGCGAATACAATTATTGTTAGTAGCTAGTTACGTATAGAGAGATCTACAACAGACATCCATTAAAGCAGTGTCAGTCTGTAAAACACTGTAAGTACAATTTTGCATTTATTTGTTTGTATGTATTATTTGTATTAATAATTGCTCTTATAAAAGTATATTTGTTGCCGCCCCCTCATTATCTTAATTAATCATGACTTCACCAGCACAATAATAGACTTTGCTAAATTCATGATTAAAAGTGATATTCTAATCATTAAAGTAACGTGTGTGGAGATATTTTACTTTCATATAAAACGTTTAAGGGGGTGTAGCCTACTTAAGGAGTTGTATTCCCCTTTGACGACACTTCTCTCCTCTAAACATCCTGCTAAACAGCCCACCACCACCTGCACCTCCACTACTTCCCGCTCCTCACCTCCGTACTCCCCGAGCTCCCCGCTCAGCAGCTCGGCTCGCTCCGCTGCAGCCGCGGCGTTCCGCAGCAGCATCTGCAGCTCCTCCAGATTCGAGTAATAACCGTCCAGCGGAGAGAGGGGCGGCAGGAGGCCGACCAGAGGGTCAGACATCTGCATAGCAGACAGGAGCAGCTCTGCTTTGGTCGCTGCCATCTCCGTGGAAGAGGAAGAGTGAGAAGCAGCGTGCTGTGCCTGCGGGGGGGACCGAGCTTGTCTCCACTCCTGAATCCGGCGGAGAGGCGCTCTGACCAGGCTGCTGCTGCTGCTGAGGGCGTTGGAAGCCAACGCCGGGTTGTCAGCTCCGGGGTCCCGCGTAAAAAAGATATTTTAAAAGATTATTTTCGGATCTTTGTGATGAGTCAACAGTAAGAGTAAATAACATTAGCCTAAATGTTTCTCTCAGGTTAGTGTTTTAATGTGTTGCTGGTGACTTGACTTGAACTTGAGTCTGTCAGTTTCTTCAATGAGGATTCCCGGCTTTATAAAGACTCCTGCGTGACGTACATCCCTAAATATGGCACGGAGGAAGCCCATATTTGGTCAGAGCGGTGAGCGTGCAGACCGGGGTGCACATGGACGCTCCGGTGTTCTCTGGACTCGTTGTGCTGCGGGTTTTGGAGCGTGAACGAGCCGGTAGAGTCCAGACTTCAATCTGGGTCGGTGGCTTTTGTCTTAACTTGGATTGCAGCCTGTAGACGGTGCACATGGAGCACAGCCAGCCGCCATGGCCGGAAACCCGGAGACATGTCATAGCTTGGATCAGTTTTTTTAAGGCCCTACGTCACATGGAGATCGTCCAGGGGCGTCATCATTTCCTCGAGCCTTATTTGGGTGTCTTCCTGTCTGACTGCTGATCTGAGAGCGGGTGAAGGTCCCATGGTGGAGTCTTGTCCCGTCCTGCAGGTCAACTCCTGCAAAATATATACATTAATAACATGCAGCTGCACTGCACATTTAACAACAAAAAACATGTAAAGTACACCAAGTAGAAAAGCAATAAAAGTGCACAAGTACAAATTTATGATATGAAAGTATATCAGTCAGGACATTTGATTGCTTTTACTTTTAATACTTAAAGAAGCCTATAATGTCCTGATTATAGCCTAGGCCTACTTACATCATTTTAGGTATGTAAAATGTTCAATGCTTTTGTTTTGTTTTTTAGTATTTCTTTTACTTGCAACAGAGTAGGCTATAATTGACATGCAGTGAACGTGGCAGAGTACTCACTTCCCATACTCAAATAGAAGTACAGATACTTGTGTTAAAAAATACTCTGGTAAAAGTAGAAGTAGGCCCACTGATTTAACTTCTTTACTCAAGTAAAAGTAACAAAGTAGCCTTGGGAATGCCAACCATTTTTTATGCATAGCTACCTGGACCACACACACGTTATCAGAGTGCAAGCTGAGACATTTCAGCTGACATGGAAAAAGGCTCTTTATATGCCATTGTCTTCCCCTTAACATTTAAAGGAATCTACATCTATTTGTGTGTGCTCAAATATGGCTTCTGGAAAGAAGATAAAAATATAAAAATATTTATTACTAAAACAGACATTAATTAAGAAGTTTCCCATACTTTCAGAGTTCTGCAGCACATTCACCAGAAGTAATTCTTGATGCCTTAAACATCTCTCTCAGATAAGGCAGATTGGAAATGTCTTGCTTTATTACAATCAACAGTACAAACATGGGCGTGGGTAGCTCTGCTATGGCTGTGTGTGTGTGTGTGTGTGTGTGTGTGTGTGTGTGTGTGTGTGTGTGTGTGTGTGTGTGTGTGTGTGTGGTTCTGCAAAGAAATAATATATATATATATATATATATATATATATATATATATATATATATATATATATATATATATAATGTTATTTCTTTATATATATATATATATATATATATATATATATATATATATATATATATATATATATATATATATATAACCCACTGTTAATTACATTATCTTAATGCAGTGTAACTGTAGCATGTAAATAATGCAAAAAAATACAAACGTGAGCAAGGCGTTCAACAATCGCCATTATATCGAATCAACAGCCAGGTGCAACCTAGCTAACAGGTGAAGAACACAAACAACAGAATCACTAGCTAACTTTACTTTAAATTGGCAAGAACTAGACCAACAACAGGTTTAAAAGAACTGACAACATAAATTATAAGACTTACAGTTCTCAAAGACGCACACACACAACCTCCACTGATTATCCTCCGGACAGCTAGTCTCTTTTTAATTTCTCTCACTTTTTAATCCGTGTGGGGTGCGCGCCCGGTCAAGGTGTGAGGCGCGTGTCCGCGCTATTCTCCGACAAGCATTCCTTAATCTGATACACGACCTCTTGTACAAAAATAAAGTAAAGGACCTTTTTGTAAAATGTAAGGAGTAGAAAGTACCAATACTCTACTTTGTAGCCTACTTTGTTACTTCCCATCTCTGGGTTTAAACATTAGGCCTACGTTCTGTGTTATTTATAGCTTTGCATTTCATTATCAAACATCTCGTCTGCAGGTTTGAACTATAGACTGTAGGTTTGAACTTTTTTTATCAACTTTGTTTCTAACAATGTATAAAAACAGGTACGATGATTAAGTGCAGTAAAATTGAGCAGCAACATCGCCACCTGCTGGGTAATAAATAGGCTACAGACCTAGAAGTAATTCAGATATCTACACAGGTTTTTTTCTTGATCAGTGACTACATTTATCTCATTTAGCCTACTGAACATTTCTACGACAAATCTATATGATTCTATTTTATATTTTATATGTTAATTTGATGTAAGCCTATATATTAAATAGCCTATGCTGTATTTTCTTCCCTATAATTTAACTTCTGCACTATAGGTTTTAGATTCTCATTTTACTTGCATGATTTTCTTTTTATAGTCTAAATATTCATGAACATGCTTTTCTATAGTTGTTGTGAACATTTTTCTCTGCTCATTGTTTTCTTGTTAATGAATGAATGCCAAGTGATAAAAATGTTGATGTGTTCACAGTCAAACTATCTAAGTCATCAGATAAACTCACATGAAAACGTCGGGCTCAACAATGACGAGCGCTGTAATCACGGTGGTTAAAATAATAAAAAATAATGTTTGAACAATTGCATAAAAACGTTATTTTCCAGATAAGTATGGTGGCGTTTCGGAAAAAATAAAAACAGATTAAAAGTACTGCTGGAGGATGCGGGCATCGATCCCGCTACCTCTCGCATGCTAAGCGAGCGCTCTACCATTTGAGCTAATCCCCCGATGTGCATAGAGGCAGGCATGCTCATATTTAATGGTTAGATGTCAACCACAGTTGAAAACATATACAGCATTCTACTGAGAAAACACACACACACACATACATACATACATACATACATACATACATACATACATACATATACACACACACACACACACACACACACACACACACACATACATACATACATACATACATACATACATACATACATACATACATACATACATACATACATACACACACACACACACACACACACACACACACACACACACACACACACACACACACACACACACACACACCTGTCGCTCCGTCCGTGTGACATCTGTTTGCGGACATCGAGTGGCTGAAATCCAGGCAGGGCGGGAGATGGTTGTTTTACTGGAAAAAATGGAAGTAAAAAATAGAAACGATGTTGGTGAGTCGACTTCACCGTAACAGCTCACTGAGATGAGATCACTGACACACCAAGAGGCTGACACACTACTGACGTTATTTGTCATAAATACTTGAAGATGATCATTTGTAGCCTATCAATTAGCTTACCCCATGTTACCTTGAATTTGTGAAGAAAACACTGTTTTTGTCCCATATGGCTTCATGGTCAATGAAGATACTAAAAACGGATGAAGCAATTGGGGCCGTGTTTAAACTGCAAACTGTAGCCGATCCCACATGCTTGGTAATGTTGGCTACTAGTTTTAAACAGTCTATGGCTACCAGCTGCTTCCTAGGACAATTGTTCTTTGTGAACAATTGTGTTAACAAATAGTCCAACAGATTTAAAAAAAATAAATAAATAGGTTTCTCAATGTACAATTGTTTGTAGGTGGCTTTCAGGTCCACCTGCATCACCCCTCTGCAAGAAAATTGATAAAACAAGGGCAATTAGACATTTTTTTGTCTTCTTTTTTGCCTGCTCCACACCAGCAGCCAACTGTCAGAATCTGCCACACTTCTCCAGAGCTTTCATTTTGGATGAGCATCTTCTTCACACTCCATTTGTTGTTGAGGTTGACCCTGTACCAAGCTCTTCACTGGGTTCTCTTGGTCTGTTGGGATGATATCCTTCCCCCAATCTTAACGCGAAAGGGATCCTGGATTTGCCCCCCCCCAGTACTAGTTTTCTGGATATCGCAGGTTTGAACCTTGCCCAATCAGTGAGCTTGATCATGTACTCCAAAATACATCTCCCTTCAAGTACTGCTGATACTGATCATGATGTTGTCCATGAATGCCCTGATGAGCGCCTGTTGGATGTCACCCACCAGTACTGCACCCTGACGTAACTTCTCTGCTGACTTGACGAGAAGGTTCATCGGTATGTGGAAAATCACTGAGATTGTGCAGCCAGTGACAATGCCCACCTCCGTTCTCTGCCAGTCAGGGGTAAAGTTCCTGCAAGTGAAACGAATGTTGAACTTGTCAAAGTAGTACTCCAAGAGCTTCTGTAATTGCCCTCGGACATGGTAGGTCTTCAATGTTAATTCCACTAGCTTGTGGGGGATTGTTCTGTATGCGTTGGTACGTTAGATCAAGCCACTGTCAGGTCACCATGGTTCCTCGTTCCATTCTCAATTATGTTAGAGATTACTCAAGAGAGCCAGGTACCCTCCGAAATCCACCTTTCAGAAATCAAGTATCCATGTACTCATCAATCAAATTTAATCAAAATTAAAGTGTTCAGCCTTCTTGCCAGAATCCCAAAGAAGATTTAGCCTTTTACATTAAGGAGTGAGATCACAATTGTTTGATTTTCTTGGTTTTCCTCTTCTCCAGCAAACAACTAACCATTAGCAAGGAAGTTTTCCTCCGTGCCACCCTTAGTAACTTTCAGAGTCTTCTCCTCGCAATACCTGTACACCTTGTATTGAATGTCATTTGATTCTGGGGCTGATTTCCCTTTAACCTTTGTAAAAAAAGTTGTTGACTTCCTGCCAGGTTGGTTCTGTTTACAGCATGTTACAGTTACATTGTAGTCATTGATACGTTTCTAACAATTAACTAAAGTTTTAAGCTGACAATAATTAGAGAGCTATTGTGATGAAGATCTGGTAAAGTCTATTAAGATCTAGGTAAACTCAAAGAACACCTGATACATGTAATACAACAACCCCAAAATAAGTATTTTTATTGAAAATGTAATTTGGATTAATCAGTTTGTTACACATTAGCCTAATAATGGAAAATTGTACAATATAATGAAGGAGGTTTGTTACCAGTAATATTGTATTAAGTGTTTTGAGCATCCACTCAGACAACTTGTGTTCTGACATTGTTTTAAACACATTGTAAGTAGTCGCCATGACAACAGTAAGATGAGTGGCTGGCTCCCAGAGCTGATAGCTGACATAATAATCAGCAGTACCTTAGATTATATTAGCCTACTATTAGATATTTGATCAAATGCAGGAAAAAGTAATTAAAATTTAAAAAAATCAAGTTGAAAAACAAACAGAGGCCTAACCACTCTGTCATTTGTGTCAGCAGTTAATCCTGTGTGTGTGTGTGTGTGTGTGTGTGTGTGTGTGTGTGTGTGTGTGTGTGTGTGTGTGTGTGTGTGTGTGTGTGTGTGTGTGTGTTCAGTACACTTGTGGGGTCCGGACAGCTTTGTGGGGCCAAAATGCTGGACCTTGCAATGAGGTTAGGGTTAAAGGTTAGGCATTTAGTTGTGATGGTTAAGGTTAGGGTAAGGGGCTAGGAATAATGGTCCCCAGAAAAGTAGTGAGACACACTGTGTGTGTGTGTGTGTGTGTGTGTGTGTGTGTGTGTGTGTGTGTGTCCTTGTCCTTGTGAGTGTTCACCTGCTTTATAAAGACCATGACAGAGTCCTGCAGCAGAAATAGAACAAAGCTGAGATGTGTTGGCATCTCGCAGCAGGCTGCAGGAATACCAACCGGGCTGCATTTAGACTGTGAGCACAAACACACACATACACACACATGCAGGAATGCTGCTGGAACTTTCCGGTGGGGGGTTTGTGCGTATATAAACAGCAGGGCAGCAGGACATTAGGCAGACAGTCAGACAGACTCCAGCCTGAAGCTAACCCTAAACTGATCTGAAA
Source organism: Percina caprodes (assembly GCA_013375575.1). NCBI lineage: Eukaryota > Metazoa > Chordata > Actinopteri > Perciformes > Percidae > Percina > Percina caprodes. The sequence goes on along the minus strand of JABXJD010000017.1, from coordinate 1,567,171 downwards.
CTTCCACCTCGTCAGGATGTTGTGTCCCAGCGTCTTCCAGCCGTCCCCCATCAACATGAGGCCTTTCATGGACCTGCACTGGCCTGTCCGCAGCCTGTGGCCCGAGACCCGGCCGCTCTTCTACCACATTGAACAAGAGATGATCCGCCACATGCAGGAGATGAGGCAGAGCATGGAGTACATGGAGAGGCTCCACCACAAGATCTTTGAGGAGATCGACCAGACCTCGTCCTTGACAGGGTTCTTCAAGCCCATCGCCTTCCAGGAACTGGGGAGGGACGGAAGCAGCTTTGCCCTTAGCTTGGACACGAAGGAGTTCGCCCCGGAGGAGCTGTCAGTCAAACAGGTGGGCAGGAAGCTGAGGGTGAGCGGCAGGACGGAGAAGAAGCAGGAGGACGAGAAGGGCTCCTACTCTTACAGGTGTCAGGAGTTCAGGCAGGAGTTTGACCTGCCGGATGATGTCGAACCAGAGACCGTCACCTGTTCTCTGGTGGGGGGGCGGATGCAGATCCAAGCCCCCCGAGAGAAAGCAGTGCATGATGGGAAGGAGAGGGTCGTCCCCATCAGCATCACCTCTGTCCCGGCCATCACATCCTCCAATAGCAGTGACTCCTCCTCAGAAAGCAACCCTGCTGAGAAAAAATGAACTGAAAACACACAGTGAACCATCTCATATATCTTTGTAGTTTCAGTGTGGTTTTATTGTGTATAATATCAGATGGAACATGCATTTGATATTCTTTACCTGCACTTTGATTTTTAGAAATTAACTGTTCATAATAAACTTGTTTCATGTTTTATTTATCTTGAGCACACTTTTTGGTTTCCTGTCCATCATGTGGAGAATAAGGAAATGGACTCTTTCTCTCTTAAAGATGGCAAAATAAGAAAACATTTTATTTATTATTGCTCTGAATGCTTATTTTAGTAACTTAATTTAAAAGAATGAAGTGTAACATCTGTTCAACACCAATATTTATTATATGCACTGTCCCTGTTCAATAAAATAATACGTTTATCACTGATCTCATAAATATGACAAAGAAAAATAATTTCTGACTTTTGTCATATTGACAAATAATTTTTTTTTTCTACTAAGAAATTTGTCCTCATTGTTTCATTCTGATATTTTATTCTAATAAAATTAAGATTTATTTTGATTTTATTATAACCTTTTTGGACTAAATGGACCTTTTTTACCTGCTTAAATGTTTAGCTCTATAATACTTTTTTCTCATACAATTGTAAATGTATTCTTTCTTTTCACACATCTTTTCTCACTTCTAAGCAGCCACAGTAAACATAATTAGAAATATACTGATGTTGACCTGTTGTACTTACCGATTAAACAAACCTTTAACAGCTTCAGAAAAGTAATAACTAATTTAGCTGTCTACTGTTAATCCCTATATTAAAAGACCTGTCATTCAATCCAGATTGACCATGATTTTTCTAACATTTTAAAAGAACTAGTTTCTGACAGACTTCCAGATCCAAATCCAAAAGATTAAGGTCTGGCATTGAGTAATGAAAGCATCTTGAGGGGCGGCAAGCGTGCATTTGAAAATCACACATTACGACCAATCACAACACACGTGGTGACGTATCCAGAGCCCCATACGCGTAGCTACTAGTGAAGCTAACGGGTAGATTAAACTGTCGTCATCTGTTTAGCTTGCCTCTGGCCCGCCTATATATCGGATACACCGATGTGATTGGTGCAGCTCAGCAACAAGGGAATAGTTAATGAGCACTATTACTCGATGCCAGAGTAACTCGCTGAGCAAATTCAAATTGTGCTCTCGTGAGACCTCTGGATTTCAAGGATAAAGGACTTGATGTGGTGATGACAATAAACACAGGACACCATTTTTTCCCTTTCTTTGTAAAATAATTCTCAATAAACTTAATTTATTCACAAACTGCTTTTCAAATTTCCATGTTGTCATTGTTGTTGGTTTTTTTAAATCACATACAATAAAAAACATTTCTAAAAGACAAGAGATGTCCGAGTCTCTCCGCTAACTTTGTACACGACTACTCCTCCATTTACAGCTCCTCCTCCGTCCGAAGCTTTTATTTTTTCAAAACACGATGCGTTCATCGCTGACATTGTCACGCTCAGACATCAGATTAGAAATATTAAGAAAAAACAGCAGAAAATAATGAACAGAGGGACTAAAGATTTAACAGCTACAGTACACATTTCCTTTTATTCTCCGTTACTCTTTTCCTTTTTTTCTTTTAAGCGTTTTGATTTACAGAATAATAGAATATGTTCAGTTAAGGCTTATGTTGGGTGTTATGGAGTGATCAACAAAAACAATACAGACGGTGAGTGTGGAGAGGGGCGTTATGTTGTGTCTTACGGGGACACTGTGTGTATATGATACAGGGACATTGTATGTGTGTTACAGTGACTTTTGTTTGTATATGTGTGTGTTAGAGGGACATTGTTTCAGGACAAATGTTTTTTTTAAATGTAATCTTTCATTTTCAGTTGTTTTTTAAAATTTGGGTGAACTTAGCCTGTTTTTCAACAAGGTAGTTCTAGTAGACAGCACGTGGAGCTAACATGTTAGCTAATTTCAACCTTACCTTCAAAGAGTAGTTCAACATTTGGTAAATAGTGTTTATTCTCTTCCTCTGTGAGAGATGTTCAGATGAATATTGATCTCATGTCTGTGTGCTCAGTACAGAACTGGAGTCAGGATGTGATTAGCCAAGCTTATTAAGACTGGAAGCAAGGGGAAACCAAAGATGCCAAAAATACACCTAGCCCTGTTTTAAGTTTACACAGGGTGAACTGAAGCCGTTATCTATGCTCTCATCAATCAAACCAGATTCCATTGACAAAAACATTGAGTTTACCTCACAAAACACAGGAGTTGCTGGTCTACTTTGTTTGTTAGTTTCTAACCCTTTAAAACACCAAAGTCACACAATAACACAAACAAACTAACTAACTAACCAATTGAGGCAGCAGTAGACCAGCAACTCCATTGTTCTGAGGTAAAATAGCTGTTTTTGTCAATGGAGTCTGGTGGCTTTGACAAGAGCACTGAACGATACTGATATCCACCTGAACATTACACTATCAAGAAAATGTGAAAGTATTTCTCAAAATGTTGAACAATTCCTTTAAGAGTTTTCAGTTCAAAATATATATATTTTTTTACCGCCTCAATGTGACGGATGAAATCTGACAGAGAGAAATAATCACAAAACTGAAACCCTCTTAATGAACAACTCGCTAACACAAAAACAATCTTTACTAAGTGAATTTGCTCCTGTTGAGTTTAACCAAACTAAATTTTAACAGTAAAGTTGCCACAATTATGAATGACAATAATCCATCACAGTCAACATACAAACAGCTTTATGTTTTGGTCACTTTAAACGCTGTCGTATTTGTAGTGCATTCAGGGACATTTCAACATGATCTGAGTCATCTGCTGAACTGAAATGACCCAACACACATTTTTTTTAAGTATGATGTTCTTGTTAACTTGTTGATTGTCTTCTGGGTCTGAGTCTCTAACATCATCATTCTTGGATGCTTTTTCAGCTGCCCATCAACTCTTGGACGTTAGAGTGTCTTTGAATGCATTACCAAAGAGATTTTCACCACAAAGTCAAATAAAATCACTGGCTGTGATGGATTATCTCACTACAGGTTGATCAATCTGAAACGTAACGGATGATTTGAAGTGATCAGCAGGAATGTGAAGTATGATTCTCTGTAAAAAGCTACAAAATATGTGAAACAGGCCGTGTGGTCCTTTATGCAGCGGTGCAGCTTGTTGCTCAGTGAAACAATGTAAAATGTTCGGAGACCTTAAACGTAGAGCTTTTGTTCTTGGTTTCAAGCAACAACGGGAGAAAATAGAAAACATAACCTGCAAGCATTTTCGGACAACTATCCTGACATAACATCCATACTTGGTGGTTCTGTGCATTTTCAGCATCAAGATTAAATCCAGATAGAGATTAAAAGCACCGGAATTTGATTTCTGTAAATGTATTATTTGGAGTATTGAAAACTGTCAAGTACTGAAGGTTAGCATTGAATGTTTGCCCAGATTCATAATCCTGATGACTTATTATAGGGTATTTGTGTTTAGACACAATGTAACATCTTGGAGAGTTTCTGTTCAATGAAAGAAGTTGTTATTTTTACATGTGTATATTTCTCCAAGTACATAACCACTGGGGTATGGGGGTGGGGGTTAAGGGGGTTGCGCGCGCACACACACACACACACACACACACACACACACACACACACACACACACACACACACACACACACACACACACACACACACACACACACACACACACACACACACACACACACACACACACACACACACACACACACACACACACACACACACACACACACACACACACACACACACACACACACACACACACACACACACACACACACACACACACACACACACACACACACACACACACACACACACTTTTGAGTGAATGAGCAGGAGTATGTAATGACAGGTGTATGACAGGAATGTGTGAACACTCAGGTAAACAACAGCATCAGTGGCTACCTGCCCTCAGTGAGGCCTGATGAAACAACACCACGGAACAGCAGCGAACCTGAACGCATCACCACGCATCACATAGTGTGTGTGGTATATTTGCGGTAGTGGTTTCGATACAACACCAGCGTCTGAACTATTTACTGTTATAAAGTTGTGCCAATAAAAGATAATTGATTCTGATCTTTCTTAATCTTATGATGGATATAACAACGCCTCAATAGTAACATGTATTCATAATGACATTGTCACAAACTAAAATGGTTTACTCAGATAAAAAAATAAAAAATAAATAAATAAATGAAAGCAGCTCTTTGGATAAGAGGTCTGGTGTTTGTGTTGGACGTGGTGATGGCGTGTCAGGTTTGGCACTGCAGTGTGGCAACGGCCTCATCAGACTGTGGTGTGTTACAGAGACTCAGCAGCTGTGTGTTGGAAGACACCAGGACGCCGCGACGCACCTCAACAGACGGAGTCCAGTCACAGAGGTGGGAAAACTCTGCATCTGGGCTTCAGGTACCTGAACAATGGCTAGCATGACGATGCACTGTTGATCATGTTGGTAACTGAAGGTCAGATGCATGAGGGGTTTCCTTGTTAAATACTTTCCTCTCATCGCAGGCGACCAGAGTTACTCTCACTTTAAAAACTAACTTTTTAACAGCACAAATGTTAAAAAGCAACAGGGAGGATTACACAGCGTCGAGTCTTTACTTTAGGTGGTAGTCACATCATTACTGTCGTTGTCAATCAGCTTGGTTTACCCCAGCTCATCCAATGAGAGAAGGTGTTGTTCCTGAGAGCCTTGCTGATTGGTGGCAAGGAGGCGCGGAGTGTTGAGACAATGGTGGTCCAGGAAGAAGGGAGGGGGTTCAGATCAATTCAAAACTAAATTAAAAAAAAACTGAAACAGAGAACAGTCTTCCATTTACAAATAAGTCAGTTTTCTTCTATTAAGTTTAAGTCGAGTTCTGTACAATCCCTCTCAAACACTGCCTGTTGCGCAGCCTCACGCTCCTCGGCCTCCTCCTCACCGTCGTCCTCATCATCGTCCTCGGGGCACTCCTCGTCGCTCTCACTCAGCGGCCCGATGCTGGTCCTACCCAGGCACTCAGCCGGTGAGCAGGAGCCCCGGAAGTCGCCCATGAAGGACTCCATGCCCATGCAGACGTCACCACCGCAGGCCAGCCTGCCACCGCCGCGCTCCAGACACTGCGGGTCGATGCTGCGAGTCTGTGGGAGCGACAGAAGGAAGGTCAAGAAGGAGAACACAGAAACTGATAAGTTTGAAATAACTCTAAAACTAGAGCACTACATTACCAATAAATCAGCTGAGATTAGCGTGTTGCAGATACATCATATCATCAGTGTGTGTCAAACCAATACAAAAATGCATTGTTGCTATGGTTGCATGCAGTTCAATATAGCTAACCACTGATTTAGGATAGCGGTTAAATTGTTAACTGAACTGTGATTAAAGCAACCACAATATGACTTAAACAAAAACCTGACAGTCAATCAGACACTAATGCAATGACTTTAGATCATAGTTGTCATGGTAGCGATGCAACATGCCAGCTGAACAGTTCCAGTTAGTGTTTATCATGAGTGCAAGAAAGGGGTGTTTCAGAAGTTTACAGCTACAACTAATAGACTGTTTTCATCATTGGTTAATCCTTTGATAGTTAATCTGATCGATTCATCTCAATTTCCCAGAATCAAAGGTGACGTCTTCTTGTTTGTCCCAGAACCCAAAGATATAAAGTTTATATAAACATTTGAGGAACTGAAACCAGAAAACAGAAAAAAAGGTCCTAAAAGTTGTTGATTAATTTTCTGCAGAACCTGAGTCATCTTGGTGAAGTCGAGGACGGGTCGAGCGCAGGGTCTGTCGGGGTCGCGGCGTCTCTTCAGACCAGGTTTGAGCAGCAGCAGGTCACAGGGCTGCGAGTGGCAGCGCGGCAGTTGCGGCGGTAGACTGCGTCGCAAAGACGAGGGCGTGCTGCAGGCTGAGGAGGGTGAGGCGGGCACGGGCCCCCCCACGGTCACTCCGGCTACGGCCGAGCAGCTCGGTGGACGCGCCGCTGCATGACTCGGCACGGGAGGCGGAGGCAAGAACGTGGAGGCCGTTGAGTCTCTGATGAGCACAGGGGAGAGGGAGAAACGCCTCTGAGGAGGGGGAGGCGGGTGGAGGGGGGAGGGCGAGGAGGAGCAGGAGGAGGGGGATGGGAAGAAGCAGCAGCAGGCTCCTCCCCCCGCCGCCGCCTCGCTGGGATCCCAGGGGAAGCTCCAGGGCAACGGGGAGTCCGGAGACAGCGCCAAGCTGAAGAAGGTGGGGCTGGATGAGGAGTGCAGCGACGAGTTCAGAGAGGAGCTGGGAGCGCGGAGAGGACAGGCTCCTCCACCCGCCACACCTGCCCCTATAACCCCTCCTCCTGCCCCCAAGCCTCCACCTGTGACCCCTCCCCCAACTCCTGCATGGCACTGCTGGCGACTGACAGGGGTCCAGACCCGCGAGGCGCTGGGCCGCCAGGTGTAGCGGCAGCGTGACAGGTCTTCAGGCACCGACAGCGAACGGCAGTGCCGTTTTGGGGGCGGTGGAGGAGGTGGAGGGGGCCCTGGACCAGGAGGGGCTGCCGGCGCTCCGGGGAGGCACAGCTCGGACGCTGAGGTGCTGGGTGCCAGGGGCCGGTGCTGCTGCGGCTGAGAGGGGGTGCCTTCCAGGGGGTCGCCACCCTCCTGCAGGTGAGCATCTGGGGGCACCAGGGGCACGGGGCCGGGGGGGAAACTAGAGCTCAGTAACCCCCCCTGCAGTCCAGACTTGGAGGGAGGGCAGAGCTGCCAGTAGCTGCTCTCTGAGAGGACACAAACACACAGAGGTCATGATGAGATTATTGACATGCATGCATCGTTTGCATGCTAGTTTGTTTCTTTTCTTCAGTATTGCGCTGCATCATGGGAAATGTTTTTACCCATACTAGAAACCAAAAGTCAGGATATCTCCAACTCTGCTATACATGATTGGATCATGTGAGTTCCCCACACTCTAGAATTGAATATACTTTATAGTTCTTTTTTATAAATAATTATTCATTTAGAGCAAATCAGAGGTAATCTGAAAACACTCACCAGGCATCAAGCCATCTGGGGGCCAGCACTCTGCGAGGGTTTTCGGGTCCAGCAGGGACTGAAAGAAAAAGAGACAAAGAGTTTAAACAGACTAACAATGCTATTTTACTACTAATACAATGATTAGTGATTAATGATAAAAGTGTTGTATAAAATGAGATTTCAGACTGAATGCAGGTGAGACTCACCAGCGAAAAGTCCCCTGGCTGAGCAGGGTCGCCTTCCAGAGTATGGTTCCTCAGGCTCTCCACAAGCAGCGTAACCACAGCATTGTGGCAGGGGATGAGGCCGACGGGGGAGACGTGGGAGGGCTGCGGAGAGGAGAGGGGGAGAGAACGGGGAGAGAACAGGGAGGAGAGGGGAGGAGGAAGAGGAAGAGGGAGCCACACCCCGTTTGTGTGTCCGTCCGTTCGGTTTGTCGCAGGAGGAGAGGGGTGAGGGGCTAAAGTCTGAGACTCCTCCTCCTTACCACCTCAGGGCCAGGTAGCCCCGCCCACTCTCACAAGGACATTGTCAGTCAGCTGTTGCCCCTGGCAACGTACCTGGTGAGAAAGGACAGATGCACATGAGTGTTGTAGAGTTACGCATGTTAATTTAAATAGTCCAAGAGAGTGCAGACCTGAGAGCCTATGGGAAGACAATAATATAATGTTTGTTGTTCTGCATATTTTGGGGCTTTGGACAAAAGATTTGTAAAGATTTCCTTTTTGGGCTTTACGAAACTATGGACATTACAGTCTGTAAAAATTAAATTACTCCTTTGGTCTATAAAATGTCAGAATATAGTGGAAAATCCCCAAAATGACATCTTTAGAGGTTTTATTTTTCTGGACAGAGGCATCCTTGAACTCAGCAGATTTTTTCTTTGGTAATGGTTTTGCCCCGACCCCTATACTTCAGCCCGCCCCTTTTATAACTTATCAACCATATGACACAGACAATTGTGGACACAGGACAACATTTTAAATACACCATTTCCAATGCCAAACACTGCAAGGGGTTTGTCCACTGTCAAACATATAGCTCCACTCCAAATATTGTTTTTGTTATACATTTTTTATGTTTATTTTCAAGGTTCAAGTTTTCACTTTCTTGTAGCCAAATTTAGGGAGCCCCAGTCATGACATACAAAAAAAAAACATTTTGTAGCCACGAAATAGAGTTTTGGGGATAACGACATAATCTAACTATAATGCGGGCAGTTCTGCTACAGGCCTACCTGTGTGGGCACATAGGCTACCCATGGACAAAGATGATTTGATTGAATTGTATTTTAGGCTGGGAATGAGTTACAAAGACATTCTAAAAAGCCTGGTATTGCAAGAAATCATTATTGCCAAGAGGCATTTAAACAGAATATTGAGAGCCCAGACGCCGGTGTTGCACCGAAATCTGTGACCCATCAGAAACTCTGACCGCAGAGGGCGCTGCTGCACATCGTCTGCCCGTGTGTGGTAGACAAGTGAGGGCATAAAGGGCGCAAACGGCGTAAACATTGATAGATTACATCCACGGGTGCAAGCTGTGTGATTATTTGCAGTTTGTTATTGCTTACTAAGGAGAAAGAGTAAACCACTGGTGACCATATTAACCACCTCAGGCATAGTAACATTTTCTCTGAAATGTTTCTAAACATGTATTTCTTAGTGACTGCATGCACGAGTTACATTTGTAATAACCTACCTAAAAACTTACACTACACTTACATTTAAAACTTGAAATAATCATATTCTACTTCTAAGAAATATGTAATGGACCAGCACATTGGGTAAATTGTCAGATTATGTGACCCCACTGTATGTGACCCAAACCTCAAAATATTGTTTGGGGTAGTAATGTCATCCCTTCACACTAATCTGGACACGTTTTCTTATTAATAGTCATCACAGAGCCAGTACCTCAGAGGTCACATTAAAGCTGATCTACGGTGTTATTATCAAAATAATATTTTGGGGCCACAATTTTTTTTTTCTGGACATCATGTCTGGGGCTCCGTTCAAATTGACCTGAATGTGACCTGAACTGATTGACCTGAAATAAACCTGAACACACATCAATATTTCACAAAGCCTTCCCTCTCTGCATAACAGCCTTATGCATATGATAAGTACGACACTAAAACAACCACCAAGTGTGAGGAAAAATAAAACACTGAACTTGTTAAAAAAAGGGTACATAACTGAGAATTGTATTAAAAACATCCTAAAAAATAAAAGGAAAAAATAATTTCTCTGATTCAACATTCACTGGATCTGCTCTAAATTCATCTAAATTGCTCGTTTAACACAAACGTTCTGCAGTTATTGTGTTCACTGTTTGGGTTAATTGTATAGTTTATCATATGTCCTGTGCTGTTATTATGCTTTGAATATAATATTAAATATTCATAACATATGTATATGTACATATCGATTCCTAGAGAACTGAAAAAAGAGATATATATATATATATATATATATATATATATATATATATATATATATATATATATCATAATGTGAAATATTCCACTCACTATTTTAACTGATCACCTCTTTGAAATATGATACAACATGTCAACACATGAACTGATGGCGTTTTGGCTCCTGGTCCAAATGAGGTCAGGGGCCACAAACAGTTGAGAGCCTGATCGCACTTTCGGGGACTTTAAACTCCTGGTGTTGGTTCCAGTGTCTGGAGTTACTGGTGTTACTGGTGTGATTAAAATAATAGCAGTGTTTGGTGATGACACGCTGTCTCTGGCAGTAGAGGCCATTGTGCAGCATGAGCAGAGCCGCTTCTCTGATGCCGGACTGGCTGAGGCCGCTGGGCATCTCCGGCTGCTGCTAGCTAGTGGCTAACAGATCCCATTGTTTTCAATGAAGGATGCTAAAACACCGATATAGCGGTTTCCCCGTTTGAGTGCAGAATATATGTGGGGATGTCATTATGATTTTTTTCACATAAACTTCGTTTGGATTTTTTTTTAATAATTCACATGTCTGATGTTAATGCAGCAGGTTACATCACCGAGCAAGCTCGCGCTGCCGTGCAGTTCACCTGAACAGTTAGCTTGCTATAAATAATATGTCATCTCGTTATTACTTTCAAGGTCGGCACAACAAATTCAGCCATTTTGCTCGCTGAAACAAATCGGCTGACTGAGGAATGTGTGCCCGCCACAGCCTCACTGACTCCCGGGGCTCAGTCTGGTCTGCACCGCGGGTCTGCGGGGCTAACAGGGAGCTACACTGGCCGCCTGGCTGCATCCAGGGGCAGCAGCTAGCTAACGGGAGCTAACTGACCTGCCCAGCGTTAGCAGCATTAGCGGCGGTGATTTCACAAACATACCCAGTAAATATCAGACGGGATGTTGTCGTATCTCGTCCTACCTCCAGCATTTAGCTGAGAGAGGTTATTTCTGAATAAACCTGACTGCCTCACAGGCTAATTCACATCCAGAATCAGCGGCAGCTAACAATAATAATAACGGGGATGTTATTAACGTCTGGACGGCCTGTGAGCTCTCCGAGCAGCATGTGAGGAGGAAAACACGGCGGGATGCTGTGGGATGGAGCAGCCCGGAATAGCTAGCTACTAGAGAACCACCAAACAAGCGATCATTTTTCTCACGCTCAGTCGGCTGGCATGCTTACCTTATCGGGCAGCACCTCCGGGTGACGGGGTGAAGCGGCTCCGGTGGATGCAGCGGGCTGGCAGACAGCGGCGGACTCGGTGTATTGACCCAGTATTATTAAAGAGCACCGCTCCGTCTGCCGCCGCCGCTGTCAGCACCAAACCGACCACAATGAATTAAAGTCAGGATTTAACCACACAACGCAAGCACAACGGGGCCCGGAACAAAGCTAAACATCGGCGGTAATCAATGTCCAATGTCTTGTAATAATTACAACATAATAACGAATCTGCGTGCACACGCCCGTGAGCGGTAGGCATTCATAAATAACATTTACGGTGCCAGGCAAGAGGAGGAGGGGCGGTGCTACACCTCATCACCCCGCACCAGCACCTGCCACATATTTATATTCTTTTTTTTTTTTAATTCACATCATCACTCCAACTAACAACGGGTTATTAAAATAAAAACATAACATAAATAAGATTCATTAAGTGTCCGAAGAGAGCTGGAATGCTGAAGGATGATGGGAGTTGTAGTTTAAAGCCTGATCAGAGCAGCTTGTTTACGGCAGATCTGCGGTCTGTTTTGCCTGTCAAGTCAGTTCTGCTGTTACTATTTAATCATCCAGATTGTTTAGGAGATGAAACTGTGAGCGCTGCAGTTAAAGGACAAACACAGAAACAAATATTTCACCGTCAGATGAGACTGATGCTGTCCGGCTGCAGCAGCACACCGTGTGGACGAAGACACATCCATCCTCTGCAGAGCACTGACTAACCTAGAGTGCTCCTGCTTATATTAGTTAAAAGGAGTTGTTCATGAAGAATACTGTACATTCATGTTACATTTACACTTTGTACAAACTTTACTTTTAAAAGCCATTTTGTATGTAATACTGGGTATTTTATATATTCCTGAAATATTTCAAGCACTACATGAACACAATTTTAAAATGTTCTGCACACTTTGAAATGACAGGTCACTTACTGTTTGTGTATATGTCCTGATTTCTTCTTTTCCAGAGGTTATCAGATTGAAAAGAAAACTAATTTTCTAACATTGAGTAGCCTACTCTAAAATTCGCTAAAACGTTCAGGTTTTAAAAAGGGATGCACATTTGTAAAATCATACATTTGTTTAGACTCAGGTTTAAAGTCCCTGGCTGTTGGCAATAAACTGTACATTTTATAAGTTGCATTTTTTTCACTGTAATAACTTCAAATAGTCTAATTCTAACATCAGACAGCTGCCATTTGTAACGCCTAATATCCTACAGCCATGAGAGATTAAACAATGGGCCCCTGGACACAAATAACACCCCCATCTTTCTTTTGGGGTCGCTTTTCCTCAGTTTGTGGTGTATTTTTTTTTTTTTGAGATCATTTGGCATTTTGGGAGGGCCCTTGCCACCACTCTCGCCCCACCCTTATATACTGTCCAATAGAAACCAATACATATTTAGGGCTGTAGAAGAAAACAGGTCAGCCTGGGAATTTATAACACTTTATTTACATCTTTATTAATCACATATTTCAGCTTTGCTCTCGATATTCAAGCAGCATTAAATGACAAGTTGGGAAACACAAAAAGTAAAAGAAAACTCACAACACAAAGTGACAGCTGTTTTCCCCTCCATTAATCAAGTTTTGTTTTTTAGAAAAAACATGGGAGGTAGAGAAAGGAGCTGCTGATCTAGACAGAGCATGAAGGTGACAGTAGGACAAAGACAACAGCCTGTAGAGAGGCAATAAAGTGACGCCAAAGAGTAATAAAGTTAATGTGACTAAAGTACCAAAAAAAAAAAAAAAAAAGCAGCTTTTCATCAGTGCAGGACTCAAAACAGGATCAAGGTGGGGAGTGCTCCATCTGATGCAGTTCAACAGAAATACAGAAAGTGCAAATTAAAGTACCATGCTCAGGTCAAAGTGTTCAGCTGAGAGGAGGGTGGTTCATCTCAGTTCTCTTCAGGTTGCAGCCCTCCTCGTGGAGGGGCGGATGTAACTCGGGATCAAGGATCAATCACATCCCTGCTGTCGTTATAGTAAATCTTCAACCATCTTAAAAAGACCAATGTACTGGAAACAAACTTTACTCCAACACATTCAGGATCAACAACATCCCATCGAGTTATCTTGACAATAAATCGAGCTGAAACGTTGACAGGACAACTACCTCACTTGTTTCAGTCAAGTGGGGATCCAGTGACTTCTCAGTATGGATTCCACAAGAGCTGGTCAGAGAAAACAGGAACCTGCTGGTCATCAGAGCCGAAATCTACCAGAATATAAATATGGAATAAAATTCATTTAACGAGTCAGACTAAATGCAAGAAATTGAAGAAAAAAATAAACACTTGTGGTTTAACATCACAGAATTTCTCAGCTTCTATAGCTAAGAAACCTTTATTCACCCAAAGATTCAGTGTCAATGTCTTATATTACTGCTGACCAGTTTCAAACTTCAGTTAATTTGTAAATCTTTGAGAGGTCTGAACAAAAAGCTTATTGCTGGAATTACTTTTCATACATCCACATACTTTATTAATGAAGTAGTTGAGCAAGTTTCAAGTTGCTCCGTTTCAAGACTTTGATGGTAAAACACATTTCTTTACATGGAATATTATTGGAATTATTGAAATCCTGAAAAGGTCACTTTTACCATTACATTTTGAGTTTCCTCTAATCCAGTGGAACATTTAGTCAAGTACTGTACTTAAGTTCCTCTACTAACTCAAGTATGTACATATTACAGCTGTACAAAGTGATGAACAATTATAATTCAATAATTATAAATACAATATATATTCTCATGCATAATTAGTACTGTTCATATTTTGATGGTAGTACTTTTACTTCAGTAAGATTTGGAGTGCAGGACTTTTAACTTATTACACTGTAAAATTACTACTTTGACCAAGTAAAATATAATAGTTTCTCATGTGACCTCACCTTGGCCGTTGTCGGCCTCTAGCAGGAGGCGGAACCAGTCGGTCATGTTGTCATTGGTGGGCAGCCGATTGCTGAAGGAGTAGCTCAGGCCGGGAGGAGAGCGAAGAGTCCTGTGATTCATCTCTGCCTCCTGACAGGAGGAAAACAGCGATGAACAAGTTTCCCTCAGGTCTATCTATAAAAGTTTTTATCCTTGCCTTAATCCTTCAGCCCTGCTGCCCCATACTCACTAAAGCACCAGAAAGTACAGAAAAATAGTCCAACAAATGCACCATTCCTCCCAGTTGTTTGATTTAATAAAAAAAGTGACCAGCTGTTTGTGTGTGTGTGTGTGTGTGTGTGTGTGTGTGTTTGTACACCCACACACGCTAATCATAAATCCGGCTGTTGAGTGGTTACCGGAGAGAGCGAGACATTCCAGGTTCCAGGGCCATCCCGTGACATCATGGCAGATAGAGGAGACACAAAGGAGGCTTTAGAGGCTGCTAGAGTCTCCTTCTCTCTCTGTTTGTCTCCTCCATCCTCACACAGGTCAGAGGTCATCTTCGCCAGCTGGCTTTGCCTGAAATAAAACAATGACAAAAAGGAACTCCGTTAACTACAAAGAGTCATTAAATAAAAGAAATAATAAACAAGAAATAATTCGTTGCAGTTCTAGTTCAGATATTCCTTCCACCCACAGTTGGTCCACTGGGTCCTGCATGTCAGCGGCATCAGGCTGGTTGTCAGTCGGAGGGTCCCACAGGTGCAGAGCTCGCCTCCACAGACGCACCTGCATGTCCCAGGAGCGCCGGCTGTACTTCCTGTACTTATTGGGAGTGGACGGGTGGAGTTTAGGATCCCTCATATGTCTAAGGAGGAGTCATAGTCAGATTATTCTACGTTTCTCTTAATAACTTAATCATGTTTCCTTCTGCTGCATTTTATCTGCTCAGTGTGTAAGTCAAAAATGCCATTGCTAATCTGTTAGATGCCAACATGTAGGCCCAGTTGTGAACCAAAATGACAAAAAAATAAAACACAAAACAGATCAAGACTCTGTAAAAGCTCATTAAAAATTGTAATGTCAGCTACAGGTAGGTACTGCTGTTCTTTTTAGAAACATTTTAGTCTATATTTGTTATTTAGTCAGAGTGTGCAACTGTCACTGGATTACTTTGGATTCTCAGGCAAGTTCTGCAGCCCCCCCCCCCACAAATTTCTAAGTGGATGTATGAACATTAATTTTGGATTTTCTCACTTAGGGACTTGCTGCACGTAGTTCTGGTAGCCGCTGGTGTTTTTGCCGTACTGGATCTGTTTCTGCCGCCGCTTCATAACTGCAGCGTTGGTCTCAGTGTTGGCTGGGTCCGGAACGCGAGGGTAGCAGCGACCGAGAGGGGGCCTGCAGGGACCAGATATTGTGTCAATTACAAAAGACACCCTGTGGCGCATTTGACCACTAGTAGCACCATGGGTACATTAGTCAGTCACATGCATGATGGCTTCACTGCTTGACATTTTGTACGTCACAGACGACCGCAAGGTTTCAAACATGGACGTCATCAACGCCCTGTGTTGGGCACTCTTGGATTTTCTTGTAACTCAGTCAACAGAGCTGACATCCTGCCATAAATCTTTTCACAATATTGTCCTTGCCATATTCATTTAAGGATTTTACATATTCTAGTTTGAATATTTTAGATTTTTATAGAATTGCAACCCTGCATCTTTTACCAAAAAAGTCAATGATTGGCAACATTGATTTTGATGCATTGCATCAAACTCACAGACAGACAGAGAGAGAGAGAAAATGAAGTCAACCATCCAAGTTTCATGAAAATCAGGTTTTCCATAATCCTGCTAATAGACAAAAACAAACAAAGCCGCTAGCAAAACCAGAAAAAAAAAAAAAAAAAAAGAGAAAATTAATCAGGTGGGAGAAAATAAAATATATAAATAAATTTACAAATTTGATGCCAGGGTTCAAGAATCAAAGTCTGATCTAAAAAGGAATGAATGATTTTAGTGTTTTAAATGGGACAGGGTGTGAGGTCCTATCTTGCACTCAGCAAGCCAAACGCAAATGTCTTTGCTAGTTTAAGACTTAAAGAGTTAATTTTCCGTCCTGCGCCCACATTGTTTACATAGCAAATGCACCCATCTTTGCGCCCATGGGTGTACAGGGAGGTGTTCAGGTGAATTCTTGGCGTATTGCCATCTTGCAGCAGCAGAAAGTGATTGTCCCATTGACCAACAAAAATCTAGTCTACAGTCAGTAAGGCATCATTTCATTATTTTAACAGTGCATTACTAGACGCTAGTGCAACCCTTTTGAACCATGAGCCTGGTGCACGGACCCTCCCCCCGTAAAACTAGCAAAAGTTGATTTGGACACGCCGTAAACGCATCTGTGCTTCATACCGTGTGCTTAGATTGTTAAAATAGGGCCCAGAGTGTCTATATTTTGGATACACAGTTATACGAATAACAAAATAAAGCCGGAGGTACAACTTCCAAAATTTGAGAAACTCAAAACCTCACCCCTTGCCAAAACGTTAAAAGAAAGGCAAACATGTCCCACGTGATGCACAAGGGTTAAACGTTTTCTGTTTGTTGAGCAGCCATGCTCCGACTGTGCTGACCTCTTGTCCAGATCGTCTGTCCCCACAGCCACACTGCTGGTGGACACTTTGAGGATACAACGCTCCAGTATGGACGGCCTGCAGGAAGACAGTTTAGCGTGACTCAACAGGGTGGATATAATAATATTTTTAAAGAGAAAAAAAATAAATAAATAAATAAATAAATAAATAAATAAACAACCACTTCCACACGCACATTGTAGAATTTATAAGATTTGAACTCCAATGTCATTTATTCTATCCATTTTCTGTCTTTATGCTAAGCAGCTTCACATTTACTGTACAGTAAAGTATTATTGACAGAGTTACTGTGGCTGCTCTGACATGAAGCATGTTGGCGTTAAAGTTTCGGTCTGTAAATTAAATTATTTTGGCTGTTAAAATGGATGCAAAAATAAACAATTGTGCAACATTCAGCATTAAAAAAAAAAAGTGAGAGTCTCTGCTCTTTGCAATAAATTAAATAAAGTTGTCAGACCTGCGAGGTTTGTTGTTGGCAGCTCTCTCTCGTCCTCGAGGGCTGCTGGCAGCAACAGGTGACTGTGTAGGAGAGACGTTACTGTGATGAAGAGAAAAAGAGTACAGTAAGAAGTAATCAATGAGTGGGAGATTTGACCTACTGTTTTTATGTGAATTGGTTAATTTTAAAAACCACCAAGTTTCCTCCCCACATCTCTTGATAATTCAGTAAAATATCTGCTATATAAAAAAACGTATCACATTGAAATCAGGAAATTTGTTTACAGTGCATTTCTACACTGTAGTATTACTGCTTTTACTTCAGTAAAAGATCAGAGTACTTTTAAACAGACCAGTGACCCTTCAACCAATCAATGCAAAAATTCAAGATGTTGTTGTCATCAGAAACATTCTTCAGAACTCGTACCTCCATTCAGAGACCTCCAGGTGTTTCTCTTACCTGACCAAGCTGTCGTAGACGGAGCTGCAGCCGGGGAGGAGCCACGGCTCGGGGGCGGAGCATCTTGAGGCGGGCAGGAGTGGGTCAGGGAGGCCATTCCACATGGCAGCTGACCAGCCCTTCACACAAACACATGACCACGGACTGAAACAGAAGCTGAGGACAAAAAAGAAAAAAAACCATCACATCTGGGGCGGTTTAAAAAAAACCCGCAAAACAAAGAGATTACAACCTTAGTTTTTTCCTAAACCCACTCCTCAAATGAAAAATGTCATGAGGTCATAGGAAAGGAGAATTTAAAAAGGACTTAGGAAAAGACAACCGTGATGCTCAGAGAATCCAATTGTACTTACACTAGGGAATGTAATTATGAGTCCGCAGATTTTATTGACGTGGGTCTGCTGTGGTGAAACTACAATATTCTGAAAATTGACTACTAAAAGTATCTTAGATACTTAAACTTGTGAGTGTCATGCAGGCTATATTCATCTTTGGTTTTTCTTAAAAACTTGATTTCTAAAATAAAAAAAAATAAAAACAGAAAACTCAGTTTGGACAGATAGCCTAGCTTTCTGGAGTTACCCAAAAAAATAAAAAATAAAAAGACTGTCTCATGTTGTCGGTGTTTTCCTATATCAAAGTTCTTTTTAAAACTACCCAAAATAAAAAATTGTAAATGCTCTTTGGCAAGTACAAATCTCAATAATTTGGGGGTGTCATATTCAATTTTATAGCATTTGAAAGAAAAAAAAATGTAAAGTGGTTTCCAAATAGTATTGAACAAAAGTTGACACATTCCAGTCTGTGATTATCCATCAATATACTTTCCTTTAATTTGTCTAAATAACTCCTAATTTTTGCTTGTCTAACTCAAACAGGTATAATTTCCAATAAAACAGAAGTTTGACCATAAATTCCAAAAATAACTAAACTGAAAGTTATTAACTTAGTGTTACGTAGTGTTGAAAACGAAAAAAAAGAAAATTTAAGAAAGTTAAAAACATTGATAAAGCGTCAAGAGTAACTTGTAAACTTTGTCGTTATTAACTATTCTTGGAGGTAGAAAAAGGTCCTGCATTTAAAAAAAAAAAGAAATTGTTTTAAGTCCATGGCCTCAGAGTGAGAAGCCTTTAATGCTTTTTAAAATTTAACTTGAAGTTTTAGATTTGTATTATTAGGCTTATCATTAACCACAACTTCTTCCACATTTCTTTGGAATAGCCTAGGCCTACTTGGCATTTCACTGTTACATTCCTTAACTTTATTAGGAATGAAATGAAACATTGTTTCTTGCATTTATCTATTTATATAAATCTAGCAAACATTTATTAGGAATTCGAAATGATTGGTCCAATTAAAAAAAAATAATAATAACAAAAAACTAGAAAATTCCGCAGAAATTTTATCAGTGTGCCTGCTATTGGGGCACATCCGCATAGCAATAAAAGCTAATAAACGCCCACACCGGGAAAATTTTTCTTTCAATAACTTTTCATCGTTAACATGTTAAGATGACACACACCAAGTTTGAAGTTGATCGGATGAAAGCTCTAGGAGGAGTTCGTTAAAGTACGACACGTGGAAATGGCCAAAATCACACTAATTTCGAACATTCAATACAAAATGGCGGACTTTCTGTTGGGTTTAGGGGGGG
This sequence comes from Percina caprodes, assembly GCA_013375575.1. Taxonomy (NCBI): domain Eukaryota; kingdom Metazoa; phylum Chordata; class Actinopteri; order Perciformes; family Percidae; genus Percina; species Percina caprodes. Next base: position 1,547,704 of record JABXJD010000017.1, on the reverse strand, counting down.
GCTACAATGGAGTTTTATGTCCGCCCTGCCATGCTACATATGTGGACCAAGTTTCGTGAGTCTACGTTAAACGTAGTGCAGGGGCTCAATTTTCATAATATTGTTTTGGTGGTGAATCGCACAAAATGGCCGCCCCGCCACGGCCACACCGTTCGACGAAAAAAATTTCTTTCAATAACTTTTCATCGTTAACATCTTAAGATGACACAGACCAAGTTTGAAGTTGATCGGATGAAAGCTCTAGGAGGAGTTCGTTAAAGTACGACACGTGGAAATGGCCAAAATCGCACTATTTTCGAACATTTGAAAGGGCCCCCCCCTCTGTCCTCTCAGTGTCAGGGCCTGTTGCTATGGCGATTTCCTCAGAGTTGGGGCCAGAGTGGCGTTTTTTTTCTGTTATAAGTCAGCAGTTGGTTCGCTAGCGCGAAAACTTTAAGTCCGACAGACTCCATAGTTACACGTCTGCGATCAGCACAAGATTTTCTACATTTTGACCAAATATGAAGTCTGAAGACGTAAAACTGGAGGAGAGAGAGACATTTGTTTGGGGAAAATGTCATTAAATCGTCCTCCAGCTGCCAGTTTTTTCATAGTTTCGTCGACAGTTGGTAGATCACAGCCCACAATTTAAGTCCGATAGACTCCATAGTTACACGTCTGCGACCGGAACAAGATTCCCTACATTTTGACCAATAATAAAGTCTGAAGAGTTAAAACTGGAGGAGAGAGAGACATTTGTTTGAGAAACTTCCAGATATCCGTCCTCCAGCTCCCCACTCTGTCCTCCACTCTAGCTCTGACATTCCACCACATACACACACATTGGAACATCTGAGCCGGTCTGAAAACGGGACGATACGTAAACTGTGATTTGGGAGAAACCGTGCTTGATATCTGAACGCCCATTCAGCCCAATAAACGCCAAAGTCTTGTCTTCGGTTTAACCTTTTAATCATGTTTCTACGTTAAAGTATGGCGACACAGCACGGTCCCAAAGAGGGGCGGTTTTTAGCGATGTTGAGAGTTTTCCCGAACTTTTCCCATTCAAGTCAATGGGAAGATTTTGCCGGTTTTTTGCCGATTTCGGGAAAACCACGCGGCAAATCTGGTAGAAACTTCCGAGCACACCATTCCCGATCAATACCCACGTTTCGGTGTATTGTGTTTGCGCGTGTTGGCAACGCTTCGGGACTTACGGACGGACGAAATTTGGCGGAAGATGAAGAATAATAATAATAATAAGTATGAGCAATAATAGTCATTGTGCCGAGTGCTGCTATTGCAGCACCTCGGCACACTGAATAAGCTTATCAAATGTTTTAAGCAGCCATTAGGTTAGGGTTAACCAAACATGTTTATGACCCGATAACATACCAAATGATGTTATACTTACTACAAAGAGCCCATCCTTCAGCAGAAATATTACTATAAAGAACAGATTAGCATTATATTTAACGGAGAAACATACAGTATGGAAGTTTTTTTAAGCCTAGGCCTGTGTATAACCTCCACCAGAGTTGCAGCCTCTGTGTAGCCTGAGAGGTAGTTAATCACTCAAAGATTTATCTGCATATATATTAAAAAAAAAGCAGCAATTAAATATAAATAAATATTATTTTTGACGCAAGGAGGAAAATGTTCCCCTTCAAAGTGATAAAGACTGATTTTGCAAACATATTCCGTGGGTAGCCTATAATCCGGGTCTCTGCTGGGACAGTTTACCTGGGGCTATGTGTGAAAACAACGTGTCTATGTGCAGCGCTCTGATTTAAATAAAAATAAAAAATATGAAACGGGTTTCCGGTTGTTGTTACAGACCTGGAGGAAAGTAGCGGACTCTGTGCTGCCGTTTCCACTCCGCTGGTTGACATTTTTGCAGTATGAGTTTGGCGCCTTCAGTTCAAACGGACAGACGCCATTGTTCCGCTTTCACAGCTCTTTAATGAGCCGCACCTGAGGGGGGCGGGGCCTGCATGCCAAAACCAACCTGGACTGCTTCCGGTCCGACAGATGATGGCGTGTAGCTTATGGATGCTGAAGGATAGCAGCAGTGTAAAAGTTACTTGAATATGCTGAGAATTCAGACTTTAACTGGAAGCAACAACAACAAAAAACTAAATCAAACTAAATTAACTGAATAAAATAATTGAGGAATTCAGGAAGTGTGACGGTTGATGGCCATGAACACTTATGATAATATAATCTGCTCATTAATGGATGATAAATTGTGCAGTCCTGTTTTGGCATGAAATACTGTACCTTGTTATTGTATTTTGTTACAAAGGAAAGTTATTTCTTTCTTTCTAATTTCTGTTAAATTGATGTGGTTTATTTGTACGGAAACACGATACGATAACAGCAGTGAAATCCAGTGGGTTATTCCTCTTATTAATGAAATGAATATTGGCCTGATATAATTAATTAATGCGTCTCCGCTCCAGCAGGCGGCGGTGTTTTGCTTTTTTAAAACACTGCGCCTGGCGAGGCCGTCTGTTCTGTTACTCGGTAAACAAGATGGCGTCCGGCAGTGGGGTGAGTTTCTGGGCTGTTTTTGTGTTAAATATGTAAAAATGACTTAATTCTTCCGTGACTTGCACTTCGGTCTGGATTTTTATTTTTATCAGTGGTGCTAATGCCTCAGGCTGACTCCGTTTAAAGTGTTTAAAAAGGTTTGAAGCGGCTCCTCAGCTAACAGCTAGCTAGAGTTCTCTTAATACACCCATGTTAGAGACAGATAACAATGTCAGCGTTTACGGTTTCTTTTCAATTTTAAAACTAATGTTCCATGAAATATTTAAAATGGAAGTCTCCTTAATCATTTGTTTTTAATGTGTGTTGGTGGAGACTGTTTGCTGCACTGCTGAAGCAGAATAACTCTGCTAAATGTTAACTGTGCTCTGCTAACCGCAACAACAATGATACTTCCGGTCAGATTCCTTCAGAATAAAAGCATAATCACAAAAACCTCAACAGATTACATCAAGACTATAACGTTTCATTATGGAAAAAATATTCAGATACCTTCGTTTAAACTATATATTTAACCGGATGAGCGATCTTAGTCATCGGACGTCTGAATCTTAAGTTATCAGGAAAAAGAAGCTGAGCAGCTCCTCTGTCCATGAGCCACACAGCGTCGGAAAAACAAGGATTTTGAACGTGAAAATGATCTACTCTAAGTGTTGTTACCGGTTTTAATCACCGGATCCGTTTGTTTTGGAGAAACATCGTCTGTGGATAATTCATCTCCCTGAAACAACCTCCTCGACGTCTTAAAAAGTATTAAGTTAGCATTAAAATATTCTTAAAGTACGAAAAGTTAAAGTAACGTTACGTATTATGCAGAATGGCTCATTTTAGAAAATATATATTATGTACGAAGATGATCTGGTGATTCTTTGTCCATATAGTGCTGGCCAACAGTTACTAAGGGTCTGCTCCCAATATGGCTCAGACTTTGACATTAAGTATAATTCTAAGAAGAGTAAGAAGAAGATGATGATGATGGCGGCATGAGGCTGCTTCTTAAAATGCCACGATGGGGCAGTGCAAGCTAAATGTTTGTAAGTGTTGATGTCTCCACCTGTCCTGCTGTACTCAGGAACCTCATGTACAGATGTATGTGTGTAGACTAACTGAGTCATTCAACAGCAGAATTGCAACACTAGTGAATCCTGCAATGAGTGTGGTTAGGTTCACTTTGAGATTGTGGAGCCATTGGCATTTTAGTCTGTATGCTAATATCTGAACACTCCTTTTGTGTATTGTTGAACTCTGACTGTTATCATTTTTTATTGTATTTGTTTTGCCTTGTATTTGTCTGTCTTTTGCTATGTTTTGTATTATGATATGTACCGTTTCTTGTGTCCTGAATAAAGTAAAGTCTATTTCTAGATTGTATGTATGTATGTATGTATGTATGTATGTATGTATGTATGTATTAAGTAATGGAGTAAAACTATTTACCTGTGAGATGTAGTAAGTAGAAATATCAAGTACCTTTTAGAAAAAGTACAGTACTTCCACCACTGGTTTTCCACAAGGGCACAAGTTTGTCTTCTCTGGCTTTAAATACCGTCTTCTTCTTCTTCTTCTTCTCTTGTAGTCCAGTAAGAATGACTTTCGTCGCAAGTGGGACAAAGACGAGTATGAAAACCTTGCTCAGAAACGACTGGCTGAGGAGAGAGACAAAGAGAGGAGAGATGGTGAGAAGATGGGTTTAGGGGTTAGGGCTTTTATATTCCAAATGTCCATCATTAATTGTGAGAATCCTGAAACGGTTTATTCAGTTTGAATCTCCACATCTGAGAAACTAAAACCACTTTGGAGAATTAATTATTGATCATTAAAATTCACATTAGTCACTCATCATTAGTGGTTTGACTGACATATTAAAGGTATCCCTCTCTTACAGGGAAAACGGCTCCGCCGGTCAAGCGGGAGCTCCTGCGCCACAGAGACTATAAAGTGGACCTTGAGTCTAAACTGGGGAAGACCATCGTCATCACAAAGACCACTCCTCAGGCTGAGATGGGCGGGTAAGAAGAGTTTCATGATGAAACCCAAATATAATATTTGCACCTTTTTTTTTTTTTTTTAAACTGACACCAGAACCAGAATTAGTCTGACTTTTACTACAGATGTTAGTAGGGCTGTAGCAAATTGTATTTTACATTCTAAACTTCTATTAAAGTTTTTGATGTCTGTCGTCAAATTTTGTGACGTCCTCACCATAAACCCTTGAACATAATTCTTACTTTAAATAAGTAAATCATCGTATTAAATGAATGGTGTTTCTGGTAGTGATGGAGGAATTTTCATGATCTGACAGAATAAAGTAACGACATCATCAGAAAACTGATCCAAAATTAATTATTTTTAATTATTAAGCTTCACACCGGTGTCTGTTTGCTCACTCTGACTGGCTGTATTCTTCTTCTCTTTTAGTTACTACTGTAACGTCTGTGACTGCGTCGTGAAAGACTCCATCAATTTCCTGGATCACATTAACGGCAAAAAACGTGAGTTTACGAAGATGAAGTGACAATAAATCGACTCAATGTTTGTTGTTGTGTAACCGTGTGTGTGTGCGTGCGCAGACCAGAGGAACCTGGGGATGTCGATGCGAGTCGAGCGCTCGTCTTTGGATCAGGTGAAGAAACGTTTTGAGGTGAACAAGAAGAAGATGGAGGAGAAACAGAAGGAGTATCACTTTGAGGAGCGAATAAAAGAGTTGCGTGAGGAGGTGAGGAGAAGAGCGGACAGGAAGTGGAGGCCCCGGGGGGGTTGTGGTCTTATGAGGCAAACTTGACCGGCGATGTCCTCTGTGTTTTCAGGAGGAGAAGGCAAAGGCCTACAAGAAAGAAAAGCAGAAGGAGAGGAAACGGCGTGCAGAGGAGGATGTGGACTTTGAGGAGGACGACGAAATGGCGGCTGTGATGGGTTTCTCTGGCTTTGGCTCAGTTAAGAAGACTTACTGACGTGCTGCAGCTCCACAGTTCGGACCACCACACCCCAAGACAGGGTTCTCTCCCCCCTCCACCCCCTCTCTGTCAGCTGGACTCTGAGACCAGAACCAGACTCTGAAAACAGCAAGTCCTGCTGCAGGCTCGCTGTCCTGGCATCTTTCATTGTCCTTATTCAGACTTTTAAACCTGAAAATATTATTTCTTTTTTTATAACAAACAGGTTCTTAATTTTGGTCGTTTATCCATCACTTTCAGTTCTGACCACATTTAATGAAGCAGCTTCCTGCCGGAGACGCACATGGAAATTAATGTGAACGTGCTTTAAATGTTCGTGGTAATCTCTGTGTTAGAAAACTTCCGAGCTGAGAGAGAAATGATGGGCAGTTGGACCAAAAATAAAACTGCAGCGTTTTCTTTTAAGTTAATGAGACGTCTTGACTGCGCCCCGTTCCAACTTCATTCAGATAAGTGTTTTGTTTTATTAGCAACACCTTCAGAACAAGTTGTTCTTCATACAAAAATGCATTTAACAAGTTAAAATCAAAAACTTTTGATTCAAATTCTGGTTATGAAAAAGTTTTTTTTTTTTATATCAAGAATCTGAATATTATGTCTGCATCTGAAATTTGCATTTCACTTAAAGTGAATTATTAATGTCAACACGTTGAATTTTAACTTGTTAAATCTTAATTTTTAACATCAGACAGTAGTTACTATATTAGTATTATTATCAACGTCAGTTTGTTGGAAAAGTCCAATTTGAATAAACTTTTTTTTTCTTTTCTTTTTTTCTCTAATTGGTTGTTCTCCAGTTTCTCATACTTAGCTCTGTGTCAGTAAATGCACCAAAAAACATGCCATAGGCTCATCACTGTTTTTGTGTAGCCTTCAAGGTCGATCTCTCAACTCCAGCTTTAGTTTGTTTAAAGTGCAAATTTAACAAAGAGTCAACAGGACTGATGTCCGGGAATTAAAAGTTAAGTTCATATCAACAGAACAGAATTCAGGAAACAAATCAAACAGGGAAAAGACTATTTTAGTCTGCATTTTAAATATGCGGTGGAATGTATTCAAATGTAGGAAAACTCGATGGACGCGTGTTATATAACCAGCATCATATAAGAGAACATATGGTTATGATTTCTTTATGGACTGCAGTCATAAAAACATGTTCAAGTGAAATTCCTATCTCCCAAAGGGTCCCATGATGTTAACATTAATGAAACTATAAATCTAATAATTGAACAATGACAATAATATCCTGAAATCCCAAATATTGCATCATAAATAAAACATAACTAACCACAATATTTAAATATCACAAATGCAAAAAAAATTATGAATGTATTTTTTTAGACGCAATGTGAAGCTGAACAAAAAGAAATTTGCATTTTCACACTACAGCAGCTCTGTTACCGTCAGCTGTGACTGCAGCTTATAGATGTGGGGATTTATTTTTGTATCTACACTCCCAGAATGCACCCCTCTAAGTCAGCATGGCCTTTAAAAATCTAAATCCACCTGCGAGCTGGTTTTTACCTCCTCCAGACTGCCGGTTCTAAAGGTTTGTGAATAATGTGTTGAGTCCTGTCTTGTTGGAGCTGTTATTAGACTTTTATTACTCACATCACACCTGCCATGGCTGATGAAGAAGGAAGGACATCAGGGTTTTTCCTTCTGACAGTCTTAGAATAAAAATAAATCAAGTTAGACAGCCCTGTTTAATTGAACTTTGAGGGAACTGAAGCTGTTATCTATGCTCTTTTCAAAGCCACCAGATTCCTTTGAAAGAAAGCAGCAATTTTACCGCGAAGAAGGAGTTTCAGGTCTACCCCTCAGTTTGTGTTATTGTGAGACTGGTGTTTTAAAGGGTTAGGAACCAACAAAACAAAGGACTAACCAATCAAGGCAGCGGTAGACCAGCAACTCCTGTGTTCTGCAAGGTAAAACTACTGTTTGGCAGCAAGGTAGAGCAGTAAACATTTTCTAAATATAGCGTACATGTAAACTGATAGATTTTTTTTTTTTAGGTGGCTAAAATACATTTAGCTGCTGCCACTGTACAGCAATACATTGCTTAGCTTCCATGTCAGTATTCTTGCCTTCTTCTTCAAACTGGGGGCGTGCCGCCCACCATCTACTATAGTCTGCATTGACAACTATTCATTTACGGTATAGTTCCAATTTCGCCGGATGTCCCTCACCTTTCGCTTTCTTTGTGTTGGCATTCTAATCTCCTTTTTTGTCTCCCACATAAGAAATTCTTAGTAATGACAACAGCATTGCCCCCACGCAGTTGCTAGAAACCGCCATGGTAGGAACAGAGGACACAGAGTATTAAACAGAAAACATGATGGACTTTTCAGAAGAGGTAATTATCTAACTGACATTCATTAATGTCATAAAGTAATGCACTAAGTTAAAATTTTCATCACAAACTTCTATTCTGCAGCGGCACCGTTGCTGCGTCCTGCGCTTAACACCGCCCAAGACAATTGTGATTGGTTTAAAAATAATAAGCCAATAAACCAGAGCATGTTTTTGGTTTTTCTCCTATCTTGGAATGTTGTGTGGACTAGCCAGACCTTCCTCCACAGCTCGATGGAGATGGGTCTGGCAACGCAAGACTAGAGGTAGGTAATATACTAACTCTGGATAAGTACCCAAAGATGGCAAAAATACTCACTTCCCGTACTCAAGTAGAAGTTACTTGTGTTAAAAAAATACTCTGGCAAAAGTAACAGTACTGATTTAACTTCTTTACTCAAGTAAAAGTAACAAAGTAGCTACAGGCTTGGAAGTGTACTTAAAGTATAAAAGTAAAGTTGCCTTGCAAATGAGTGACACACAAATGTTAGAGTGCAAGTTGAGAAACTTCAGTAGACATGGAAAGATGTCTCTTTATATGCCATTGCCTACATTTTAAATGGATTCCCATATATGATTATTGTGACAGAGACTGGGACTCCTGGCTAATAAGATTCTGACTGAGTAGCAAGATATGAATTCAGTTGTGATTATGTGAGAATTCACAGATCCAGTTTCTCTTTTTTAATCTTCCCCTTAACATTTAAAGGAATCTACATGTATGTGTGTGTGCTCAAATGTGGCTTCTGGAAAGAAAATAAAAGATAAAATATGACTTACTAAACATACAATAATTAAGAAGTTCCCCATACTTTTAAAGTTACAACTCACAACCACAAGATGGCAAATTGTAGTGGTGCGTCAAGTGCAACATATATTCCCATCCAATTAGATTAAATTCGGTATTGAGGACGCCAAAAAAAATAACGGTAACTCCACTGAAATTATTTGAAACTAAAGTAACGAGCCAATTTTGTAAAATGTAAGGAGTAGAAAGTACCGATATTCGTGTTAAAAATGTAAGGACTAAAAGTAAAAAGTCAACACGAAAATAAATAGAAAGGTAAAGTAAAAATATCTGAAAAATCTACTTGAGTACAGTAACGAAGTATTTGTCCTTCCTTACTTCCCATCTCTGTAAGTACCTAACTCAACCCCATTTCAAAAGATCTAAACTCTCTTTAATTTGTAAAATAACTAAAGCTGTAAGATAAATGTAGTGGAGTAGAAGTACAAGTGGCATGAAAAGAAATTACTCAAGTAAAGTAAGTATCTTAAATTTGTGCTTAAGTACAGTACTTGTAAATGTACTTAGTTACTTTTCACCATCAGTCAAACTTCACCAAAGCTGCAGTTAAACATGTTAATGCACTTTGTGAATCTCCAAATGAAGACAAGCCCATTCATCTGATGTCAGTGTTGCTGCAGATATCAGGCTAAACTCTCAAACTGATCCAGAGTCTGTAACTTCCTGCTTCTGCTCTTGGTTAAAAAAAGAAGAAGAAAAAAGTTGTGTTGAGTTTCTTGTCAGCTACAGCGAGTGGGTGCAACTGCAGCATCTGTTCCGCTCTGTGGTCAGGTGGGGGGAGGTGGAGGATGCCGCCTTCAACCCCCCCCCCCTGCACAGTCACTTCCTCTAAGATGGAAGGAGGGAGGGAGAGAAGGGAGGAAAGAGAAGCGAATAGATAGAGAGACATAGACAGAAAGAGTGGTAGAGAGGGAGAAGAGAGAGAGAGAGAGAAAGAAAGAAAGACAGAAAGAAGGAAGCCATTTTGGTTTCTCAGTGACATTTCTGCCTGCACTTTGCTTTCTTCTCTCTATTTTTTTTTCTCTTTGAGTGAGTGGTGAGTTGATTTTGAGGAAGTAAAACTTTTTGACGACGTCTGGCAGTTATTCTATTTTCTACAAGTCTTCAAGAGACGTTTGGTTTTGCATTTCAGGAAGGAGTGGTGACGAGCAAGGCCCTTCTGTCTGCTCTCGTGTGGACGTCCAACTGAAGAGCACCTGAAGAAGAACAGCAGGACTGGGAACATATAAATTCATCTTGAGGTGATCGTCATCCTCTCAAATGGTGGTCGCCTCTCGTTAAAGTTATTGGTTTGACATCAGCTGCACGGACGTCGAGACTTTGAGGACACAGGATGAGCTCTGACCGAGGGCCGTCTAGGGTGGAGGTGACGGGGTGGAGCCCACAACAGCTGGCAGACTACCTGAAGAGGGTGAGCCCTCAATCGATACTCTCAATGTCTCACACTTTCTTTCTTTCTGGACACAGAAATCATTTAGGTAATACTTGATACTTGCTGCAGTTAGACAGCAGTTACAGTCGGAACAACATTTGGTGTGAGTCTTGTGTCAAATTCAACTTTGGTGATTTTTGACTCACAAATTTGCATCGTTGACCAATAACAAGCTGCCCTGACAGAGCTGATCTTAAAGGGAACGGAGAGCCAAAATGGAGGAAGCTATTGCAGCTGATTTGCTGTGACACCATCCAGTTTTAGTGGAAACTGGTTTACACACAGTTAGCAGACAGGAAGACCTCATACATGATAGAGACTTAGCCCGCGGTTCCACTGCATGGTATGGCTCGGTTCAGCAACTGGTATTTTCTTTGGTATCAACTTTGTTAAAGTTCCAAGGGAACTGAGCAGGTAGACGCCGGAGTTAAAACAGACCGCTGATTGGTCAGAGAGAATTAGCAACAGGACAACATCCTGCACAAACCTGCCATTTAAAAATAAATAAATAATAATAATCTACTGTCAATAGTGACTGCAATTGTTCTATTTACTTGACCCAGACTTTTTTTTAAATAGCAGCCGCAAAACCCTGCCGTACACTACATACAGGGCTTGACGTTATCACGCACCATCACTAGCCACTTTTGTGGTTGGAAAATAGGCATATAGGCCTGTGTGTGTGTGTGTGTGTGTGTGTAGTAACACTGATCGCTGGAGTATTGGGCCACTGCCTTTAATAGAAGCACAGCTGTGATCCAGTGAGCATCCCATGGCCGTCATGGTGGCCTTTCCGCCCTGGCGGTCAACAAATCACGCACACCAAACCAGCAAGCCATGGCGGAAAGACAAGACAAATACTTAGAAAACCTTGAATCGTCAATAAATTTGGTCTGAATGAAGGCAGTAACCCTGCTGAAGATGAGGATTCAACTGCTGCTGCCTCCACACTAACACTGTGTGAGCTACGTCACTGATGTTAGATATGTGTTTGCAGATGGGTCTGTCTGGCTGTGATAAGGTGGTGATGAAGAACTCCATCAGCGGCTCCAGATTTGTGGTGAGTTAAGTTACATTTAAAAATGTTTTTTAAACATTATAGTGAAATAGTCCTGTCAGCTGAGATGCGGTGAAAAAGATGGAGGCAGAGAAGAAGGGGAGGAGAATATAGGCATGTAGGGAGGAAAATAGGGAGGTCAAAAGGAGGGAATGAAGGAGTTTGGGTGGAGAAGAAGGGGGTTATGAGAAGGTAGAAAAGGAAGAAAAGAGGTGAAGGAGGAAGAGAAGGAAAAGAGGAGGTAGCAAGGGCAGAATGACGTTGAGGAGGACAAGGACATAAGGATGAAGAGAAGGAAAGGAGGAGTTAAAGAGAATATAAGGATGTAGAGAAGCAAAAGAAGAGGTAAGGCTTTAGCTCTTGATTGGTCTGGTTAAGACTCTAAAATGTCCTCACAATAATATAAAAACAACATCTTTACCGTTTTCTCTTGTTTTGTAGAATCTGAGTGATAACGACCTCCAGAAATTCCCCAAACTTCACGCCCCGTGAGTACAGACCAACTGCTGATTCACATCTCAAAGAAACTATTAATCATTACCGTCACACGCCCACTGTTTTTCTGGAGATGTGACTGTTATCCACACATGATCAACAATGATCAAACCAGTGGAAGGCTAAAGATATATTTGGTTTTAAGATTGTATATATTTGATTAGGACAATGCAAATTAATCAACATTTCTGTAAATGCACCAGTGTTAGCCAGTCGGCTAATTTTTAACTGTAGTCACAGTTAACTAGCATGCGGAGGAAACCGGAGCATCCGAAGGAAAATCACACATACATTAGCCCGGAAATCCAAACCCAAATCTAAAAGATTATGGGTCTGGCATTGAGTAATGAAAGTCGTCCATCTGGAGTGGCAGCAACAAGTGTGCTTTTGAAAAACTCACCGCACGCAACTGGATAACACTACGACCAATCACAACAACACACAGGGTGACGTATCCAGAGCCCCATGCACGTAGCTACCAGTGGAACTAACTGGTAGATTAAACTGTTGCCATCTGTTTAGCTCGCTTCTGGCCCGCCTATATCAGATACACCGATGTGATTGGTGCAGCTCGGCTACAAGGGTATAGTTAATGAGCAGCATTACTCAATACCACAGTAACTTGCTGAGCAAATTCAAATGATGCTCTCGTGAGACCTCTGAATTTTCGCAAACACAGGGAGAACATGCAAACCCCACACAGACAACCACCAGTGCTAACCACTGGGCCACCGTGCTGGTTTGATTCTTCTCTTATTAAGAAGAGGAAATGTATCTATTAAAAGTATTAAAAGGTTTCAACATCTCATAACCCCAAATATTTTAAATTTGGAGACCCTTTTGACTTATATTACACCAGGAATCTCAAAAGTTCTCGCTGAACAATTAAAGAAATATTTTGGAAACTTTTAAATACAAAGCAATCGAGAATCGATTGGGAATCGCTAACCGGGTACGAGCTTATCAATTCCTTTTCCAATTCCAATTTCCTTTATCAGTGCCGGCATGTTTTTCTAACAGTTTTGCAATGACAACAGTTACATAAAACGCATGCGTCTTTGCTGCAGGAAACTTAGCAATAAAGAGACGTCATAGCGGATAGGGAGAAACGGTCAAAAGGCTTCATTTTACAAAGAAAGATGACAACAGTGCTGCTTGTAATCAGGGGCGTAGCACAAAATTCTGGGCCTTGTAGAAAGGCATTTTCTATGGGCCCCTCCCCTCATCCACAGCTGTTCACTCTAGTATATTTTTGGGCCTTCATCACATGAGGGCCCAGATACTTCTATTGATATCTAAAACACAAGATTCACTCTCAGTGGTTTCTGTGACATCAGAAATACTTTAAAATACTCATGTTTAAAAATACAAAGACGGCCAACCTACACAGAGCTATACCCATAGAGCCATAGCCTCACCTAGTGAAACAGTCACACCACTGTTGTTAAACTTAATTGTGAGAAATCCCAAGTTCAAATTGGGTGTAGCAGCTCATCACATTGCAACAACCTTTATGTTTCTGTCTCTCCAGGATGATCTCTAAGATCAGCATTGAAATCAGCAAGAAGGAGGAGAAAAGAAGCCTGTTTGGTAAAAAGTAAGATGTTGACCCAGTGCCCACTTTCACCCACTCACCTTTGCTTTTATCATGACATTGTTTTTTGTTGTTTTTACTGATTTAAATATAAAATACAATACTGCTGTTTTCTGTAAGGTGGAGTATATATTTAATGTCATACAGACAGGTTGACTGCCTGGTCTCTCTTAAAGAGCCCCAGGCCATTATTCTGCCTTTCTGTTTTGGTGTTATTCAGTGTCTTATGTAATCCAGGATGACATTATAAAACACAGTTGTTGCGTCACACTACACGTACAGAACATGTTTAAACAAATATTCAAATATTTGAAATTATAAACACATATTTTCTTTGAAATTACACAATAGACTGCAGTATTTCAACCTATGTTTAGACAGATATATTATAGGAATATTATAGAGGGTTTAAAATAATATGCTGTGAAGTAGCAAGCCTACTTATGTTAATAGGCCTGTTACTGTGCTTTTAAACAATATTACGGAGTATGTAATTCAGCTGACTGTTTTAAACCTACAAGCTGTAAATGTCATGATAAAAAATATTAATAATAATCTTTCTTCTCATTACAGACCAACGCCCAAATATCATGAACCAGGTACTTTTCTTTTATTAATTTATCACAACCTTCTTATTTTTGGTCAAAATGGTTAGGGTTAGTTCTTTACAATATATATATATATTTATATGTATACATATTTATATATATATATATATATATATATATATATATATATATATATATATATATTTATATGTATACATATTTATATATATATATATAATATGTTAAACATTATAATGCTAATATGTTCTGTCAATGTATGTACTGTCAATAATGTTAATGTCATCTTAAATTAAGTATAAATATATAAATATAAAGATATTAATTCTCGTGCTTTCTCCTTGGCAGAAATGGCTGCTGATGTTCAGGGATGGGCTGAAGACGAGTTTGTGAGTTAATCTTTTTATTTTTGTCTTTCTGTCTTTCTTTTCATTTACCTTTGACCAGAAAAACTCTTTTCTTTCATCTCTGTCACTATTCACAGTAATCACACCTCTAATTACCGCTTAATCGCCAAGGCGAGAGATTGTTACTTTAAAAATGTATTTGTTTTTATGGTGAAAAGAATACATATGCTGCATATATGGTGTTGATTGCCTTTCCAAGGTGTTCAGGGTGGTTGCTATAGTGTTCTCTGTCATCCACCTTTCTGTCCTTTCTTCACTTCATCAGGATGATGAAGAGTTTGAAGATGACTACGAGAGTCCATTCAGCGGTAATGAGGACGACAGCGTGGGAGACTATGAGTCCCCAAACGATGACCCCGACGGGTCCAATGATTACGAGCCCCCTCCCACCGAACCTCCAGAGGACCTGCCTAAAAACCTGTGCCCCACCCTGCCCATCGAAGACAGTGATTACATCGGTAGATAACATGCAGCCTCACGCTCACTACTGGATGCTTTTTCCATACAGATGATGTTTGAGTTGGTTTTGGACCATTTAAAGAAATATGACATTTTATGTTATTGTTTATGTCACCATTCATTTGCTTTGGTCTGTTATGTTGGGCAGCTCCTCTATTTATCTGAGGTAATGTCCTGCAGTTACAGTTAATCATGCTACTAAGGTAGAAAATCAGATGTTTATCGCTTCAGATTTAACATATTTCTTCATACAATAAGGACTTGAAAGTACGACGAGTATTAGGGTAACTATTAAAAAAGAAATTAGGTGATAATGGCACGAAAAAAAAGTCTTAATGTTTTGATAATATAGTCGGAAGTTCAGTTCATCAACATAAAAGACAGACTGCTTTCATCTGTTCATTACAACACAGTAATAAAATCTCCACTTCTTATTAAATTACGACTTTATTCTCTTACCACCTTTGTTCTAGAAATATTATGACTTTATTATCATTAAATTAAATTAAATTCTCAAAAAAATTATTCTAGCAATTTGACGACTTTTTTTCAATATTGCAACTTTATTCTTGTAGGCGTTTTTTTTTTTTTTACTCCTAATATTATGTTATGAGTTTATTCTCATTAAATGAATACTTTATTCTCCACTTTATTTCTCAAAATATTACAACTTTATTCTCAAAATAATTTTTTACCCCTCAATGAGGCCTTAACACTTCATCGTATGAAAGGAAACTATCAAATGATTTGTGTGTGTGTGTGTGTGTGTGTGTGTGTGTGTGTGTGTGTGTGTGTGTGTGCGTGTAGATAACCATTTGTCCTCCAGAGGCCCACCCCCTGCTGTGTGTCCCCGCCCCCCAGTATCCACCCTGTCTGCACCTTCACCTCGGATGGTGAGTCTCATTTTAATCCTCAAGTGATTTAAACATTAGTGTTAAACTGTTAACACCAGTTCAGAAAACTAAACTTCTAAATGTGTGCTTGTGTGTGTAGCCAGGAGAGTCTTCCTCTAGAAGAGACCCCTCCCCACACTCTGGAGCAAGAAAATGTAAGTTCACATGTTTACAGACACATCTTCATAACTCAGTGAAATGTGACCATATGGACATAAAACACATATTGACATATTTCCGTGTTACTTGCAATTCCCATGCATATTATTATGTCTGATGTCCATCCAGAATAAATCCACTTAGAAATCAAAGAAAAAAAGATGCTGCAGAACTTGAAAATCATCATGTTTTTAAGTTTTCTTCAGTATGAAAGTAATTCATTGGTAGTTATCTGTACATTCATGGGTACATGATTTATCTGTACATTCATGGGTAAATGATTTATCTGTACATTCATGGGTACAGGATTTATCTGTACATTCATAGGTAAATGATTTATCTGTACATTCATGGGTACAGGATTTAGCATACTGTTTTAATTCTGTTGTTGTGTTCAGTTCCTCCAGAGCCGCCACAGATCTTTCGTAGCAACAAACCGGGCCGAGATTTGGGATCCAGCGTGTCCCCGGCCAGAGGTAACACTGAGCCTGCATGCTTTTTTAAAGGACAACTATTGCAGATTGATTTCCTTCCTTTGCTTTCACTTAATTTTTAAGGAAAATAACCTGCAGGGAGAAAATCCATCAAAGTCAACATTGGCAATATATTTTTTCCAAAGATCAAATAAACAAAAACTTTGTAACCTACACATCTGGTGCATTCAGTCCCTCATCGCCTACATCTGCAACACTACTACTACTTTAAAACAAAGACGGAATTCAGACAGGTTGAAAACTAACTGTTCAATTCAATTGATTTTATTGTTGTCATCTTTATTATATTGCATAAAATAATCATAATCTCCTGGCAGACATACTGTACAATGATAATGTAACAAACAAACAAACAGAAGATTTAATCAAAGTGCCCATATTATAAAAAAATCACTTTTTCTGGGATTTGGGGTTTTATTTTGGTCTCTGGTGCTTCCACACGCATACAAACTATCCATGCTGTTTTGAGTGAGATACAGGTTTCTGATTGTCCTCTGCCTTCAGTCTGCAAGGCTTTGTACGTAACTAGCCGAGACAAATGGCAAACAGTCACTAGTTCACCATAATCTACAAAAGAACTACTTCCATGTCCCTGTTCTGCAGGTAATCCACTAGTGCCCCTCGTTTAGAAGAAGTCTCCCAGCTAATCCTACCTTCTCCTGACCAAAGTTGGAGAAAGGGTTATCTAGCTATGTGCTCTTACCTAGCTACTGCGCATGTGCAACTCCCAACAAAGATAATATACAAGTGAGATGTCTCACTGTGTAGCTAAAACAAAGACCCAAACACACACGGTAAAAAGAGGAGCCGCAGCAATGCAAAAATATGGTGTTTTTTGAAAATGAGCATAATATGGGCGCTTTAAATTAAATGTGATGTGTAGATAATCTATATAAGTATCCTGGTATTTAGCTGATGTTTTAATGACAATGACTATTACTTTTCTTTGCTACACAGGACCTCATCGCAACACAGTGGACAAGGTGAGGTTTTCTTTTTAACTTAAGTTTAAGTTTATTTAACAACAAACAGAAGTTTTCAGGTGGATCTATGTATATGTTCCAAAATTGAACTGAACTCAAGGATATTTTTTCGGTAGTTTAATTTCAAAAATTATATGCACATTGGTCATTTTAATAGCATAGAAAACTGAAAACAAAACCAAGAACAGAACCTTGAGGAACTCTATTTTTATATCACCGCAAACACTAAAAACTCCCTTTAACTTGTAATTTTTTAATTAATTATTGTATTCATTTTGTTTCTGTTTCTTACAGCCAGGCACACATTCTTGGAGGTAAGAACAAACACGGTGTTCTTCATATTTATTAGGGATAAATAATGGGCTGAGACCTCTTCTATTTACATAGAAAATGTTGGACCGGACATCAAACGGTCTTTACCCTGCCAGCGCCCTATACAAAGTCTGTGTAATGTCTGACTGAGCCCATGTGTGAATAGAGCAGCTCATTGTCCGAAGAATTAACAGCGAGCGAGTGGGCGTGTTGATGATGTTTCTATCATGTGGCTTGAGTGAAACCTTAAGAAAACAAGAGAGTGAAGAAGAAGAGTGATTTACACTAAGACCAGTGGTGTAGTCTACATGATATGCAGGTATCTGGAGCATATCCACTAGGTAAGGTCAAGGATTTCAGTATACCCACTTACAAAAACACAGGGATACCGTTACGTAACAATGATTGTTTTGTGAGAGAACTTTTACACTTATGTTCATATATTAACCCCATCTGTGTTGCGAGTCGCCTAGGAACAGCAACACAGTTGCTTGGCAGTCATTCTCTGTAATCTGTCTTTCAACCTGACCCTATACTTTAACCCTTCGGTGGCAGCTGCTAACTGAAGTGTTAATGCTTGGGCAGTATGCCAGTTTTGTTTGGTAACTAGAGTTGTAGAAATGCAGTCATAGAAATGTGTTCCTAGGACTGCGTTCCTGAACCTCCAGCTTCCTCCATTGCAATAACACAGTTTAGGCCGCTACTCTAACCCCTCGCCTTAACCAAACAAAGTATTTCCAGTAGGTAAGAAAATAACTGACCCGGACAATCTCTTGTTGTGTGTGCTATATGTGAAAAAGGGAAACTTCAGACAATGTCCGACCCTGATTCGTCGGACGTTGTCTGGAGTTCATATGAGAAAATGGCTCTAAAAATATCTGAACCTAATCTTTAATCTTTAATGTGTACAGGCCTCAGACAGATGCCCCCGATCCTCCCACTTGGACTAAACCACCTGCTTTTCCTCCGTCCTCCATCTCCGTCAGCAGGAGCAACTCCTCAGCCAGACCTCCTTCTGCCAGGTCTTTACACAAAATCATCAAATAATCTCAAATTAAATTGCGAAGTTTTTCAAACATACTTGACTTTTCATCCAATTAGTTAATTATATCAGTGTGTGAATTCATGGTCAGTCTCACACACACACACACACACACACACACACACACACACACACACACACACACACACACACACACACACACACACAGTGTTGTTTTCTTATTTATGTTTTTACTTCAATTCTTAATGATGAAACCGTTTGTTTGAATTATTTGATAATAACCAGATTTTTGCATGTGGTTTTGTTTTACAGGTTTGATGGAAGGAGAGAGGTAAGTTTCTGCTCTGACAGAGTTTTATTGTGATGGTGAATTTGTCTAGAATGAGCTCTCATCCTTTTCTTCCTCTCTTTCCTCAGCAGCAAATACCAGATGAAGGTAAGATTTTTTTTTTTTGCTTTTTTATTGTTCATTTTGTAAAAAAAAAAAGTATATTCCAAAATATCAGAGTGATTCTTTAAATTCTTCTCAATCTTTCAGCTCCTAAACACAAAAGCTTACCCCTCCAAAATAGAGGTCACCTCCCCCGCGGTGGACTCCCTGGGGCCCACTCACGCCAAGGAGACAGGTATGGTGTACACCACACTGTAATTGGTCTTTATGAGAACACAAACATCCTAAACTGGAGCCGTATTCACAAAACATCTTAAGGGTAAAAGTAGCTCCTAACTTGCTGTATTAAGAGTAACTCTTTAAAAAGAAATGAGTATGTCAGTCCTAATTTTAGGACTCCTATGTTTTCGGTCCATGTGTTTTGGCTCTAAAACCAGCCATTAAATCTGTCAAAGGTTAGAATTAAGCCTACCATAGTCAACAGGACTCCTATCGTAAGTCACTAAGAGCAAATCACATATAATCCTAAACTTACTTAAAATTTTCGGAGATGTGTAGTAACAAAGTAGAACTACTTCACTACTGTACTTAGGCTGTATGTGTACTCTACTGGAGTATTATTTTTTTCTCCTACTTCCACCTTTGCTTCAGTATATATTTTTGATGAGTTTAACACTTGTACTCCGATACGTGCTGCATCTTTACTCGTTACAACGAATCACCGTGAATTTGGTGGGACTTGCAATTTTGATCAATCATTTCAACTTTTCCTCTGACATCAACCAATCCCAGCAGTCCCACGTGCCAGACTTTGTATCAGTATGTGACTCTGAGAGCCAATGACATTTTATACATTTTAACATCAAAATCAGCTGTAATGTTTTTTCACTTTAAAGTCGCTGAAAGCTATTTCAATTCTGTCGGTTCGCTGCAGCGGGCTGGGCTGCTGCTCAGTTTCCCCAGCGACTGACGTGTGCACACACACAAACACACAAAAACTCGTGGTTGCAGAAAAAATAGGAGATGAGACGTAGTACAGGATGACCAAAATTGAGGACAGCTATGCTCGTTATTGTAATTGCGGCGATAAATTAAAATCAAATAAGGGCTTTTTCAAACCGTATGAATGTGTGGCCCAGGCCAGGATAGCACATAAACTAACAATGTAAAGATCGACAAGCCACTGACAGATGTTCAAATTTGATTAATTCAATAAGTTATTATTTTTTGTCTTAAATCCACCAGCCATTTTCATATTATACCAGCATTTGCAGCATCCTGAGCCTTTTTTGCTAAGGTTACAAGAAAAACTCAACCCAGAGTAATTTTATTCTTCCCAAAACAAGTTTCCTACTTTTACTTTCAGTACTTGAGTAGTACATTTTAAAATAAATGACTTGCAGTACTTAAGTACAAAAAATGTTGAATACTTTAGTCCTTCCACTTAAGTGTGGTGCTTAAAGAGCACTTCTCTTCTACTCAAGTCACTTTTTTGATAGAGCCGTACTTTTACTGAAGTCTGGGTCTCTAGTACTTTATACATGTCTGAAATAATTTTCTTATAATAATTTCCTTACTTTCATGCACAAGTTAAGGCAAGAAATAAAAGCTGTTCTTGAGTCCAGTTTGGTTTTTGTTTGCACCTCTAACTATCAGCCATGGTTATTGTAGTCTCATAATTATGAGGTTTCTTAAGCTGCCCTAGACTTGATCTGCTGTAAAACTGGTCTGCACTGACTGGGCCATTGTTTTCCTATGGTGAGGGCGGTGGATAAAACTTGAAGGAAGCGCTACCCTTGGCGTCGCGTACCACTCGGAATTGCCGGCGAGTGCTGCGCTTATAGTTCAAATTACTTAAACTTTGACCTTGTTAATTTGACCTTTCAAGGTGCAACCAATTCCAGTAGCAATTATGACTAATATCTGCATTGCACTTTGCCTTTCTGCTCTGCGCCTTACCCCCCAGTTTTTACCATGGATCATGTGTAGGCGACTTTTCATAGATACGTACGAGTTCTGCCAATATCTTGGTAACCCACTAGTGGCCAAAGCCTCCACAGGGTAACATTTAGTGAACTATTTCAGGCATGTATGATGCATAATCCGTTTCTTTTGTTTGTTTTTCAGCAGTCTGCCTCCCGGTGTTCTCTCTACAGGCTCTCTGCCTCACAAACTGAAGTCTGGTAAGAAGATAACAACACAAATACAAACATTAAAGGAAAAGTTTGACATTTTGGGAAATTGTCTGCTTATTCTCTTTCTTGCTGAGAGTAAAGCCTCATTCAAACAGGATTAACATTGCCTTGTTCAAGAGGTGAAAGAGAGGCAAAACTCCCCCAACTTCTCTTTTTGATAACCCAGTAAAATATGTTATTTTTAAAATTGGTATTCACTTCCCGAGGATATAATTATCTCTGATGTCCATCTAGCATAAAGTGATTGGAAATCATTGGGAAAAAAAGCTGCAAAACCTGGTTGAGACTCATAATTTGTTTTACGTTTTCTTCAGTTCAGTTTTAGAGTAACCCAGTGATAGTTGTCTGTATGTCCATGGGTACATTGCAAACAGGAGCTGCTGATGGATCATTCAGCGCAATGTTAATGGACACACTTTGACTAAATGTATGTTGTCTTATTGCCTCCCAAATAGGCCTAATCATGTATGTTTACACAGCTTCGATGGGCTGAGTTTTTTCTGTTATTGTCTAACCAAACAACATTGCTTTTTGTTGTTAATGTGATATTATACCACCGTCAAACCCCACCGTGTGTGTGTGTGTGTGTGTGTGTGTGTGTGTGTGTAGCAATTGCCGAACAAAGAGGCAGCTTTGTAGGATCAGACAGACACTCATTTCATCCTTCTCCAGCCACAACAGGACACACAGAGGTAACAAAACACCACACGCACACCCACGCACACGCACACTCACACGCACACGCACACGCACACACACACACACACACACACACACACACACACACACACACACACACACGTTTTTCTGTCTCTACATGTGAAGAACCTCCTTGGCATTCCCTAACTCCTAATTCTAACCTGAACCTTTAAATCAGTTCTTACCATTTAAACAGTCCTTTGACATATCGGTCAATCAAGCAATCAATCAAACTTTAAATGGCATTCATTCATTTCATACAGGTTAGCTTCAGAGATGGCTGACAATAATAAGACTAAACAAGTGTGAACCGTAAAAATAACAAAAAAGACCAAACAAATTATACAATTTGAGACCACTGCACGCAAGATTAAAACATTTTCTTTAGCAGTAATAGTAATAAAACAGAGTGAAATATACTGTAACTACATTAAAGAACTACATAAAATTGATTAAAAAAACAAAACAACTTCAGAAATGATGGTAATAAAGCACAATAAGATTGACTTAAAAGCTAATAATAAAATAAAATCTAAAAAGCTGAATAAAAGCTAGACTAAAACTAGTTGAAATACATTAAAAAGACAAATAAAATTGATTAGAGGGGAAAAATATACAATGCTAATAATAATACATTAACATTTTTACAGCATATAGACAATTAAGTATGTTAATAATCTAATGTAAATAATGTCTATGAACCATTCTCGGTAATGATTACAATTGATCACAATGCAAAGATGTCCTCACTACGATGGTTTAAAACGGTTGGTCCTCACAAAGATAACAATACAAAAAGTATTTTATAAATTTCTGAGCTTTAGGGACACCAAATCCATCAAACACACTTTTATTTCCTTACCTACTTTACTGTAATGTTCTCCTAACTGGCATAAATCAGAAAATGATTCATAGACTCCAAATGAACCAGAACAATACAGCTGAAATACTAACAAACCAAGAAAAGAGATCAAATGACTTCTGTCTTAATGTCTTAATTAGATAGTCATTTTTAACATTTTACCCATTACCTTAAAAGCAAGTAATAGCCCCAGACCGGATGACAATATTTCTATAAACCTGCATGCAGTTTGAGGTGCCCCGTTTGCTGTTAATGGTGTTAATCTAAAGGTGTTTTTCAGTGTGAACAGCAGGTGGTGATGTTGTCTTTGTGTTTGTTGCTCTGTAAGTGTAATGGTTTTTGTATATTGATTGTGTGTAGGAGCTGGACCCTCGCTGGTATGTGGGTAAAGTGACCAGAGGTCAGGCAGAGAGATGTCTAAAACAAGTCAGAAAGGTAACAAAAAGTAAACTAAAAGTAGTCTACCGAACATTTTATGTATTCCTTTAAATTTATTTTTTTCATTGAAGGTATTTTTTTAGTTATTTTACATGCAGTGTTTTGATGGAGAAAATGTGACTAAATGTAAACAAATAGGACTATAGGCTAACATGTATGGGGAGTATAATAATATGGGGAGTAGTTTGACATCAGGGTTTCTGTGACATCCACCCCTCATGTATTATTCTGTGACTGTGTTGAGGACGGGACATATCTGGTCAGGGACAGCACCCGGCAGCTGGACAATCAGCCCTTCACCCTGATGGTCTTCTATCAGGATAAAGTCTACAACATCCAGATCAGACAGCAGAACCAGAATTTCCAGCTTGGAACTGGACTCAAAGCCCAGGAGGTAAACATAAAGTTACTGACCAGAGGCCTTCAGGCCTAGTTATCTAGGGCCTAAGCCTGTTTGTGTAATAACTGTATTGACTTTGTATTTGAAATGAAAACGTGAGTGTTGTCCCATTCACTCCAATTGACCATTTATTAAACTTACAAAAAGCAACATATCATCTGCTAACTACTTTCATTTGTGTGGTAAAGTAAAAACACTTGAGGGAACTATAAGGGAGTCTGTGTTGGGTGCTATCAGAGTTGAGGCTAATGTTAGCATATCTGATCCTGTTTTGGATTTGGGGAAGTTTACACTCCAGCTTAGACCTCGTCCTCAGTTTATTTTGTCTTGTAACGTTAAAGTGAAACAAACTGTCCAGCAGAGAGTCTGACGATATGACTGGTTAGCTCAGACTACAAGATGTTTTGATGCTAACATATTTAAATTTTGTATGTCTGCACACTAATTCAGCATTTAATAGTTACCATTTTAGTACAATAGCATGCTATGTGAGCATTAATTCAGTCAGGTTTAGGACTCCTACAGTCCTTACCCCTCCAACTGCTCTGTTGCATTTTTTTTTTAAATATGCTGGGAGGAAGATAATTTGTGGGTGTAGTTATTGTTTAATATAGCCATAGTTTTGACACAGCCGGAAGTGTCTTTAGCAGCCCCTAGATGACATTAGAGAAAGTGCAGCTGAAAAAAGCTCTGACTTCAACAAGTCATGTTGGTGATTGGTCAGGACAACTTTAATCGTGTATTTTCGTGTGTTTGTGTGTGTGTGTGTGTGTGTGTGCGCAGTCTTTCCCATCAGTGAGTGGCATCATTGGCCATTACTCCCAGTCTCCTCTGCTCCTCATCGATGCAAATAACCGCAGCTCCAGCCAGCAGAACCAGTGTCTTCTCTCTGACCCGGCTGGATACCACATGAAAGGAGAGAAGTGGTCCTGACCGGATAAACTGGATCACACCAGATCACAAACTAAACCAAAGGGAATTAAGATTAATGCCCACCTAAAACGCCATTCAGGCGTGATACTTGTTGATACCCAATCCAGCGTTTTAGGCAGTATCTGTGGGATGTCCGGTACTGTTATCGGTATGGGAACAACTCCATACACATGCTCAGGTATTTATCTGTAACACTGAGTGAAAATTATTTTGCACATGTTGCTTGGCGCTTATTTTTGACCATTGACAAACTAGAGTTTCTATCTTTATCTCAGTGCTCAGTTTTGAGTTTAAACTGTTTGACACAATAAACCTTTAAACTTAAAAGCTCTAGAACATTTCTGAGAGATTTTAGATTGTTATGTTTGTATGACGCTACTTCCAGTACAATAATTGAATCAATGCTATATTTCTTTAGCATTTAGTTTATTAGTTTATAAGTATATTTCACATACAAACTATGCATGTTGATTGCAAATCTTGTCCTGGTTCTGTCTGCAGCTAAGCAAAGAAAATCCCACATTTCATGATTGTATTTTCCACTCTTTATGTTAAACAATGCAGATGAAACCTCACAAGCCTCCAATGTTCATACTTTGTGCATTCAGTGTGGGACACTTAAATTTCACTGTAAATGTATCAGATGTAACTGTTTTTTCTCTCAGGTATTTGATTACAACATCATGAAAACATTAGCTGCCTTATTGTTTCTCTGAAGGAGCAGAATATAAATATTTAAAATTGTAAAGAGCATGTGTTCTGATTGTCCCTGCCACTATGACCAGTTTGTAGCCACATTAGCGCCCCATTGAGTCTGTCATGCATCACAACACTTACCAGGCAACATGAACCAGACCATGTTTACACTTGGTTTTGAAATGTTCCTGGGATACAAACACAAGTGGAAAACTGAGACACATCGCCGACTACACCTGTGTCTTTCATGCGTCTCCAGATGACCACTTGTGTTCAGATTTTGTTATTGCCTATGTAACTTCCACTAGAAGGTCAAAGGGCACAGTTATTATGTCCACACTCTCGCCCGTCCCGTTAGCAGTTGTGTCGGTACAGCTGGAGATATTGATGTCAGCAGAATCCGACACATATCTTTTTATTGCGCAAAACGCAACACTTTATTCAACACGTGATAAAATGGGCAAGTTATAGAGTATTGCCACACTGTCACCAAAACAACCACCATGACACAGACTTTTCACTGAGTAAAAGTTTTGGGTTTGGTGCTCTTATACTTAGTCACCTCACTTCCTTGTGGGTCTTTTGGAGCTGCTCAACAATCAACCTATAAGGGTTGTTTTCTGGGTGAGGACGCTCTGGAAAGTTTCTGTGAACCAATTAGAAACTGGTGAAAATGACTCAACGAAAAACAAATTGTCTGTTTCTTTTTCAAAGCCATTATTGAGGCTGAACGTGCCACGTTAATACTTTGTTAAAACAGTGAGGGCTAGTATGATTGGTACTAGTGACAGCATCAGAGGTTTTAAAGGATTTATTCACATGTTGAGTGATTGATGCTGTAGTAATTCAGAACTTTGTGGAGCTGTTGATGCTGTATGTCTGTTGTTTAAAAGTCATTAATGTGAAACAAGTATTTTCCTTTTGCCAATTACCTTAAACTGGACTACATTTGACAGTTAAAGGTTGTCTCTTACTTTTTTCCACGAGCCCCTGCACCCCCTCCCTCTCTCTCTCCCTCTCTCTCTCCCTCTCTCTCTCTCTCTCTCTCTCTCTCTCTCTCTCTCTCTCTCTCTCTCTCTCTGTATAATCCCAGTCAGTTATAGTTCAGACTGTGTGTGTTATGTCTACGTCGTCTTCGAAGGCACCGCGGGGCAAAGATTATTGCTGCCACCGCCAACTGTCATCACACACACACACACACACACACACACACACACAGGTGTGAATTATAAATCTCGTTGGCAGAAAAGTGAACAGATAAGACGGCTGTCTGCTTCAGTCCAGACACACTGAGACACTATGCTGTCAGCGACCTGGATTTATTATGGTTTTGACTGATGATGTTGTGATTATAGAATTAAATCATAATACAAGGATGGGATTGAAGTCACTAAGCAAGGCAGGTGATGATAATAATAATAATAATAATAATAATAATAATAGTAATAATAATAATAATCTCCACTACAGACAGAAACCCAGACTGGATGGAGCTTCAGAAAGGTTTTGATGACTTTATAAACTAGTTAACTAAAAAATATTCCAACTAGCATATACTCAAACTGATGTAAAACATTTTTTTTATGTGGCTAAAAAAAAAGTTTCTGACCCGCAGTATATTACTCTATTAAAAGCCACCAGACTCCTTTGACAAAACCAGTCATTTGCTGATCTTCCGTTTCCTTGGTCGGTTAGTTTGTTTGTGTTGCTGTGTGACTTTCTGATCAGACCTAACATGGCGTCCACAGCAGTACAATGCTCAATGAGCCCTCTAAGTTACTGTAGGTAATATATTGAGCATAAGGATATAGTAACATCATTATGCAGAAGGTCACAAGGGGAGAAAGTTTTTAGAAGGGCTTTGGAAAACAGCATTTTGACACTAAAACATACATACTTTGGCCAAGATGTGAATACTTAAGGAACCTGACAAAATAAGAAAAATGATGTACTCATCCTTTAACTACTGTAATTAAAGTACAAGTTAGAGGTATTTGTACTTTACTTGATTATTTCCATTTTCTGCTACTTTATACTTCTACTTGCCTACATTTCAGAGGGAAATAGAATACTTTTTAAAACATAGTAAAAGTAGGCTACTAAAGCATCTCTGAGACAAATTAGGTTTTGTTTTATAATAAAATAATAAACTTTATTTAACATAGCACCTTTCAAAACACAGTTATAAAGTGCTTTACAATAAAAATTACATATTTAAAACAAATTTGTTTTTTAAATTAGTGACTGAAAAAAATAATCCAAGTTTGATGTTTGGTATCTTTATGAGGATTTATTGACATCAAACCAGTAAATGAGACAGTAAATCTGTTAGGTTTAGTTGTGGGGATCATCTTAAAATAACTGTACTATTACACTGTTACTCTGTCAAACAATGAATCCTGATTTACAAGAGAACATTTAAATAAAAATTCAAAGTTAGACTGAAAAGTTTACAGCAAAGGACAACGTTACCGTTTGATTAGGATTAAATTGCTCCTGTGAATGTTGACATGCTGAAGGTGTGTTTGGGGTTTTAAGAACAATAGTTTGGGCGACACCTCAAACAGCAGCTGATGGTCTGTCAGTCTGCAGTTTCTTTTAAGTTAGATTCAGGGACTTCTAAAGGAATCCGAACACCCTGAATCAGCTAATTTAAAATTAACATTTTCTTTCATGAAGTAAGATAGACTCTTGTTTCAGTTGAGCCATTATTGACAGCTTCAATAAGATGGGACAAAATAAATATAAAACTAAAGGGTAAAGGATACTTTTTGGTAGATTTTCAAGAAAACCCCATAAATTCTGAAGACTCCTTTAAGTGTTACCTTTAGAACTTGTTATATTTTTATAGAGCAAATATGTTGCCAAATTAAAATATACTATAGGAGCTTTGGACTTTCAAACACATGAAGAAGCCCTACCTCACTCTGATTTATCAATTCAGTCATTAGTTCATTAAATGATTATAACCTCACTAACTGTGTGATATGATGGCTATAACAATATATAACAATGATGCTGGACTATTGTGGCTGACATGGACTCACTGCATCCTCTATAATATTTTGTAAGTGACAAAAGCACAAAAACAATTCTGTTGTATGGCAGGGTGGCACACAATAGCATAGTAACTTTTGATTTATTTTCCCAACAACATGCTGGTTTCATTTTCCAATTTCAGCTTAATTCTTTGTCTAATTTTACCTGATGCATTCAGGCAAAATGGGACAGTCACTCAAAACCCTTTCCCATAAAAAGTGTATAGTGATAATATTTAAATTATTATATTCGTCTTATTTGAGATTTTAATCCTAATTATTTTATTTAAAGGACATCTGTAGCAACAATGCAATAACATGTTTGGTGTTTGGCTGCAAGAGGCAAGATGTAAAACCTTAACTGACTTCACCCTATATACAAATATTTGTATGTATATTCAACTTTTTACAATGAATACTTTCTTTTAGTGATTTGAATTTATTTTCTCGAATGCATCAGTTCCTAAATCTACAATAATAGAAACAACTTAATCACACATCAGAGATATTGAATGATATGTGTTTCATGTCTCCACCTGTGACATTAACCCTGTCTGAATGGGGATTACAAATAGATAAATCATTAAGATGTTGCTTGTATGTCAAAATAAATACATGTTTGTTCGTTCTGTGCAACACTTTCATATTGTGTCTGTGATGGAGGCTGCAGCCTGTAGGAGGCTCTAACAGGAGTTTAGACTATCAATGTTTGTTTTATCTTTAGTGTTTAGAATCAGTGACTTTTGCCAGACAATACGCTGTAACGTCTAAAACTGTAAAAAGAGCCTCATTTGTCAAGCCGTGTGTGTGTGTGTGTGTGTGTGTGTGTGTGTGTGTGTGTTATCTTCCTGTCTGTGGTGACATACCTCAGCATTAAATCCTCAGGCTCTTATCTGCCTGAGGGAAGTGAATCATGTGAATCAGTTATGCATGTGAATCCGTGCGTGTGTATTAGAGATAGCACAGTAGCCAATCAGCTTGTTGGTGGGCGGGGCAGCAGAGTATAAGTTCCTCAGGTGAGCAGCAGCAGGTGGACAGGTGCAAGAGGCCACTGCTGTGTATGGCTTCTATAAACACACATTTTTATATAATCACACATTGAGCCAAGCAGAAGAGGACGTCGCCACGGACAGATATTTATGTAGACAGACAGGAAAGTGAAGGAAAAGAGTTTCCAGCATGGCTTCCTTTGTCACAGAGAAAGCTCCATCCGCCCCCCTGTGTGGACGCTCTCTCCCCCAACAGGAGCTTCCTTCTCTGGGCCTCGATCCGTCTGACTTCAGCCTGTACAGCCCTCCAGCTCCTCCTGAGCCCAGCCTGTCTGAATCACAGTGGCTCCCAACTTCTAACAACCACAACGACCCGTACCTCTGCTTCAACAGCCCCGAGCCAGGCCCCATTTCTGGGGCCACAGGACTCCCTCCAGGCTTCTTCCCTTATCTCTACAGTCTCCAGAGGCCCCTGTTCCCCAGCAGCCCCTGGTTCTCATTGTCCACCCCGGAAGACATGATGCGCCTGGTCCGCCCGCCGTACTCCTACTCGGCCCTCATTGCCATGGCAATACAGAGCGCACCTGAGCAGCGGCTAACACTCAGCCAAATCTACCAGTATGTCTCAGACAACTTCCCCTTCTATAGCCACAACAAGGCTGGCTGGCAGAACTCCATCCGTCACAACCTGTCGCTCAATGACTGTTTCCAGAAGGTTCCCCGCAACGAGAGTGACCCAGGTGAGCTTTAAATCCAACGTCATCCTTTTTACCACAAACACATAAAATGATGCCAAACCAAACTCCACAAAGTTTTTCATAAAAACAATATTTCTGACACTGGTAAAAACTAGCTGGTTCTTGTTGTTCTTTGAGGTCATAGTTAGATTGTGATTTTGAATGAAATGTGAAAAAAACAATAGAGGAGCTAAGAGCTTTGTGAATAGATAAAAAAAAATCCAGTTAAAATAGTCCTGTCTGTAAAAAGAATATTAAAAATGATTTGTGTTTTTTAAAGGGGTTCAGTAACATAGAATCTGATGTTAAAGCCACCGCTAGGCTGTTTGTTTCTGGAGATTTAAACCTCCTGAAATGTTTTTCTTTCATGTATTCACAGAAAAGAGAAGTGAAATACGATACTTGCTATTTACCCTCACTCTTCCTCTTCCCTCCTCATGTCCTCTCTGCAGGTAAAGGAAACTACTGGATTCTGGACCCAAACTGTGAGAAGATGTTCGACAACGGAAACTTTTGCCGCAAGAGGAAGAGGAGGAGTATGAAAGGTAACGTGACCACTGGAAAGAAAACTTCTTCCTCCTCATCCTCAGACTCTGGCTTGTCAGAGCCCAGCCCTAAAATTCCTAGCATACACTGCAGTGGCGGCAGCAGCGTTGTCGGCAGCACTGAGCTCCCTGCACTCTCAGACCCTCCCCCCAGCCTCAGCAGCTTCCTGTGTCCCCTCCAGGATTCCCTTCTCTCTCTTCTTCCTTCTCACGTCAGCTCCCCTGA
Organism: Percina caprodes; assembly: GCA_013375575.1. Lineage (NCBI taxonomy): Eukaryota > Metazoa > Chordata > Actinopteri > Perciformes > Percidae > Percina > Percina caprodes. Next base: position 1,517,058 of record JABXJD010000017.1, on the reverse strand, counting down.
GCTATACGTGCAGGTACCGGACCGTGCCTCACCCCCTCCTCCTTCTCAGGGATCTGCCTCTTCTTACTCGCCCGGCGCCGTAGTGCCACAGCGGGACGCCTGCAGCGCCTCTCCTCCCCTCTACTCCTCCCTTCATCACTCCTTACCTCCTCCTCCTCCTCCTCCCCCACCCTTCTCCTACCTCGCCGACCCCCAGGCCAGTTCGCCGCCTCTCTACATCGACCTGCAGACGGCGTCCTGTCTTCTGACTGACTTCCAGGAGGCCCAGCATCTTCTGCAGCTTCAGTGTGGGCCTCTCTCCTCTGGGGGCCTCGCTGATGCTCTGCTCCTCGACTCTTTTGTTCTCCAACAGTGACACAAACTGATGGTGATACCTCCAGAGAACGTCTTGTGTTTACACTGAGAACTGATGTGAATTTTGAACTTTGTAAAGTATTTTTTTTTTATTTGTAAAATGTCTCCTGGTGGATGTTTGACTGAATTCAAACAAGCCAATGCACTATGCTAGCTGTAAAAAGTGTGGGAATGTTTATATTTATCTTTTTTTTGGGTGGGTGAATGTTTTTTCATAGTGTGAATATCAGTTTGGAATAAAAACAAAACAAAAACAATGAAAATTTAACGATTTTGAATGGTCTGGATGAAAAAAGCTGAGTTTAGTTAATTCAGTAACAAAACTAAATATAAACCAATCACTAAAACATCATCGTCACATATTATTTATTTAAAGTAAAAAGACAACATAAACAAGGAAGTAGTTGATTGTTTTTCACAACTAATTAATGTTTTAAAATTACAACTTAAGAAGTAAAATAATAAAGAAATAAGTAGGCTAAATAAACAGAAAATGATTATGTAAATAGCAATAAACTATCAATACATGCACTTCCTTTTCTAACACTAAAATATAAAATCAAACAGACTGCTATTTTGACAGTTAATGTAACTCCAGAGATGGGAAGCAAGGAAATACTTTGTTACTGTACTCACTGAACAGATTTTTCTGACATTGTTACTTTACTATTTTTTTTGTGGCGACTTTTTACTGTTACTCCTTACATTTTAACACGAATATCGGTACTTTCTACTCCTTACGTTTTACAAAATTGGCTCGTTACTTTAGTTTTGAACAAGAGGTCATCTATCAGGTGTGATTGCGACTGCATGTCGGAGAATAGAGCGGACACGCGCCCCACACGGAGAGAAGAGTGAGAGAAATGAAAAGAGACTAGCCTATAGCTGTCCGGAGGATAATCAGTGGAGATTGTGTGTGTGCGTCTTTGAGAACTGTAAGTCTTATAACTGATGTCAGTTCTTTTAAGCCTGTTGTTGGTCTAGATCTTGTAAATTTAAAGTAAGTTAGCTAGTTATTCTGTTGTTTGTGTTCTTCACCTGTTAGCTAGGATGTGTTGCTTGATATTAATGAAGCATCAACAGAGAGAAGTCTCCGTCCGTGTTTTAACAGACACACCTGGGGCGAAGTTGGAAACCAGAATCAGCTTTAAATACAGTCCTAATCTAGTCCTCACTAAGAACTTTCAAATAATTTCACTGGGGTTTCCGTTATTATTGTTTGCATCATCAATACCATATTCAATCTAATTAGACGAAAATATAGGCTACTGTACGTTGCACTTTGAAGCACCACTAAGACGACTCAACAGATTCTCCAGCATTCTGCCTTATCAGAGAGAGATGTTTGAGATAGTAGAAAGGCATCTAGAATGACTCCTGGCCAGTGTGCTGTAACTCTAAACGTATGGGAAACTTCTTAATTAATGTCTGTTTAGTAGCCTAATTCATATTTAATTCTTTATTTTCTTTCCAGAAGCCATATTTGAGCACACACATACATGTAGATTTCTTTAAATGTTAAGGGGAAGATTAAAAAAGAGAAACTGGATCTAAACTGAATTCATATTTTGCTACTCAGTCAGAATGTTATTAACCTGGTATTGTCCCAGTCTCTGTCACAATCAACATGTAATGTTATAGGCCTATTAGCAGACATCCATTTACAATGTAGCCAATGACATATAAAGAGCCTTTTTTCATTTCACTAAAGTTTCTCAGCATGCACTCTAGTAACATGTGTGTGGTCCAGGTAGCTTTGCATAAAAAATGGTTGTCATTCACAAGGCTACTTTTACTTTTATACTTTAAGTACATTTCCAAGCCTGTAGGCTACTTTGTTACTTTTACTTGAGTAAATAAGTTAAATCAGAACTTCTACTTTTACCAGAGTATTTTTGTACTTCTACTTAAGTATGGGAAGTGAGTTCTTTTACCGTTTCTGTGTAACTCCTTCTTTCCCAGAATGAGACGCTAACAGAATCTTCTTCAGCTGTAGGCCCTGTGGCTAATATCACTGTTAGCTTCTCACAGAACAATGTTAGCTTATCCAACAACATCACTGTTAACTTCTTACACATCACTGTTAGCTTCTTACACATCACTGTTAGCTTCTTACACATCAGTGTTAGCTTCTTACACATCACTGTTAGCTTCTTACACATCACTGTAAGCTTCTCCAATATCACTGTTAGCTTTCCCCACGCCACTGCTAGCTTTTTAAAACAGGCTAACACCACTGTTAGCTTCCCCCACATCACTGTTAACTTATGCTTCTGCTAAATATTATTTAGGCAGAGTAGGGCCCCTGCTACGCCAATCGAACCACTCTCTGCAGGGGCTTTCAGTCCTTATGCTGTGCTTTTGCTGTGTCCATATAGTGATGTTCCCTGTCAGGACGCTCTCGATGATGCAGGAGTAGAAATTGCTCAGTATTTGAGGGGATACCCAGAATTTCCTCAGTTGTCTGAGGTGAAAAAGTCTCTGCCTTGCTTTTCACACCACAGAGGCTAAGGCTCTGGTCTCACGTTGCAAGACCTGCCTCCACAGCGCAAGAAGAATGTCTGGCTAGTCCACACGGCATTGTGGCATAGAAGAAAAACTTGCTCTGGTTTATTTGCATTTTCTTTAAACTGCGTGGCACTACACACTGAACGCAATAACGGGTGCCTCTGCAAAATAGCCTGGGGAAGGAACTTGTTTTGGTGGAACATGTGTTCCTTGAAAAGTGGTTTAAGTTGTGCAACGTTGCAAAGTCCACTATCATCTCTTTAGTCTTGCTGACATTCACGAGAAGGTTGTTGTCCTGATGCCAGCAGATCAGGTCCTTTACTTTAAGGTAGGCCTTTTCTTTGTCTGTGATCAGGCCCACCTCAGCTATGTAATTAGCAAACTTGATGATAGTGTGGGAATTGAAAGTGGTTATTGTTGTGTGTGTACAGGGAGTACAGCAGGGTACTCAAAACACAGCCCTGGGGTGCTCCAGTCTTGATGATGAGGGTGGAAGAGGTGTGTTTGCGCACAGTAGGTCTACGGGAGAAAACACAGTGAAGTACAGTAAAGAAACAGTGAAGTAGGCCTACAGTAAGAAAAAAACTCAGCAGAGTAACCTATGGTAAAGAAACGCAGTGGTGTACGGTACAGAAATGTTGGCGAGTACAGTAAAGAATTGCAGTACAGTACAGAAGAACAGTGAAGTACAGTCCTCTATTTCCCACGAAGATCCACCGAACGGGTGAAGGATGATGACATCAGCACCTTCAAACAAACAACAAAACTAACAAACAAAGAGTCCCACTGTTGAGAATCTGCTGAGTCCTGGGATCCACAAGGAGAAAACCCCAACCTTGTTTCTGTCTGTTTGACTTTGCTTCAGTGACTCAGCAGTTTTGTGTGCAGGATGAGTCAACAGCAGAGATGATGAAGTAGATAACTGCTCTGAGTGTTACAGTCAGCAATTCCCACGTAACAACTGACCGAAGAGCAGCACTTAAATTTCCCACGGACAGTGAATTTAATTTAATGTCAGAAAGAAATGGAAAAACAATCTGAGATCTCAAAGTACAACACATATAACAAATTAAGAATTTTTCCTCAATCAATGTTAAAAAAATTCCACTGCTGTGGAGCTTACAACCATATTAATATATTCATCAGAAGATAAATGGCCCTTGAGTTGAGATTGTTGTGTTATGTTCTTCAAGTAAAAGTGTTATCAGCTAAATATACTTCAAGTAAATATACTGTTCATGCAGAATGGCCCTTTTAAGAGTGTTATATTGTAGGTTAAGCTGTTTAGTTACGGAAAGTAACTAAGTACATTTACTCAAATACTGTACTTAATTAAGATTTAAAAATGTCTCCAAAGGATAATTCACAAACTTCCCTCAGTATATAAATGTATTAAAAAAAGCTCCACCAGCTGTGACATTAACATTTTATACTAACAGTGAGAGAGGAAATGAGTCTAAAGAGATCAAAACTCCATCAACACTTACAGTATAATATAATAGATTTTCTCGATCGATAAAATAGGCATAATGAAGCTGATATCCACTTTGATCTTCATCTTCACCTTCTCAGGACAGCAGAGGTATTCTCTTGTAAACGTGTTTTTTTATTGGTTTCACACATTTTTCACACCGGTTTTCAAAAGAGGTTTACACAGCTCTTATAGAAGGACCCGAAACTCTATTAGAATAAGTTAAACCACAGCTGATAACAATTACTTGCATAAAAATGAATCTCCAATGCACATGTGTGAAACTCCTGTGCACTGCTCTTCAATCAGCAATCAGTCCTAGACTAGGCAGAGAAAAATGACATGGAAAATATTTTTTTTGTTTATGAGCATTTCTGAGTTTGGGTGAAATTCTTTATTGATTATTTGGTAAGGAAAGAATGCAGAACAAAAGCTGTACCATAATGAATGTCCAAATGTATCTAGTCAATGTCCTTACTGTAGCTTGCCAACAACGGTTCATGGGCATGGAAAGACCTGCACACAAGAATAAAATTATTGAAGAAAACTTTCTTAGAGTGTCTAAGGGCATAAAGGATGTCTGCACACTGCTTGGCTCCAGTTACAATTTAAAGGCCCTGTTTCAATCTACAAGGATTTCTAAAGGCAGTATAGCTACTGAACTCACCGTCAACTGCTTGTCAGCAAACAGCAAGGAAAAACAGATACCACGAGAAAGAAACTTCAACAGGGCATCTAAAAAAGTGCAGAGTGTAGGGTTTTTTATCTCTAGTAAAATCATCTTTGGAAGAAATACTACAGTTCATGCTGTGATATGCCTGCCTGCATCTTTTGGGCGCATACTATATTAACTAAAGTATCAATAAATGGCACAGGCATATAGCACAGATTACATTACCTTTTGCCATCCAAGTTTAAATGAAACTATCAGGTAATGTAATGTAATGTAAATGTGGTATGTGTGTGTGTGTGTCTCTACGGTGTGTGTTAAGTCATCCTGTTGTCCATTCACGTGCATATGACAGTAAACAGACGACACTCTCTGAGTGACTGATACCAGATCAATGGATCAAAACTGCTGAAAGACTTCCGAGTCCAGCTGTTTACACACAACGTGGTAGAGAGAGAGAGTGTGTGTGTGTGTGTGTGTGTGTGTGTGTGTGTGTGTGTGTGTGTGTGTGTGTGTGTGTGTGAATAATGAATGAGGTCAATAGCAGAGTAAGTGTGCCGTTTGTTTTGGTCCTCAGATATCTTTGCCTTTAGGACACACACACACACACACACACACACACATGCTTGTCATCATCACAGAAATCCTTATAGATGATGATCCTTATTGTCACAATAAACAAAGAAGTGTGTGTGTGTGTGTGTGTGTGTGTGTGTGTGTGGTATTTTCACTTGTTTTGAAATTACTTTTGACAATCAATAAATTATCTAATAGGGTTAGTAACAGATTAATTTTCAATGAATGATTGTTTCAGATCTAATAGCCTATTTCCTGCTTTTTGTTCCATCCATTTTGTTTCTATGAGAATTAACCTGACAAAACCGTGGTGTAATCTGCGCCATGTCATGTCTGCCTCCTGCACGCTCTATACCCAGGTACCACCCTTTAAGCCGAACAGAGTATTTCCAGTAGGTGAGAACGCATTTGACACAAACAACCTCCTGTTGTGTGCTACATGTGTGAAAGGGACACTTCATAAGAAAATGGGGAAGTTGGATACACAAGCATTAAGAGCTGAAAAATGAGCTCTGTGTAGAGCGATGAGGAGACTTTAAGTTTCCTCACATACTAAAACAGCAGTGATTGGAAACAAACATTCAGTTATGTTTTTTTTTTTCAACATTTTCCTGATGATTCAATATTTTTTTAAAACTCGACAAAAGTTTAGAAATCAACATTTCAGAACTGAGCACGTATGGAACCGAATTTTTAATGCATGTTTTTTTTTTCGGACAATAGAGCTCGTCAACACATCGACTTTGGTATTAAAGATAAAAACAATGTAATTATTATCAGATGTTAGCAGACAAACAAAGCCACAACACACACACACACACACACTAACATCTAACATCTCTATCAGTTGTCACAGATCTGATAGATTTTATCAAACTGTTTATCACACAACATGAGGAGGAGGGCTGAAAGTGTGCCGTCTGTTTACTGCCACATGCCACACAGGATTTGAATTTCAGATTCGGGGATAAGGCAACAATTGAAGGCAAGCTGATCAGCTGTTAGTGCTGTAACTATAAGGTTGGGTGTTACAGCCTTTAATAAGATATCAATCTTTAGGTTTAAATCCATTTGTGTTCAACTTTTAATTAAAGTCAAAAGATAACTAAAACTGATGAAAAGAATCACCATAGTTGCTACTCATGCATGTGGCCCGCAAGTTCATGTTAGAAACAAGATGTTGCCACATTTTTGCAAAAACAAAAATTGGAGCTAAAAGAGGCTAAAGAGCTCCTTAGAGTAGCAAGATGGAGACAATTATTTGAGTTTGCTGCTAAGAGCAACGCCTAGCCTATATGTGATCCATTGTTAATATAAAAATATTGTTTACAGATGCATTATTGCATCTTAAGACCTGAAATTGTCAGTCAGTATTTTATTTAAGTTAATTTCAAAAGCATGTTGGAAGCCGCAAATGACTCAGAAACACTTAAAATTTAAATTATAATTAGGCTATATGACACAAAATCTAAATGTTTAATTGGAATAATAAATTTATCCATAACATGTTGTCATGGTGTAGCAGGGTACTACGACAGGACAATTTATTGTTATTATTATTATTATTATTATTATTATTTTACAATGATTACCACCATAACTGCCATAATGTCCTGATTACATCTTTGTGTGCATTTGTGTGTGTTGCAGTGGTCCTGTCTCGGCATGTCTCCTACCAGTTGGGCCGTCCACATAAATCCTGTTTCCCTCAAAACTCAAATATGTCAAAACATCAAACATGCTGTAGCAACATGCTAACACTAACATATGGGCATGTTTTGGAACCAATATGACAACAGAAAGAGAGAGCAAAACCCCATCAAAGCTCATAAAATGTCATATTGCTCCATGAAAGGGCTGTACAAATGCAAAAACGTACAAGATAAAGCATGCACGATGAGGTTATGGGTTACTCTATCAGCTCTGGATTGACTAAACACACATTAAGCCAATTACCACTAGGGCTGAGTCATTGCAGACACGCCAGAACAATACAAATCTGTGGCATTGACATATTCTTTTATACATATTAATACTGATATATATGCATACAACTGTTATCTTATACACTGTGTTTTAATAGACTAATCATTAACAAATATTACTCAATTATAATGTACAGGGCAACCCCTCAGCAGCTCTTTTCCATGCCTACATGGTGTGAATGTAATCCTCTGTGAATAAGACCTGTCAGGTTCCTCTGAGGCATCGGCACGTCAGCCACCCGGACTGACAGAGCTGGTGACAGCACCTGTCTCACATTTGTAAATAAAGTAACGTTTATTTATGTACTGTAGCACTTTTTTCAGATAAAAATTGTGTAAAAGTGCTGTACAATAACTTGGAATATGATAAATAGGCCTAAAAGACATACGAATACAAGAAAAGTATAGGTACATAAAAGTCCTTGTCTAACTAAAAGCCTGTTTGAATAGCCAAGTCATTAACTGCTTTTAAAGTGGCAGTGCATTCCACAGCCTGGGTGCCACTGCCTGAAAAGATCAATCTCATCTGGTTAATGAGTGTGGGGGACCACTAACATCTGTTCTGATGACCTCAGGGAAGAACTGTGACGCTGTGTGGTCAGACACAGGCCTATAAGGAGGAGCTTCTCCGTGCAAGGCTCTAAAAATAAGGACCAGAATTTTAAAATAAACTGGTAACCAGTGAAGTGATGCCCAAACTGGTGTGATGTGCGCTCTTTTTCTTGTGTGAGTTAAAAGCCTTGCAGCAGCGTTCTGAACAACCTGCAGACGGTAAAGCCTCTTTCTTGTTTGAACATGTAAAAAGACGGTTACAAAAATCTAAACGAGACGACATACAAGCATGAATGATCATTTGCATAACGTATGTGCGTGTTCCGACTCCTGCAGCAGAAAACACACCTGAGACAGGGAAAACTAATAATCAAACAAGCGGAAAATAAACAGCAAACAGGAGGAGATCATTTCAACCGCATCCAATATAAATGACTGAGACTTCTTTTTCTGCTGAGTGATAAAATCAAAGAACTTCTTAAAAATGTCTTTAAACAAAGAGAAATGAAACCAGAAACAATCAGCTATCTTACTTTATCGGTTGAAATGTTTTTTGGGGAGGTTGGCTATAGTTGTGCTGGTATCTTGACAGCTTTAATGAAGACGACCCGTATGTTTCCTTTGGCGTCCGTTAAAGTGAAACCACATCTGATCCTGTTTAACCCCCGACAACCACAGTCCCCTCTGCTGAGACGTCTCTGTTTTTCCCGTTAGGTGAGACCATCAGGACAGCTTACCTGGAGTTATTCTTCTAATGAGCAGATAAACTCCCCAGCTAATATGGTTTTGGGCAAATAAAAAAGATTGTGTTGTGTGAATTTATCCGGCAGAACCTTCAATACAGGACACACATTAGGACACACAGACCTCTTCAAAGACAAAGTATCTTTATTACTTCCTAAGGAGACATTTGTTTTGGACATTGGGAAAAATTGCTGCAAGAGTTTCTTACAAGAGACACACACAAAAAACACAGGCATAAAACAATTAAAAGACAAATGTACAGTAAATATATGGGCTACTCAAACAGCTGTGCAAATTACCATTTTCTATACTATGCAAAAAAAAGCTATCCTTCCTACATTCTTCTGTTCTCACATACATGACTTACAAACACTCATTTCTACTTCCATAAGCGTCTGTGCATTCTGTCACAAACACATTCATTTTTCCATTCCTAAATATCTATACATTCAGTTAAAAATGTGCATTCATTCCTTCATTCATATCCATACATACATTCAGTCACAGATATACATTAAAGAATTCATAGTCATGCATTCATCGCTGCTCATTAATGAGCTTGACTGCGAGAGGAACAAATGAGTGCTTATACCTGTTCTATTTGCACAGAGGAACCCTGGACCTCTTTCCCGAGTTCAATAGCTCAAACTCTGAAGACACCACGTGAGAGTTATCAGATAGAATGGTCTGAGGTTGAGGGGTGCAGGTGTTCCCATAATTTTCCCTGCCGTCTTAACCAGATTAAAAATCAGAGCTTTGGATTTGACCGTCAAATTCCCATACCAGCTGGTAATACCATCTCTTAAACCATCTATGTCACCTAGAACTTCTTTAACGATGCACACAGCCATTTCAAAGAACTCCCTGATATCTGCCCAAGGACATTTGAAGATTTCTAATATAGTATAGTATATAATATATATTAGGTGTCCCTAGAATTCCCTGAAACTCCTTATATAGGCTAACACTGAAACTGCCTCAATGCTAGAACCTTCCAAGAACTCCTGAAAGCCCAGAAATTCTCACCCCTGAAACCCGGCCTAGAACCCCTTCAACGTTGCTGGAACCATATCCCCCAAACTAGTGGAACATTTAAAAGACCTCCAAAGAACACCTTTTAAAACCCCACCTGTGTCCCCTAGAAAAGAACACTCTAGAAGTAATAACTAAAGATATTTTAAAAAGACCTAAAACCACTTAACATTACAACCTATTATCACATGGCTTGGTTGAATTCTAATGGTTATTATCTTGATAACAGACCGTTGCTAAGTATGACACACCGTTGCCATAGATGCAGTTCTGTTCACTCTGAAAGAAATCCGGATAATTTATCAGACGGAACAGACTTTTTTCTTTAGCAGAAGCAATACAATTAAATCAATATTTTGTGTCAAATTATTGATTTATTTGGTAATTAGCTATGTAATAAGCAGGATAATGTAGAGTAAGGCGGTTGTTATAGCAAATACAACCCCGACAGGGTTGATCAGGACCTAGACGCGAGGGGTCTTAAATCAGCCTCACTCTACATTATCCCTTCCTTAACAGACATTTGGAATATCTTTATACCCCTGCCTCCATAATTAAGAAAATATCTTAAAAGTCTCATCCAAGGAACTCTTAATACCTTTCTAAGGTCTACCCTGAGCACTCTTAGAACCCCTTACAAGTATTCCCAATCCCCTCAAACCTCCTCCTTGACTTATTTTCTTGAATCTTTTTGCTGCACCTTTTACCCTCTCCCTGTCGGTCATGGTGGCAGTTGTGGTTTCTGTTGCCTTGGGCTCAGTGAGGACAGGTGACAGGAGTTTATGGATATCACAGCAGGGAGAGATTATGACGACGAGTCTGGACAGGTTTACAGGACAGACTGAGGAGGGGAAAGGGAGGAAGAAAAGCTACCTTAAACCTGTTTGAAAACCCTTCTTTTTATGTCCTCAGGATGAAGAATTTCTGCTCAACATTTTACTACACCTGCTCTAACAGTTCATCAACACTGTCATGTTGCAGACTCACGTAGATCAATCCACATTGGTGTGCCAAGCTTCTCATAGGGGTCAGGGGCTGGACCGAGAAGGGACTCAAGGACTCCTCATACAAATTGAATCCTCTTAAAGAAGTCAAGACTCTTAACAGGCTTTGGTGTCCACTTAAGGACTTCTTGAAGCACCTTAAGAAGACCCCCACAGGACTATATAACCCCTTTAAGAACCCTGGAAATCCCTTCTAGACTTGCTTTAAAGATCTCTGATCTATAATGCTGTGCCACTTAGGTGCCCCCTGGAACATGAGTCTTGGATCCACCTCCTCCTAAAAGTCCTCATAAACCATAACCTGTCTCAAGAAGCCCTTATACTCCTAAAATCCATGTGCTCTAATTCAATAGCCCATACTAACAGTGATATAGAAAGTACTCAGATAAAAAAATACTCTACAATTAGGTTATTATTGATAATGTATTAATGTGAAAGCAGTATTTTGGTGATGTGGTTTATTAATCAGGAGCTAACTTTAACTCTAACTCTTTATGAACTGTTTTAATCTACAACAATTCATTATAATTAAGAAACTTTATATGTAAAATCTTTATATGCAGCAACTTCAGCTGTCATATGAATGTAATGCGGTAAAAAGTATACATTTCCCTCTGAAATGTAGTAAAGGTACAAATGACTTATTGGGAATACAAGACATGGGGTTGGTAATATATTATATATGAGTATAAGCACAAACAGAAGTGAAAGAATTGTCATTTTCAAAATAACCTTTTGGGGAGTAAAATTAAATTATTTTTGTTCATTGTAGTTTGTACTGCTTGTGCTGCCACCGTCTGGTCACAGACGTAAGTTCAGGACGTAATATTTCTACGATACATCGCTCCCACCGTGTGGCTGAAACACTAAAGAGCAGCAGACAGAAACACCATACAGGCCCTACTGACGGATAGAACGTTTTTTCAATGTTTTCAGAAATGATATATAACATAATAAAGCTTTTTCTTCTCCTACAGTTGTTTCTGACTACCTAGAAAGAACTGCTCCATTTAAAGTGTGCATGCATGTAAATAGCCTATGATCTTTTATTGAAAACTACATTCTTCTTTTATTCAACTGAATTTGTCTTTGGCTGAAAAAAGTCACATTTTTATTTTTCAGCTGACCTAAAGTCTCAAGGCTTAGGCATTTGGAACTAATTAAAAGTATACCAACTAATCAAGCTCTGTTCTCCCTATAATTGGTGCCAAACTACACACTTCTTTCCAGGAAATTATGAATTTATAAATCTGTAAAGTTAATCCTTTCCACAATATAAACAATTTTACTCCTTCAGTTTGTTTAGTAAATAGTCTGGCTTATAGACCAAACAGTGAAACATAATTCAGCTTACCATAACTCTAAGAAAAAATACAGTAATTTGTCACGTTAGAGCATTATAAACATTATAAAGAGCATTATCTCTCCTTTACAGTGAGGACTAACAGCCTGAAGGGTGTTGAGAATCAGTCAGATAACTTCAGGTTCAAGAGTTAAAAAAAAAAACACTTCATGGCACCAGGAAAGCACAGTTGGTAGATCGGGCGCCCTTATATAGTCCTCGACGCAGCGGGCCAGGGTTTGACTCTGACCTGCCGCCCTTTGCTGCATGTTATTCCCCCCGGTCTCCCCTTTCATGTCTTCAGCTGTCCTGTCAAATAAAGGCCTAAAATTACCCCAAAAAATAAAAAACACTTCAGACACTAGAGTAAGTTCACATTTCTTTTAATAAAAAAAACACAAACAACTTTTACAGCAGAATCAGCTAAATCCTTCAGAGCTCAAAGACAAAAACTTTGCTTCAGGATTTGTTAAACAGTGGTAGAAAATAAACGTTTTCTGCAAAAGAATCAGTTGTCAAAACCAGGACATACATAAACAGAGAACTTACAGTTTGCTGTCTGCTATCTGTCTCATTCTGTCCTGCTGCCATCGTCCACTGAGCAGCACAAACTTAAAACAATCTCATTGGCTTGCTGGGCTGTTCACCTGCACAACAAAACCAACCGAACATGATGCAACGCCACTGTTTTTTTACTGAAAGAAGGTCTGTAGTTTGTTGCAAAAATAGATTGAAAGTGATAGCTTGGACTTTTACTGTCTTGCAGAAAGACAATCTGGTCAGATTGAATCGAAACATCCTGCATGTTGTTGAGATCCATAAACACAAACGATTCTGTTTATTTACACTTTGTTTTGAACATTAATGGATAAACAAAAACAGTCGGACATTTATTAAAACCTCCTTGTTGTCCGTCTTCTCCAGGGTCAGATGGTCCAGGACAGGTTTAGCCTAGCTTAGCACAAAGACTGGAAACAGTGGGAAACTGCTAGCCAAGCTTCAACCTCTTGTATGTTGTTTATTGATCGGGCGTAGAAACAGAAATGTAGGAAGGAGACGTTGGTTTTGTTGGAGCTACTGATGAGAAACAAGAGGATTTCCTTAAATGCCGGACTGCTCCTTTGAAGTATGGGTTCATTTAAATCAAGGCAGTGACCTCAGAGCTGCTCACTGATTGGCCAATGCCTCACAGAGGTTTGGGCAGGCTGGACACCTCCTCCACACACTCATTATAGGCATCTTGGTAGTCTTGGTGAGGTTTGATCAGGATCACACACGTCGGTCTCTTGGAGCCCGCAGACGAACCCAGATCCTAAAACCAGAAACCAAAATTAAAAATCGCGCTCCACCTCCTTTGAGTCTTAACTTAGTCCAAAAACATCAAACAAACATGTCTATCACGAATAAATGTTGATACATCCACTCAAAAATCAGATAAAAGGCTCATAACTTAGTCTTATATGTCCATTATAGATTTATAACTGTAGAACTAGCCTGAAAACTCTTTTTTTTATGTTTGTCATTATCCAAGTAATCCAGTGATTGTTGTCTGTACATCCGTCACTGCAAGGAGATAATGCAGCATACGTGTAAAGGAGACAGTTTGAGACAAATGTAAAACAAAACAAAAAACAATACTACGTCTCATCAACATGGAGCACCGACACTCCCCTCATACACAGATATTTACTCATATTATATAATTCTGGTGGAGCCTCTAGCAGTACAGAAATCATGGCTGCACTATTCTTTATTTCTCAATACCTGCCAGATTTCATTCTGTGCTGAGTTTGTTAGCTGCAGTAAACTAATGTGTTATGCTGCTGCTGATTTGTGTGTGTGCACTTCTTTACAGAGTGATGGGGGGGTGGTGGTAGACAACTCACCCCTTTAGAAGGGATGTAGGCGTACGGCAGGTTTCTGTCCTCACACATGACAGGCAGGTGACAGTAGACGTCAATGGGCAGTGTGTCGCCAGCCAACACCACAATGCTGCATGGAGACACATCGATAAATACACAAAACGTCGCTGACAACCGGTTATTGATGTTTTGGATCATGCCATTAGTTTGTTTACATTAGCAGTAAAACGGGCAGATGGTCTAAAACAGCTGATTCTCCAATTTTGGAACTGGACTGTGTATATCGACCCACCCTTTCTCTCCTTTGTTGATAAACTTCTGAACTTCTTTCACTCCTCTGCGGATGTTCTTTACTTTGGCAGCTGGAATGACAAAAGAACACCATGATGATACGGGTCCGACGCCAAACCAAAAATCTGTCATTCATCTTGAATTCAGAAACAGATTACAGTGAGAGCAAAAAAAAAATTGATTTGGCTGTGCACCCTGCACGAGGCAGGGACCTCCACCACCATTTCAACGTTTACTGAAAACACGAAAGGCCTCCCCTCAGAAAATAGTTACCTCACAACACATATTTTAATGACATGTACATGCAGAATTAATCATAAGAGTCAAACGATTTGTAAACCATCTAATTTCATGGTCTACGTCTGTAATGTCACATAATAATGAGTATAAACCTTTAGTTAGTTGGCCTTACTTTATTTATCTATTCGAAACTAAAGAAAACCGGCACCGATCAGCAGCAAACTGAATTTAATCCCAACAGCAATCACACATTTGATAAAGGATATTTAACCTCAGCACGAGGCAGGAAGCTAAACAATCACGTTACATTCAAACGTTGAAACCTGACAACATGAGACAAGAGGCTGCTTCCACAAAGAAAATGGCCAATACAAACCCTCGCTGTGGACATTTTAAGGACCTGTTATATAACGAATTAATCAGAATAATACAAACACTCGTATAAGATATAGTTTCTCGTCCTACTACGACTGTAAAGCCTTCTGACACACAAGAGTTTTAAAATCTTTACATTTCTAGTGGAGTTTGGCATTAACTGCATAAAAACATCAAATATGATAACGTTAGCAGAGATGATCACAGCGGTTTATTATTTATTTTTACCCTTTTTGACGCATTTGTAGAGTTTCTTGCTGAGTTTTTTGGAGGCCAGCGGCTGGGCGATGGGGTTAACGTTAGCGATCAGCTCATGGTAGGACTTCTCGTTCCCGTCGGCGGCTGCGGCCTCTTCTCCGTCCACAGAAACCTTCTCCTTCTTCGTCTTCGTCATTTCTGATCAAACTAAAATAAATCGATTCTCGTTCACTTGTTTTTTCGTTTCTTTTATTCGGACACTGCGCACTCCACACTGTAAAAGAAAACCACACGTGTTTGCTTTTCTTCTTCTAGTTTTTCCTGAACAGAGACCACTTGGCCAGCGACATCGCTCCATCAATGTTATGCATCGCCCCAAGCGGACCGGAGGGTAACAACAACCTAACCTTTCACAATGCAGGACCGGGCTGCCACTTTACTGCAGTGTCCCTGAGTTAAAGTACTAACCTAGGGGTTAGTAATATGGGTACCGAGTTACCGAGTAGACCGTTATCTTGGATCTGTTTTCATGCTAATCGAATATTATTAAAAATATAGTTTATGGCAGGCGTCATATTTCTTGGGAAAACAGTCATGACCAGCCGTGTCCGTTCTCTTAATACATCCGTCACTCCCATAGACCGTTAATATTAATAAATATGTAGTCTACGGTTACGCCCCAATGTAAGTCAAGTGCAAATTTGAGTCGCGCATGCTCAGATTTAAACGGTTTACGGCATATACTGATATTTGTGGAATCCATGAAATATTAAACTTTTCTAATTACAAACAATAACAGAAGATTGGAATCATTCGTCAATTCATCAATCGTACTTACTTTTTCAATATTATTTATGGTTACCTATTTTTGCTATACTATTTTAATTACATATTCAATTTAATTTAACGTCACTCACTCTGCAATATTGTTCTACTGCACTTTACGCAACCTTTACTTGATGTCACTACATTTACTGGCTGCTCACTGTCTGCTTGCTTTTTGTATGTTTATTTGTGTGTTTGTTTGTTGTTGTTTTTTTGTTTTTATTGCTGCTTTTACTGTAGAAAATGCTGCTGCTGCTGTGACAAGTAAATTTCCCCGCTGTGGGATGAATAAAGTATTATCTAATCTAATCTAATCTAATTAAAAAACGTTTTAGCTATCTATGGTGGTTTGATTGCTAACGTTAGCTCAAAACGCCATTTAAGTGACAACCTTTGTTGTGTTTGATTGCTAACCTTCGCCCAGTAAGCACACATACGTCGCCACGACGTCTGCAATTGATCACGGGTCATTTGGAAGCATCGCGGCCCGTGTACGTTTTGATAGTTGTTTTTTTTTTCGTTTGAACCACAAAACGAAATAACGAGAAAACCACCTTTTTTCGTTTGTCGTTTCAAACCAAAAACAAAGAAACGGTAAAGAAGAGCCGTTCTCCCGTTTTGGTTGCTGAATTTAAAAAAAATGAAAAACGACTGTTAGAATTTTGTAACTAACTACGTGTTCGTTGGATCTCCGAGGAAGGAGGCGCGGGGGTCCAATTGAGAATTAAGAAAAAGGTTTAATGCAACAGAATGATGAGGATGATGAGACAAAGACAACACGACAAACAACAACATGACAACACTGCAGCTGACAGCGGACTGGATCCATGCTTCCCCTGACGGATTCACATGAAACCAGTCTTGAATATTCCTCAATCACACTCATTTATGCCCTCATTTATGCCTTGCACCTGGGGGCGGTTCCTTTTCACCTGGTGCATTCAAATCAATTCTCATTGGTCTGTTGTTGGCATGGCAACATGCCGGTGCATCTTTGCTGTCCAATGAGAGTGGACATGGCTCTAATCTCTGCCCCTTTGGGGGTCGTTTTTGGTTCCAGAGCAAAAGGGTCTGTTGTGTGAATCTGAAACTCTGACATCAATACAGTTAATCAACATTGTATTGTCTTAACCTAGACTAGGACCCCAGGGGGTAGCAGACAGTAGGCCACCTTTTGTTGCGTAGCAGGAAACCCTTTTCCATATGTTAAATGCCAGACTTGACCTGTGGTTCTTTATATTCAGAGGGAAAGAGGGGGAAAATGGGGGACAGAGATATGCATATTTTTCTAATCTTTTTTATAACTCAACACGACTTAACCCAATTCAAATAACGGTCCGTTTTAGTTTTTTTTGTAATTCCTATTTTAATTTCTCCGTTTGAAGATCTACATTAAAAGAAAGAAAGGTGGGCCTAAGTGACCCGGAAGTAATAGTAAATTAAAGCTGCAAGCAGCGATGAACGGGCCCTCGCTAACCTGCGCGAGTCGGGGATACTGGCGGACACCTCTCCTTGCGGCCGTGCATTTGCGCGTCACTCAGACACTGAACATCGTCGCCAATGAAAAGGGAACTCCCTGCTGAGTTGATTGACACCTCACACAAGATTCTACGTCATATGGTTCATTATCTGTGAAAGGGGGCGTGGCCGCATCATGGGGGGGGCGGGTCTAAATTCACCAATGAAAAAGGAAGTCTCTGCTGAGTTCTATAACACCTCACACAAGACTACACCTTAAATGGGTCACCAGTTATGAAAGGGGGCGTGGCCGCATCATAGGGGGGCGGGTCAAACATCACCAATGAAAAAGGAAGTCTCTGCTGAGTTGATTGACACCTCACACAAGATTCTACGTCATATGGTTCATTATCTGTGAAAGGGGGCGTGGCCGCATCATTGGGGGCGGGTCAAACATCACCAATGAAGAAGGAAGTCTCTGCTGAGTTCAATGACACCTCACACAAGATTCTACCTCATACGGTTCATTATCTGTGAAAGGGGGCGTGGCCGCATCATGAGGGGGCGGGTCAAACATCACTAATGAAAAAGGAATTCTCTGCTGAGTTCTTTGATACCTCACACAAATCTGTACCTTAAACAGTTCAAATGTTATGAAAGTGGGCGTGGCTTACGCATAGGGGGCGGGCCAAACAATCACCAATAAAGAAGGAAGTCTCTGCTGAGTTCATTGACACCTCACACAAAGCTATACCTTAAACGGTTCAAATGTTATGAAAGGGGGCGTGGCCGGAGTGACTGGGCGTGGTCAAAATATAGGGGCCGCCTCAGTATCACATGTAGACCACACATTCTAAGTTTCATGTAAATCGGATGTTGTTTGTCATATAAGGCATATTTCCTGCTGCCAGATGGTGGCGCTGTCTCCAAAAGTCCATATTGGCCTGTAGGTGTCCTCAGACCTGGACTCTTGGTGATTGTGGGAAATTTCAAGCAGATACAACAAGGTACGCTGTAGTTACAGCCACTTTCTCCTTCATCGTTAAACACTCAAAATGGCCGCCATGCCACGCCCACACCGTTGGACGAAAAGTTTTTCTTTTAATAACTTTTCATCTTCAACATCTTAAGATGAGACACACCAAGTTTGAAGTTGATCGGATGAAATCTCTAGGAGGAGTTCGTTAAAGTATAGCACCTTGTCTTTTAGGCCTACTTCCTGTTGCCACTAGGGGGCGCTATGACTTTGAGCCAATAGCGGTGCGTATATGTCGTCAGGGGCGGACTCTGATGAATCCTGACAAGTTTCGAACCAATCGGACAACGTACGCTCGAGTTACACCCACTTCCTGTTTTGGTGGCGAATCGCACAAAATGGCCGCCCCGCCACGGCCACGCCCTATGACGAAAAGTTTTTCTTTCAATAACTTTTCATCGTTAACATCTTAAGATGACACACACCAAGTTTGAAGCTGATTGGATGAAAGCTCTAGGAGGAGTTCGTTAAAGTACAACACGTGGAAATGGCCAAAATCGCACTAATTTCGAACATTCAATACAAAATGGCGGACTTCCTGTTGGGTTTAGGGGGGGGCTACAATGGAGTTTTATGTCCGCCCTGCCACGCTACATATGTGTACCAAGTTTCGTGAGTCTACGTTAAACGTACTGCAGGGGCTGAATTTTCAAATTATTGTAGGGGGCGCTAGCGAGCCATTTTTGTGCGCCCATTCCCGAAACTATTAAAATACGTAAATTTTCACCAGACTTGATGCGACCGCCAAATATGGTGAGTTTTTGAATATGATAAGTCCCTCAAAAAGGCAATTCATTTGACGGAAAATAATAAAGAATAATAATAATAATTAAAGCTGCAAGCAGCGATGAACGGGCCCTCGCTAACCTGCGCGAGTCGGGGATACTGGCGGAGGCCTCTCCTTGCGGCCGTGCATTTGCGCGTCACTCAGACACTGAACATCGTCGCAAATGAAAAGTCAACTCCCTGCTGAGTTCAATGACACCTCACACAAGGCTATACGTCATACGGTTCATTATCTGTGAAAGGGGGCGTGGCCGCATCATGGGGGGGCGGGTCAAACATCACCAATGAAGAAGGAAGTCTCTGCTGAGTTCAATGACACCTCACACAAAGCTATACCTTAAACGGTTCAAATGTAATGAAAGTGGGCGTGGCTTACGCATAGGGGGCGGGCCAAACAATCACCAATAAAGAAGGAACTCTCTGCTGAGTTCATTGACACCTCACACAAAGCTATACCTTAAACGGTTCAAATGTTATGGAAGGGGGCGTGGCCTGGCTGAGTGGGCGTGGTCACATTATAGGGGCCGCCTCAGTATCACATGTAGACCACACATTCTAAGTTTCATGTAAATCGGATGATGTTTGTCATATAAGGCATATTTCCTGTTGCCAGATGGTGGCGCTGTCTCCAAAGTCCATATTGGCCTGTAGGTGTCCTCAGGCCTGGACTCTTGGTGATTGGGGGAAATTTCAAGCAGATACGACAACGTACGCTGTAGTTACAGCCACTTTCTCCTTCATCGCTAAACACTCAAAATGGCCGCCAAGCCACGCCCACACCGTTTGACGAAAAGTTTTTCTTTTAATAACTTTTCATCGTCAACATCTTAAGATGACACACACCAAGTTTGAAGTTGATCGGATGAAAGCTCTAGGAGGAGTTCGTTAAAGTATAGCACCTTGTCTTTTAGGCCTACTTCCTGTTGCCACTAGGGGGCGCTATGACTTTGAGCCAATAGCGCCATGTATATGTCGTCAGGGGCGG
Organism: Percina caprodes; assembly: GCA_013375575.1. Classification (NCBI taxonomy): domain Eukaryota; kingdom Metazoa; phylum Chordata; class Actinopteri; order Perciformes; family Percidae; genus Percina; species Percina caprodes. Next base: position 1,496,764 of record JABXJD010000017.1, on the reverse strand, counting down.
ACTCTGATGAATCCTGGAAAATTTCGATCCAATCAGACTAAGTACGCTCAAGTTACACCCACTTCCTGTTTCGGTGGCGAATCGCACAAAATGGCCGCCCCGCCACGGCCACGCCCTATGACGAAAAGTTTTTCTTTCAATAACTTTTCATCGTTAACATCTTAAGATGACACACACCAAGTTTGAAGCTGATTGGATGAAAGCTCTAGGAGGAGTTCGTTAAAGTACGACACGTGGAAATGGCCAAAATCGCACTAATTTCGAACATTCAATACAAAATGGCGGACTTCCTGTTTGGTTTAGGGGGGGGCGACAATGGAGTTTTATGTCCGCCCTGCCATGCTACATATGTGTACCAAGTTTCGTGACTCTACGTTAAACGTACTGCAGGGGCTGAATTTTCAAATTATTGTAGGGGGCGCTAGCGAGCCATTTTTGTGCGCCCATTCTTGAAACCATTAAAATACGTAAATTTTCACCAGACTTGATGCGACCGCCAAATATGGTGAGTTTTTGAATATGATAAGTCCCTCAAAAAGGCAATTCATTTGCCGGAAAATAATAAAGAATAATAATAATAATTCCTTCAGTTTCAATAGGGCCTTCGCCGCTGTCGGCGCTCGGGCCCTAATTACGAGTTATTAAAACAGATAGCGTCTGAATAATTCCAGGTCCAGGTCACAATTTGATGGGGAAAAAAAACATTTATATTATATACACACGCCCAAGAACTTAATGACACAGACAAACCAGTTAATTTAAAGCATTTATTGTTAGAATGCCAATCTTTAATTTAGCAAATAATGTATTCAACATCTCTCTTTGGCCTCTGTCTGCCTGCTGGTCTTTGGCTTTGACATCCTTGGTGACCGCCTACGTTAGTCCCTGTTAAAACTACAGTTAACACAACAAAAAGATGTTTACGTTATGAATGCTGTAACACAACGTTATTACATGGGAAACTACTCATACACGTTAGCCTTTGTTGAACGTTGCTAGTACCGTTAACACGGTTCAGTGTTACCTCCCGTCTACAGATACAACCAGTGATAACCACACCACTTTTCTAAATCTCTGCTAACGTTACGCATATACGGTAACGGCATATAAAAAGAGTAACATGCCACCGTACACTAAACTTTACAAAGACGGCAACCTAGCTAGCTAGCAGCCGAATATTAAATGATAGGTTCAGTTAGCTAACGTTAGCTCGGGGTGTATCTACCTAATTATTATAGCAATTTGTACAAGCATTAAAGCTTTAAGCTTTACATTGATGTAAAACATTAACGGTGTTAACAAATGTACGGCACACACTAAAGATACTTACATTTAAATTATTATTTCACCGTCAGCGATGCCGCTCAAATTCCAGCTTAGGTCCGCTTTTTTTGTTTTTTTATGAGCCGGCAAAGGCCCGCGCATAGGATTGTGGGTGATTTGGGACCGCGAAGGATACACATATGCATCCTTCTCTGTCTATTGGAAATTTTCTGAATGAAGGACTCAGTCCTTGGAGGAATTCGGAGGATCCTCGACATTGGAACGGTCCTTTGGCGGACGTTGATGACGTAGCATCCCCAAATTCTGGTTTTGGAGGATCCTTCCTTGACATTGCGAAACGGGGATAGTCTCAGGCTTCCATCCCGTTTCCTCACACAAACCACCGCAGATGCATATGGGGAAGTGGATTTGCAAGTCCTGTATGTGGGTTTTTACCTCCTCATACAATGGTCGTGGTATGGCATTATATGTTTTAGCTACTGGGGCGTTATCGCTAAGCACAATGTCCATTTGTAAATTTTTAATAAAACCAACCTCATCTATGTCCCTCGCAAATGCACTTGACTCTTCTCTAAGCATTTGTTTAACAACCGTTTGTTGTTCGCTGGTCAAGTAGTCTAAGTTGACAGGAGGATCCCACTGTTGGTTTCTGGGATCTCTCTGTGACTTTTCCATGGTATAATTAGGTTGGACTGGGGCATTACAACTACTGAATTAACATGGTGCTCCTCTGGGTATACCGGATAACAGTCTGCTATTCTCTGTATGCTCCCTATCATAATTTTACCAGGCATCAAGATGTCATGCTGTGTAGCATTTCTGACATGGATGTTCACTTTACGAGAGGAGCAGGAAATATTTACCAGCTGGCAAGTGATTTCTAATCCCTCTTCCAAAGAAATATTCTCTTCAGGTTCAAAGAGCATTTCAGTTTTTACTTTGAGATCTGTTGTTACAGGGCAGTTGACTTCTCCCCCTGGGACTACCATGGACACGCGTCCGGTTCTGACTGGGTAAGAAGCGTTGTCACTGGTAGCTCCCTGGATCAGATTTAGTAGTGCCTCTGCCTTTCCTGAACCTAGTCTTAGTGACTGTCTGAGCAAAGCTACTTTTTCCTTGTGCTGCACCTGGACTTTCTCATCTCTCATTATTTCCACAATGGCGTTGAACCCTATTATCGGTCTTTGTACTACGTCCCTGCTCACTAGCACTGGAACTATTACCTCATCAGTTTCTGATGTTTGACCTTTTGGGTCACACAGATTGAGACTAACCTCAACCCAGCTCTGAAAGGGAATCTTAAATCCAGAATTTGCTCACTATCCAACAAGTCACTGATTGGGTGGATTGTTGCATCGAGTAAGTTTTGGGACTTCCATGCCTCACTCATGACTGATACTTGTGCCCCTGTGTCCCACAAACCTAGAGTCTTATTCATTTTGCACCAGACAAGACACTTCCGGGCTACCAGCTCATGCCACTCGTTTGTGTTTTGTACCAGCATTCTCTGAATGAGAGGATTGATCATTCTGCTTTTCATTTGACTTTGAACAAGTTGTGGTGTAGGCAATTTTTGTCTTTTTCGTTTCCTTTCATGCAACTGTACAGATTCTATCGGTGGGTTCAGCTTTGAGTGTTGATCTTTTTGGGACATTGCTGTTGAGGTTATGGCGTGCCCCCCAGTCACAACCTCCGCCAGTTTCCCGTCAGTTTTTGTCCCTCCCCTACTCTACACCCTTTTGCCCAATGTGTGTCACTGCCATATTTAAAACAATGGTTGCAGTTTTTGGTCTCCTAGGAGCATTCACAGGTAAGTTGACTCTGTTTATATCACCGGCTTGTCTCTCGTGCTGGACAGTTTTACCAGTGATGCCACTTGGCCTGTAAGCTCCCTAATTGCTGTGCTGTTCTCCTCCATTTTTTTAAATAGGGGGGTTTCTTTAGTCGGTTTGTTAGGTTTAGATACAAGCACAGTTGTTGGAGAGACACTTTCATCTTCACTTCTCTCTACTGCGTTCAGATTTGCCCGATGAGCATATTTGTTGGTGGCTTTAATCTTTTGGATCCTCTCATTTTCATTATATTGCGCAACCTGCATCTTTTGTAGCAGCAGCTCATCACTACTTTCCTCATCCCGCAGATACATTCTCATTTCTGCTCTTATGTTGTCGTTTGACAAGCCTGTCATGATGGATTGTGGACACTGGCTTTGAACTAGCTCTTTGCTATATTTCAGTAAAGTTGCATCCTTTTCTGCATAGTGAGCTCTGAGTATTTGTCTAAGGGTAGCAAGTGTAAGGTTCCTTTTCCCCTCCAGATAACTCCTAAGTTTCAATCCAGGCCTCACAGCACAAATAACTGCTTCCTAGGGATGAGCTGGATACTCGGCTGAAACGAGTATCCGGTACGGATAAAGCACTTTTTCCGAATACAAGTATTATACGAGTAATATGAGTCATTATCTGTACTCGGATTGGGTAGCGGACCGTGCGCCCCGCCCGTACACACACGCTCTGCTCACTCACACAGAACAACTCTCTCTCTCTTTCTCTCTGAGGTCCGCGGGTCTTTTCCGTTAACGTTTAGGGTTTCTTCAGCTTTGTTTTTTACTTCGGTTTGTAGTACTTACTTAACCAGTAGATTTCTGGTAACGTGGGGTTTCAGACAGCGCGTGGAAGAATGCGACTCGCGCTGCGTCTCTGCCGTCGGAGATTTTTTCGCCATGGTTTTATTATGTCCATGTACTGTAGGTACCGTTTCTCACGTCCCTCCCGAGTGGTACAGTCATTGCATCTACAGGCCCAGCCCCACCACAGTGTGGCAGCTGGGAGTGGTCTTGTTTGAAATGCTCCACAAAGTTCCATTTGAGACCACCAGGTTCCTCAGAAACAAGCTGAGAATCAGCAAAGATCTGTCCAAAGGTAAAAAAAAAAGCATACACAAACATGTCAGCAGGCACAAATCTGTTCATTTTAGTTCACATGTGATGGATCACTATATCTGTCATCTTTCTTCTTCTTCTTCTTCTTCTCCAGACTGCCAGGATTTTTTGAGAATGTCTTTGACCGAAACCCCCCAGCAGCGTCTTACCCTGGAGCAGCTCCACAGGGTGGCTGTGGGTCCTTAAAAAGTCTTAAATCACTTTTCCTAAAAATAAGGCCTTAAAATGTATTAAATTGTCTTATATTCAGATTGGATAGGTCTTAAATATGTTTGTGTCATGTCACGGCGAAAATGCAGGCAATCTGTTGTCAAATATTTTCTTTGCGCTGCGTTGTCGCAGTAACATAACCCCATTTGAACATGTCCTATCCCCTGACCAATCGGCTATCCTAACCTTAACCACTCACGGTCAAATGCCTAACTCCAACCAATTGAGCTGCTTCGTGGGTGGGTCTTGGCATGGCCGTAGTCAGTGAGATTCCTCTTTTCATCATACTCATCAAATTGCATTTTAAGTTAAATAATAAATTAAAAAAGAGTGACATAAAGAAAACAAAAATGGTTAAGACACTAGGGCAGGAAAATATAATACGTAGGGATAACCTAAATACAATCGTTTAAGAGATTATGAGAAGCTCCAGAGCAGAGGGGCACGGTCACCTGTGGTCTGGCTCCAGGATTCAGGAGCAGCCAGAGGAGACCTGCCTCTGGGACAACGCTCTGTTAGGGAGCAGCGATTCCCATCAAGTGTTTGAAACATGTTCAAAAAACTCAATCAATCAACTCTAAAACTGAAAATAGAGGTAATGGGATCTTGTTTGTTGGAATTTGTGACAAGCCCGGCAGCTGCATTTTGTACCAGGAAGAGTGAAATGGTTTTGAGACTTAAAACCAGCGGTGGAGGAAGTATTCACATCCTTTACTTAAGTAAAAGAAGGCTACTACTAGGCTACTAATACCACACAGTAAAAATAATCTATTACAGTAAAAGTCCTGCATTTAAAACGTTCCCTCAGATAAAGTCTGTAAGTATAATCAGGAAAATTTTGTCAAAATATCAAAAGTATAACATATCCCTGTGACTGTTATAATATCATATAATATTATACATGGAAATATGTTGCACCTGGAAATAACCCTATAGGAAGTATTCTGTTTTGTTTACATATAACACATAATTTATCTGCATTCTGTTTAGTAATGCATTGAAGCATGTAGTTTTATAATAAGTTATGCAGTTCTTCACCCTGCCAGTAGGGGGCTACTTGTGTAGTGGTTTGTGATTACAATATACTGCAATACAGCTGAGAAGAAGACACGTTTTCAGGGGAGTCGAGGCCGTGGAATAGAGCAGAAACACGGTTTGTGTGTCCGCGGTAGTGAACTCTTGAACTTGTGTGATAAATCCTACTGTGAAGGAATAAAACTGAACTTTTATACACTACTATCCACGTCTCCGTGTTTCAATTTAATTTCAATTTTAATTTTATTTTATTTATAGTATCAGTTCATAACAAGAGTTGAGACACTTTACAGATAGAGTAGGTCTAGACCATACTCCAGAATTAACAAGGACCCAACAGTTCTAGCAGTTCCCTCAAGAGCAAGCAACAGTGCGACAATGGCGAGGAAAAACTTCCTTATAGGCAGAAACCTCGGACAGACCCAGGCTCTTGGTAGGCGGTGTCTGATGACCGGTTGGGGTTAGAATGAAGAGTGGCAATAACAGTCACAAAAAATAGTTTGTAGTAGTAGTTTGTAGTAGTTCATGGCATAGCAGGGCACTGTGCGGCATTACAAGGCACAGCAGAGCGTAGCAGGATGTAACAGGGCATCGCAGAACATGTAGCGGGACCATGGTGACAGCTGCTAACATGATTTTGGAGCCTCCCTGATCCAAGGAAACATGCTGGGCGAAAAAGAACATAAGGCTACCTATCATCGTCATGAGTGGTGTAACAATTTGGAGGCACCGCTGGGATTCCTATCAAGATGAGGATTACTTTGCAGCGAAGAAAAACACGGTAAAACCCCGGTGTGTGTGAGCAAGGGACACGAGGTAGCTTAGCTTACAGAGCTAACAGTTACGGTCTAGCTAGGACGACACCGAGCCGTTTTATTGTTTATTTTAACGAAAAAAGTGTATCGAGTCACTGACACGAACAGCAAGATGTCGGACACCGTGAAGACTTTCTTTTGGAAATTGAAGAAAAGTTGATTGGATTAACCGTGAAAGAATTGCACCGAGTTTGTGAGAACTGTAACATTGCGGGTGAAGACTTAGCAGACGTTACAGGTCAAACTCGCCGTGCTCTGGTTAACCACGTCATAAACTTTTGTGAGCGTGCTGAGCTCCTAGGGAAGGAGGATGAAGGTATGTCTGTGCTTTTGCAACTGAACGACCTGCTCGACACCCTCCGGGACAAACCGATGACCGTTTTCTGTCGTTGCTGGAGCAAGGAGACGTTCTGGAGACAGCGGGGCACAATGAGACTCAATTAGTAATACTTACTATGCTCCTTCAAGAGGTAAAGGACTTCAAAATAAATGGATATTGTGCTAAAGGAAAAGGAAGGAGGTGTCACAAGACAAAGTTTCACAGACTCAAGGGTTCCTCAAAGGAACATATGGTCCCTTTTGGTAATGGAAAGGTCGGGGGGATCATCAAGATTATTAGCATTCATTCTATGGGGACCATGAATGTCCATATTGGGATTTTTGTTGTTGTCAGAATATAGTATTTTACTTTGAACCAAACTGTTGGACAAGCAGATGGATTGATTTACCAGCTAACATGGCCATCCTCAGACCCTGCTAGTAGGAATATAAATGTTTGTTTTACCTGGATTCTGTTGATGAGTTTGTTAGAAAAATATCATGGCTAAATCCAGTTAATAAAAACTTTCCATTTGCTGTTCTCCCCAATATTTTTCTTTGTCACACATAAAGTGTTACGTTTCATGTTTCTTTGTTGTCTGGAGCAGTAAGGCCAGCTAGTTGGCATTAGCTACAGACAAGGGCTCACTCCGGGTAAATATATACCTAATATGCAGTCACCAAAACACATTGTGTCTATCGCACAAGGAGGATTTGAAACATGCATAGTTTATGTATATCCATTTTAACTTGCTAGCAGTGTTTTTCCTGCCTTTAGCTGGCACAGTGCTGCATTTATTGTCAACAGTATTGCGTTACCCACATGCACAAACCACAAATGCCTTACCGCACATATGCATTATGATGGCTACAGGTGTGTCGTACGACGGCCAGTGTGCAATTTGTTGGCTGGTGGCAGTGTGTGGATGGACTGTGTGTAAGCATTTTAATGCAGAAATAGTACATACTATATCTTTAACAGCAAATACCGAATGAGTCCAAGACAAATGTCCTTTGGGACAATATAAATCAAATCTTATCTTCAAAGTTAGGAGATCACCTAAGTCAGCATAGATCCTCTGGGGACGATGCATGACTATACAAATTCGCCTGGCAGTCCATCTAACAGTTTGCCATCCCTAAAGCCAAAAATCCTTCTGTCATCTTAGTGTTTGACTTTTAGATCAATATGAACGTTCATTAAAATAACCTTAGGACATGGATATATATGATAGGTAGGAAAGTCAGCCAGATGATGAGAAGGAGGAGTCAATATCAAGCATTTAATGAGCTTGTCCCATTGGTGCAAAAGGAGGCCGACACATCTGGCTGTAGATGTTTTGATGTATTTATGATTGTGGTTGACTTTGGAAATATTTGCTGCTTTAGTTGTTTTATTTGTTTTATTTTTTGTGTACTTTAGGTGTATGTTTGACAGTAGTGCTGCCTGTCTTGGCCAGGACAGAATTTTTAATCTCAATGTTTTTTTTCCTGCTTAAATACAAATTAAACAAAGAATTGTATACTTGTATTATGAGAATTGTTTGAAAAACCTCTACCTATTCAAATATACACCCACACATACACAATCTATTCGGAACTCTAATTTGCATATTCCAGAACACTTCATTGTGATGTCACTGACATGTCCTCATCATAGAACTTCTCATCATATTCTGTGTTCCGGTCCCTTCAACTTCAAAAGACACACACAGTGGGAAGCTCATTCTTAAGATACTTAAGTGTTGAAGTGTTGGATCTACATTCACTCGTTACGCTAAAGTTATCGTGTTAGACACTTGTTTAACATTATCATGAAGAAAGATTGTGCAAAGACTCTTGTTTCTCCGGCCCTAAGGAGAACCCGAGGTAAGTGTGAAACCAAGGCAAATCACACTGTGATCTGTACTGTGGTATAATAAAAAAATAACAATTTAAAACATTTAACGGCTATAATTCACAACAAATTAATGTTTGTCTCATTTGTAGAGCGTAATATCAGCTCCTCAGCGACTGCACATGATGGACCGACTAGGACAATTAAAAGAAAGGCCAGGAAGACCCTTAGGAAAAAGAAAAGGGTCCCTAAAACTGAACACCCAAACACCTCTAGGGTTGATGTCAGCGTGAGAGGAGTGAAGAGGACACGGTTTGACCTTATTAAGCATGACATGGAGACGCCGTCCTGCTCAGCGGACACTGGTAGGCTGGGAGCTGATCATGTGAAATTACTGTTGGGAGTTTTAATGAACACGAGGAACAGGACAGTCATGAAATAAGTACTCAGATCTTTAACGTAACTTAAAGTAGCAATGCGTAAGTGATAAATAAGTAAAAGTCCTGCATTCAAACATTTTTAAAGTACAAGTAACTTTAGAATAATACTCAAGTACAGTATTTGAGTAAATTATCTTAGTTTCTTCTCATCACTGGGTTCAAATTTAGTGGATTCATTATTACAGAAATGTCCATCAACTGGGGAATTGATATATTGAGCTAAATACACTTTGGTTCACCTGAATTACAAAGGAAAACAAATTTGCTTCTCTCTAGTGGTATCTTTGAAGATAGTTTTGGATTTTTTTCCTCCCTGGTTTTGAGATATTTGTCTCTAGGATTTTTGTAGCAAAATAGTCAAAGGGGGTACCTCCTACGCCATTTCATTGACTGCCAATCATTTTGACATCACTTTGTCAGCGAATAATTTTACATTAAGTGTTTAAAGACTCTATTTGTCCATTGTTCATTTATAAAGAAACACAACAATGTATACAAGGCTCCATTACCTTATATCTCACAATATGGCTCCGTAGATCACATCACATCTACGCCTTCAAGCTCAGTTGGAGGCTGCGCTGTAACGCTCAGCCATCACCGGAAAAGTGCTTCTAATAGCTTTCACTGGTGGAATAGTGCCCTGGGTAGAAAAAATAATCCACTGAACGCACTGGGGGCAGTTTCTGTGGGATTATTTCTTTGGTAGAAGGTAGTTCCAACATAAACTGTTCAAGGTGAGCCTAGTAGATTACGAGGACCCTGTTTTTGGAGATACATGTTGCTGCTGTGAGCGTCACAAACTCTATCTATCTCCATTGTATTGGGGTGGAGTGACAGATATCTCAATACCTGGACAAATAAAATCAGAACCATCCAATAAATACCACTAGAGGACAGTGAGAAATACTGTTTTTGATAAAGTCTTGGCAGACTTTTTAAAAACTTTATACAGAACCAGGCTTACTGTTTCCCCCAGCCTCAAGAGTCTTTATAATAAGTTAGGCTAACCACAGCTCAACTCCAGCTCCAGCAGAGCATAAAAGATTCATATGTACCATTACCGAATGATGGCCTGTTCTGTCATTTACTTATTGTAGTGACTGTGTATGTGACTTTCAACAAGCCGATGTTCCCCTGGGGTTTTCTTCTCATGTAGAAAGCTGCAATACATCTGTGGATAATGTGAGCAAGAGAGGTGTTAAGAGGAAGGCCGTCGCCGATGATGAAGGACCAAGCAGGAAAAAGGGAAAATCAGACCTGGAGGAGACCAAACTGGATTTGTCCGTAGCTGCCCTAACAGGTCAGTAGATAGTGATACATGTAGGGTTTGGCTTTGTGTTAGTATGATTTACATTAGGTGTAATATTACATAATTGGTGTTCCTCACAACTGTGTTAAAACAAAATGTGCTTGTTTGTCTGTTTAGCAAAATTTAAGGCCAAATACATTGAGCAGGATCAGCTGGGCCAGGGAGGATGTGGATCTGTGTTTGCCGGATATCGCAGAGCAGATAATTTACCTGTAAGTGTTACACACGCATTCTTGAACACGGACAAAGTATGGTCAGGAAGTGCTAACCAAAGTCCTGTTTGTCCTCATAGGTTGCCATCAAACACGTACCCAAGGACAAAATCTTCTGCAAAGTAGTGGTAAGTGAGCAACACGTACTGCTGTTGAGATCAGCTGTATTCAGCACTGTAGTCTCGTACTGAATGCATTATGGATGAATGATTCTATATTATTCTCTGCCATGTTCCTCTTTCCCATACTCCATTTTGTTGTGATGTTTCAGGACCAGAATGGGAAGCAGCAGTCTGTGGAGGTCGCCGTCATGTTAAAACTTGCGGCTGGAACAAGTGGATCAGTGGGGACAACAGCACCAGTGTCCCTACTGGACTGGTATGATTTGGACCAGGAGCTGATCCTGGTGCTGGAGAGACCAGTTCCCTCCACGGACCTGCTCAGTTACGTCAAGGACAACGGAGGTCCCCTACTGGAGGAACAGGCCAAGGTAAACTACTGGAGGATTGTGTGTGTGTGTGCGTGTGTGTGTGTGTGTGTGTGTGTGCACGTGTGCGTGTGTGTGTGTGTTTTGGGAAAACACAGGCCATGTTTCACAGCCATGAAAAAATGTCATACAACCCTCCGATCCCTCATCTCTCTCCTTTTGTGTCTCAGATCATACTGACACAGCTTATTGAGGCAGCAATTGAACTTGAGAACCATTGCATCTTTCACCGAGACATCAAGGTGGAAAATATTCTGATTGAGACCGGTTCAGATGTCCCTCGCATTCGCCTTATCGACTTTGGACTGAGCTGCTTTGCTAAGAAAGGATCCTTTTACCGCAATTTCTACGGTAAGGAGTCTAGCATCTACTCCTGCTTTTCACAAACTTACTTATCTATGACTCTTACATTTAGACAAAGCTTCTCCTCCGCCTCATCCTCGCCATGGTTTTATTATGTCCATGTACTGTAGGTACCGTTTCTCACGTCCCTCCCGAGTGGTACAGTCATTGCATCTACAGGCCCAGCCCCACCACAGTGTGGCAGCTGGGAGTGGTCTTGTTTGAAATGCTCCACAAAGTTCCATTTGAGACCACCAGGTTCCTCAGAAACAAGCTGAGAATCAGCAAAGAGCTGTCCAAAGGTAAGAAAAAAAGCATACACAAACATGTCAGCAGGCACAAATCTGTTCATATCAGTTTACATGTGATGGATCACTATATCTGTCATCTTTCTTCTTCTTCTTCTTCTTCCTCTCCAGACTGCCAGGATTTTTTGAGAATGTCTTTGACCGAAACCCCCCAGCAGCGTCTTACCCTGGAGCAGCTCCAACTTCACCCATGGCTCAGATAAACCAGCACTACACAAACACAAACACACACGCGCGTGTGCGCGCTAAAGGTCCAGAAATGTATTCAGTGCCATACATAAGTGTCATCCAAGTACTAATGCTGCTCTTTCTTTGACAGAAATACGGATGTGACAAACTGCTGCTTGACATAAGTCATCTGACTTATCTAATTGGACTGGATATTGAACTTTTTACAATAATTGGATTGGCAATTGGTTTCGCAGATCCTGTAGGACCCCCAGCCGTCCCAGGAGAGGGGATTTCTCTTCGAATGGCCTTTCCCGAGGTTTCTTCCCATTTCTGCTAGCCTCAGCATTTTGGGGAGTTTTTCCTTGTCTTCTTGGAGAGCTTGGGCCGGGTCAGGATCTGCTCGTAAAATAGGCTGTGAGAGCCTATTGAGCCATAACAATAAATTTAAAAATAAATTTTTTATAAAATCAAAACCCAATGAATTCCTTTTTTCATCATACTCATCAAATTGCATTTTAAGTTAAATAATAAATTAAAAAAGAGTGACATAAAGAAAACAAAAATGGTTAAGACACTAGGGCAGGAAAACATAATACGTAGGGATAACCTAAATACAATCGTTTAAGAGATTATGAGAAGCTCCAGAGCTGAGGGGCACGGTCACCTGTGGTCTGGCTCCAGGATTCAGGAGCAGCCAGAGGAGACCTGGGACAACGCTCTGTTAGGGAGCAGCGATTCCCATCAAGTGTTTGAAACATGTTCAAAAAACTCAATCAATCAACTCTAAAACTTAAAATAGAGGTAATGTGATCTGGTTTGTTGGAATTTGTGACAAGCCCGGCAGCTGCATTTTGTACCAGGAAGAGTGAAATGGTTTTGAGACTTAAAACCAGCGGTGGAGGAAGTATTCACATGCTTTACTTAAGTAAATGAAGGCTATTACTAGGCTACTAATACCACACAGTAAAAATAATCTATTAAAGTAAAAGTCCTGCATTTAAAACGTTCCCTCAGATAAAGTCTGTAAGTATAATCAGGAAAATTTAGTCAAAATATCAAAAGTACAACATATCCCTGTGACTGTTATCATATAATATTATACATGGAAATATGTTGCACCTGGAAATAACCCTATAGGAAGTATTTTGTTTTTTTTACATATAACACATAATTTATCTGCATTCTGTTTAGTAATGCATTGAAGCATGTTAGTTTTATAATAAGTTATGGAGTTCTTCACCCTGCCAGTAGGGGGCTACTTGTGTAGTGGTTTGTGATTACAATATACTGCAATACAGCTGAGAAGAAGACACGTTTTCAGGGGAGTCGAGGCCGTGGAATAGAGCGGAAACACGGTTTGTGTGTCCGCGGTAGTGAACTGTTGAACTTGTGTGATAAATCCTACTGTGAAGGAATAAAACTGAACTTTTATACACTACTATCAGTGTCTCCATATTTCAATTAAATTAAATTTTAATTTTATTTATAGTATCAATTCATAACAAGAGTTGAGGCACTTTACAGATAGAGTAACCTCGGACAGACCCAGGCTCTTGGTAGGCGGTGTCTGACGACCAGTTGGGGTTAGAATGAAGAGTGGCAATAACAGTCACAAAAAATAGTAGTTTGTAGTAGTAGTTTGTAGTAGTTCATGGCATAGCAGGGCACTGTGCGGCGTTACAAGGCACAGCAGAGCGTAGCAGGATGTAACAGGGCAACGCAGAACATGTAGCGGGACCATGGTGACAGCTGCTAACATGATTTTGGAGCCTCCCTGATCCAGCCACGTTTAATAAGCGCATTGTTTGGTTAAATACAGTTGGTAATAAAGGGTAACCTAAGAACTTACTGTGTGTGCAGAGTTGTTACTGTTAGCGCTTTATTATATAATTTAAATTAATATTTAATGTGGTTTCCACGTAATGGACCAAACTGTTCCCCCTTTCTACCAGCAGATGGCAGTATTTAAACTGACTGTATACATTAGATTACTGATACAGATGTATTTATTGTTGTTCATTTCATTTGGTTTTTGATTTTATTTGCAACCTAGTTATGATCATCATCAACCCCCCAGCCCTCTTTCTTCGCTATACACATTCCAGTGTGTATAACACACAACACTCCCATTGTGTCATGCAAGTGAAGAGAATCCATACACGCTAAACATTTATTCAACATATATAGCACACATGCTTTCAAAGGCATTGCATGTACAGTCTATGTCTGCTGTTGCTGACCATTGTGGTGATGTCATTGTAGGCAAATAATAAATTATTAAATTGTTCAGTTTTTTTCTATTATGTTCACTTGCAGTTTAGTTGAAAGCTCCCTTTGTTGTTAATCTGTTATTGTATGCAAATAATAAATTAATCAATTTATTTTATTAAAATGTTTGGATTTTGTTCACTTACATGTTGTCTATTACACACACTAACATAAAACTTAATTTCTATATCATCTCCATATGACGTAACTCGCACACAGCAGGCATGGTGCGACACCTACTGGTCTGTTTTTGTAATTGTTTTAAACTGCCCTTGGTGGTCCATTATGATGGAAACCACATTAAAAATTAATTTAATTATATATAATATAGCGCTAACAGTACCAACTCTGAACACACAGTAAGTTCTTAGGTTACCCTATATTACCAACTGTATTGAACCAAACAATGCGGTTGGTGGTTCAAACGAAAAAAACAAAATTTGACATGTATCTCCAAAATCAAAACGTACACGGACCCCGTATTATGATGGAAATCTACATCGCAGCAACATATTAAATATGTCTTTTAGATGTATTACAAGTTCCTCAGTTGTTAACGGATGGTGTTCATCTGACAAACAAGATATTTCAGCTACTAGCTAAGTTAGCTATGGCATGTCATGGTTTAAAGTAACTTTAAAACCTTAAGATCAGGCTAACATCGCACTAGCCGCCCTTTTCACATTCATTTAAAATTAAAATACCCGTGCTCTAGCTAGCTAAATGTAGCTACTAATCTGACTAGATAGTTAGCTAACGTTACACTGGCTATTAACGTTAGCTAACATTAACGTTAAGCATAATTGAACGTTACCCGATATCTGTTAACGTTAATGCTAGCGTTAGCTAGGTAACAGTAACCGAGTGCCGCACTTCAGTCATACTTTGCTTGTATCGGTTAGTTTTCTTTTGTTGGCTTGTATGAAACTGAAACCTCAACTGGAAAGCTGAAGACTTGTTATTGAATCAAATGGCAAGGTAAATTCGGAATATAGCGTTAGCTAATCTGTCAATTAGCTAGCTAACGTTAAATTATATATTTTTTTAAGGTGAAGAAGTTCAGGGGGCGTTTGGACACCAACCGCTGCTATTGGCCATATCCGGACACTTCCGACGTGACGCACTTTCCCGTCTTTTCGCGGTACTTTTAATTTACGATCATCGCCCAAACTGTAAGTATAATTGATTTATACCCATCAAACAGTCTATGTATGGATTTTGGTGTATGTACACGGACATTTACATGTCTAATTAGTATATGATAGTGTTTGATGAGGTAAAGTAGTAAGAACGCTCGGCGACGTTCGGGCGATGATCTTTCACTCTAAAATGTTTATATTTTTTACTGTACTGCTGATATGATTTAGCATTAGCATGAGCATTTTTGCTATTTTTACCCTTTGTTGTATAGAAATAGCAATTTCTTTTTACTTTACCAGTGCCCCCACTACTAGCATTAGAAGCTAATTAGCGGTTTTCGCTAAAACTGGTCACAGTCAATTAGCATATCCCGGAGAATGGTCAACTCTGTACCTATGTGTTATTAATAGGGATGAGCCAGATACTCGGCTGAGTATCCGGTACGGATAAAGCACTTTTGCCGAGTACAAGTATTATACAAATAATGCAAGTCAATATCTGTACTCGGATTGAATAAAACTCCTCATTGATTGGCTAGTCACAGCGCCAGTCACAGCACCCCTCCCCTACACTATTCTGTGATAGGCTAGTCCCTGCGCCCTTCTGTTGTTGTCCGGCCCCTCTGCTCACTCACACACACTCAGAACACGGAGAAGTGAGCAGCTCTCTCTCTCTCCCACAGTCACTTATCCGTGGGTCTTTTCCGTTAACATTTAGGGTTTCTTCAAGCTTCAGCTTTGTTTTTTACTTCGGTCGAACTAGTACTTAGTAACCAGTAGATTTCTGGTAAACGTGGGGTTAGTTCAGACATAGTGCTGGTAGCATGCGAGTCACGTCGCGTCTCTGCCTGTCGGAGTTTTTTTTTTTTTTTTAAACTGCCTGCTGGCTCTAACCAGTTTTTTTGAGTGCCCGCCCCCTCTCTCTCTCTCTCTGTGTATCTCTTACTCACTCACAGACACAAAAAAATGATCACACTGATCATAAAAAAATTTTAATTAAAAAAAGAAAGTTGTATTATTGAGTATGAAAACTCTTGTTCATTACATTTTACTTCATAATTGCAACCACATTGTTGTATTTATTGTTGCAAAACTTTCTGTATATAGTTTGTTTGTTACCATGACAACAACACTGATCTCACTGATGCTGTCATGGAAATAGTTTTCTAATCAGCAATAACAATTTCTAATCAACCCATAACAATTGCATGCTTAAAAAATAACATACTGGTTAAAGCCCCGCCCATTTCAAGACAACCCGACCCACACCCAGTGGGCAGGTTAAATCCTGCCCACTTCCGGGTTAGACCCCGCCCAGTCCGAGTACAGATACGGATACAGATAATTCATGTGGTAAACAGATACAGATAATGCTGTACTCGCTCATCCCTAGTTATTAACCCCTAGGTTAATTTTGCGCCGGATTTACCCTTTAAGATCATAGACTGTATATATGTATTGTTGGACAGAGCATACGGTTCGGCAAAGTGCTGCAACTGCGGAAGTAACTTAAACCTGCATTCTATCTGAATTCCTGCAGAAGGCGAAACGCAGGGTTGTAAAAGAAGGTTGGTTTCTCTAGACGTCTATGGAGAAATGACCCACTTCTCACTTGATTTATTACTAGTAAACATCTTCATAATGAGTTTGTGGTCTCGATCGCTAGTTTGAAGTATTCTGCAACACAGAATAATGTTCATTTTTTAAATTACGGTCTCGTTGATTTTAAAATTGGCAATAAAGCAGGGGGTGTTTTAGGGCGTGGCTATGATGTGATTGACAGTTCTGATTGTGACACTTTGGTCGGCTAATGTCTCGTTCAGCGTTCGGTTGCACAGCGAGACACTCAAAGGAATCGGCAGTTCAGTTTTTCCGTAAGTAAAATTAGATTTTGTTTTAATACAGTTTTTTGTTAGCCAACGTTAGCATCTCAATCAACATCAGTTAGCTAGCTAACTAGATTGCCCCTTGCAAGCTAGCGGGCTAACTAATAATGCAATGCAGACCGTATAAACGCATGCAGTCTAAGTATAAATGTATTAAAATATATTTAATGTTACAGTCAAATACAGTAGGTGTGCACAACGATCTTGCCTGTGATCTGTTATATGTGGTATTATTGCTAATCAATGCGCATGTAATGGTAATGTTAGCTTAAAATTAAAGCCTGATGTATATAACGTTATAGTGCAAATTCATAAACCCTATTAGCACGGGATAAGATCATTTTGGGTCAACGTGTGATTTAAAAAGAACCCCTCACACCAGAGTTTCATGTGGCGCATTTGCACAACAAACGTAGACCTGCTTTTTACTGAAATATATGTATCCCAAAAGTTTGGGCAACGGTACCCGAAGGGGCGCAAAGGGCGGCCAGGGCAAGGCCTGCGCACCGCACCCCACCCCACCCCACCCCAGTCAGGGTTGCGAATCTTTTTGGGCAAGAGGTTACCAGGCACATACCCTATCACCCCAGCAGCACCCACACAGCATCACCACCATCGCCACACGGACAAAGCTGCGGGGCGGGGAGGGCGTTGACTTGGAGACGGAGGTCTCCGGGCGGGGGAGTGGGTCAGAATGTTTTAGCCATAAAATGGCGCACATGAAACAATTAGACATTATTGTAAAGTTACATTAGTGTATTACATTACATCAATCTATTAAATATACATTTTAATCATTTTCATTACAGATGCATACAACAGATGTGGTGCCTTGTTAATGTAAATTGATAGTATATACACCTGGTATATACACCTTCTGGATGTGAGTTCTAAATGCACAACATGAATTTCTTTCCAAACAGACTTCCTTTTGATGAGGCTGAAGCAATGGTTGGTGAACATGAGGAGAGAGACCCCGAGAAGTCAAGTCTGTGCTTTTCACACTTTGAGGAAGATCAGTTTTTCAGAGACAAGCAGGTATTATTAATTTAAATGCATTATTTAGTGTGTGTCTGAAATACAAAACATAACATGGAGAACCATAACAGTTTATTCTCAATGTGTGGATAGTAACAATTAATGAAATTATCCAAAATTATGTCTGTGTAATTATGTCAAACTTTTAATTTCTGGGGCGGCCTTTAGCTCACCCAGTAAGAGCGTTTGCCCCCATGTTGGCTGAGTACTGTAATAACAGGAAAAAAGCCTCAAAATAATAATATAATTCATTGTGATCTACCTTGCCTTAAACACGTTTGTTTTTTACTGTAATTACAAAGGTATCCACACTGAAAACTGAATGACCAGAGCCCACAGATGGAAGACCTGTTGTGTAGAGCGACTTATTTGGTGCCATTTCATCTGGATGTGGAAAACAGACTGCGTTGATCACATCCAAAGTTCTCAAATGTGTTCTGATTATAATGATGCCAGAAAATCAGTTTTGGTTCAGCTTCTTCTGCTGAAAGGACAGACCAACGTTTAGCACTTGGTATTTAGAGGTTCAATTAATTGTGGTTGACTTAGTTTCTGCTGTAGTTTGATAGGTGATAGTAGTAACATTAAGTAGTTGTTTGGATTAAAACTATTTTATAAATATTAAACTGGAATAAAATAATGAATATACCCTTGCAGTCCCCACTTTCACAGGTGAAAGTATTTTTGGTAATTTCACATAAAGAGTCTTTTAATAGTAAAACAGCACCTAGTGCATTTTCAATTACCTACTAAAAACTTTCAAAATACACACAAGAAAAGCAAGTATGGTAACATTTAAGAAGTTATATTTATGTGTATTAAAGCCAAAATAGAAAGACACTTTTAATCAATTACAAATTCTATGAAAATACCAAAGTGTTCTTGTATGACTACAATGCTGGATGTTCCTATAGTTACTTCAGAAAAACAACAAATGTAGCTTTAGAAGGACCTTTATTTCACACTGAAATGGGCAATAACTTAAAAATAAACACAAACCAAACACTGGCAATATTTTTAAGCTTGTTTAAAATTGATGAATTAAATAATGTAGTTCACCTTTTACAAGTGTAAATTCCACACATAAAACACTGCTGTAGGTTAAGGAAAGGCAAACTTAACTGTCACAAGACGTGTCTGCAAAATAAAGAGGTAGTTGAATCTCTAGTGCCACACTGTTAGTGCCACACTGTTAATTACAGCAGAAATGGTTGACATTACAAACCACAATATTAAAATACAGCTTAACATATAAAGCGTATAGCACTTGTTAGGGATGAGCCGGCTGAAACGAGTATCCGGTACGGATAAAGCACTTTTGCCGAATACAAGTATTATACGAGTAATACGAGTCATTATCTGTACTCGGATTGGGTAGCCCCGCCCGTACACACACGCTCTGCTCACTCACACAGAACACGGAGAAGTGAACAGCTCTCTCTCTCTCTCTCTCTCTCAGGTCCGCGGGTCTTTTCTGTTAACGTTTAGGGTTTCTTTTTGGTTTGACACGGTCGACCACGACATATTACTAGACCGATTGGAAAACTGGGTTGGCCTTTCTGGCGCAGTACTAAACTGGTTTAAATCCTACTTACAGAATAGGGATTACTTTGTGTCAATAGGTAATTATACATCTGAACGTACAAATATGACTTGCGGAGTTCCCCAAGGCTCCATTCTGGGGCCTCTTCTGTTTAACATCTACATGCTTCCACTGGCTCAGATTATGGAAAACAACAAAATAAGTTACCATAGTTATGCGGACGACACACAAATTTACATAACCTTATCGCCAGGGGACTATAGTCCAGTACAAAAACTGACTAAGTGTATTGAACAAATTAACGGCTGTATGTGCCAGAGCTTTCTGAAATTAAATGAGGGAAAAACTGAGGTGGTTGTTTTTGGAGCAAAAGAGGAACGATTAAAAGTCTGCGCTCAGCTTCAAACAACAATGTTAAAAACAACAGACAAAGCCAGAAATCTCTATGTAGTCATGGACTCTGACCTGAACTTTAACAGCCACATTAAGACAATTACAAAGTCAGCCTATTATCACCTTAAGAATATATCAAAGGTTAAAGGACTTATGTGTCAACAGGATTTGGAAAAACTAGTCCATGCTTTCATCTTCAGTAGACTTGACTACTGTAACGGGGTCTTTACAGGTCTCCCTAAAAAATCAATCAGACAGCTGCAGCTGATTCAGAACGCTGCTGCTCGGGTCCTCACTAAGACCAAGAGACTGGATCACATCACTCCAGTTCTGAAGTCCTTACACTGGCTTCCTGTGCCCCAAAGAATTGATTTCAAAGTTATTTTGCTAGTTTATAAATCACTAAACGGTTTAGTGCCAAAATACATTTCTGATCTGCTAGTACACTATGACCCCCCCAGACCTCTCAGGTCATCTGGGACAGGTCTGTCTGTTCCTAGAGTCAGAACCAAACAGGGGGAAGCAGCTTTCAGTTTCTATGCTCCTCATATCTGGAACAAACTCCCAGAAACCTGCAGATCTGCTGCTACTCTCAGTTCTTTTAAATCAATGCTGAAGACCTTTCTTTTTGATGTTGCCTTCCTTTAAATGATGCTCATTTCTTTACTGTTTATTCTTTTATATACTGCGCTGTATAACCTTTATTCCTGTGTTTTATCTGTTTTTATTTTTGAAATGTTTCTTCTGGGTTTTTTTTATGGGTTTTATTTTCTTTTAACTGTTTTTATTGTTTTTAACTGATTTTGTGTAAAGCACTTTGCCCTGTTGCTTAAATGTGCTCTATAAATAAAGCTGCCTTGCCTTGCCTTGCCTTCAGCTTCAGGTTTGTTTTTTACTTCGGTTTGTAGTACTTACTTAACCAGCAGATTTCTGGTAACGTGGGGTTTCAGACAGCGCGTAGTAAAATGCGACTCGCGCTGTGTCTCTGCCGTGGGACATTTTTTTTTTTAGACCTCTGTCCCAATTGGTCTTATTTCTGAAGTTAGATAATGATACGTTTTGCATTTCGCTGACTCTACGTTTAAACTACGAGAAGTAAACTTCAATGTGCAGAAAATTAACGTTGGCATATTTTACCATAGCTAGCTAAGTGGCAAGCTAACGTTACAGACAATTTACATGGTAACTTCAGATACATTTACTTTATAATGTGACTCTTATGTGTAATATAACCATAGACTATATGGGACAAAGATATACTTAAAATCTAGTGAAGTTAAATCTTACCTTAAATTATTCAGCAGCAGTTGCATCCACATTGGCAGTGGAAGTGGTTAGCTAACGGTAAAGTAACGGTAGAGCAGCATTGCCAACTCTCAGCTAACGTCACAGTCAGATCCCGCTCATAGACTGTTTATCCCGCCCAACGAACGGTCTGTGGCTCCTCCCTTTCCTCTAAAATCGTCACATCCGCAAACCAGGGTGGCTGCGCCCATAAATGCAAACTCGACGACTGATCTGATCTCCACAAACCAATGGGTGACGTCACACATGCTCTGTCCATTAATATTAATGGTCTATGTTTAAGATTGTATTGTAAAATAAAAACTGTTCTCAGAGCCACAGTCTGCTTTTTTACATAGACTATATCAAATATCCCCTATGTTTACGACCCTGGTTCATTGTCAATATCCTGGAAAATATTCCAAACCTTCTTCTTTGTAAATCCCATCAAAGTACACAGAGACATCCACTAGACCTAGCTACATTCTGAACTGTTCTCAGGTCAGTGGCCTGTATGTAAATGTTTGGGTGTGACCGTTCTGTTAATGCATCCATGGGCGTGACAAAGCTACAGGTCCTGAGATGTAGATGTCAACTTTTAGTCAACTTTCTTTGTTGGGATTCACCCGTTTTTCAAAATGTGAGATTTGCAGAGGAAAGGCGTGTCAATGGGATTTTGAGCTGTATGTCTTATTTACCCACCGAACTGTCGTTATGCACATATGACAAGGTAAAATCAGTTTTGCATTCTATCACCCCTTTAAAGGTGCTCTAAGTGATGTTGGGTGACGGTACTTCTTGTTGACGTTCAAAGTATTTTCAAACAAGACTAGGACAGGCAGCTCGCAGATAGTGAGGAGATGTTTGCTGGATATGACAAAACATGTTGTCGCCTGAAAACCGCGCGACATCGCTTGGAGCACATTTAACTTAACATCGCTAGATGACTCTCCCTGTTTGTCTTTTCACAGCTCAGCATCGTCACGTGACCATCATATAAATTGGTTTGCATTTCCCTCTCATTTTCTGATCTCTTGGAGACAACTTTATAGTTTGAATCCTCATCCTCAGACTCATTTTTATTGTCAGAGGTTTTGTATGCCCTCGGGGCTGCCCATCCCTCCAGATTCATGTAGGAACAACCTGGGTGGGTTGTTTTTACTGGTACTCAAAGAATATTTATATGACTTCCCCTGCTTGATGACTTCACTGTGAGATTTTTTTCCTTCCTCGATGCTTTTTCTGTGGGACTGTTGAGAGCTTTCAGAATTCTTTTTGGATCCAATGGTGAAGAATTAATTCTCTTTAAAAACAAGCGTTTCTTTTTGACGATTTGTCCAGAGCAGAGCGCTGGCTGCGTGGAAAGGTTTTTTCCCTTTTCTCTGAATTTTAAACTTGGGTCATTCTCTTGGAGTGAGTTGCTATTCTTTTACAGCAGGTTTTTTTCTTGTGGTTCCTTCATGGTTACGTCCATGTCAGAACAACCTGGCTGGGGTTTAACACCACTTCTAGTCTCCAACTGATCATCTGAGTCACACTTGTTTTTGTCTTTTTTTCCGGACCTTTTGGATCCCTGAGATATGAAACCCTTAATTCTTTTTAAAACCAAACGCTTTTTCGGGTTGATTTCTCCTGCCTGTGTAGAAAGATCCTTCTCATAGGCCTGATTGCCTCTTTAAGCTCTGGTTGTTTAGCTTTTTCTTCTTCCAATGTATCCGGAAGATAGAATACCAAATAGCCGGTGGGCTGTGAAGCCATCGATATGGTCTTTGTTGTTAACATTGTCACCAGTAGTCGCCTTGATGACTTGACTTAGAGATTTGCTTTCACTTTTTACTTTTTTGTTCCTGCGGGCTGCTCGCTCATCAAGATTCATGCGGGTACAACCTGGCTGTTGTTTGTTGTCACTGGTAGTCGAAGAATTACCATCTGCCTTCCCCTGCTTGATGACTTGATGATGAAAACTACTCGGTTGTGGTTTATTGTCACTGGTAGTAGACGACTCATTTTTATTGTCAGAGGTTTTGTATCTCTTTGGGGCTGCCCATCCGTCCAGATTCATGTGGGAACAACTTGTCTCGGGTTCGTTTTCACTGGTACTCAAAGAATTTTTATATGACTTCCTCTGCTTGATGACTTCATTGTGAGATTTTTGTCCTTTTTTTGACATATTTTTTGATTCATGGTTGTTCAATTTACTATTGAACTCCTCATGTGACACCCCTTGCTTGGTATTGATGCTTTTACTGTGGGACTCTTGGGTGCTTTCGGATTTCTTTTGGGGTTTCTTTTTACTTTTCTTTTTTTTCTGGGTTCCTTTGTGTCAAGGTCTTTTAACAGACGTTGCTCTTTCAGATTGTTTTCGGCCTGCAGGACAGCATTTTCATTGCACATGTGCAAGACAATGTTTTTGTAACCCTTATTTCTAACCCTAACCCCCTTTTTTTCACATGAAAACTATCCGGTTGTGGTTTGTTGTCACTGCTAGTAGATGACTCATCATTTGACTCCCCTGCTTGTTTTCGATGATGTCCCTTTCAAAATCACCTTTGCTTTTGGAATCATTTTCTGATCTCTTGGAGACAACTTTATAGTTTGAATCTTCATTCATTTGAGAACTATCCGATTGCGGTTCATTGTCACTGGAAGTTGACGACTCATTTTTATGGTCAGAGGTTTTGTATACCGAGTTTCTTTTTAAGGATTTGTCCAGAGCAGAGCGCTGGCTGCGTGGAAAGGTCTTTTCCCTTTTCTCTGAATTTTAAACTTGGGTCATTCTCTTGGAGAGAGTTGCTATTCTTTGGCAGCAAGTTTTTTTGGGGTTCCTTCATGGTTACGTCCATGTCAGAACAACCTGGCTGGGGTTTAACGCCACTGCTAGTCTCCAACTGATCATCTGAGTCACACTTCTTTTTTTGGGGGATTTCTTCTGCCTGTGTAGAAAGAGCATTCTCATAGGCCTGTTTGCCTCCTTTAAGCTCTGGTTGTTTAGCTTTTTCTTCCTCCAACGTATCTATGGCGCACGCAACATCCATGTTCTTTTGTTTTGTAAATATATGAAAAACTACTTGCAAACTAGGGCTGAAACAATTCCTTGAGTAACTTAAATAATTACTTTACTAAAAATCCTCATTGCAAAATTCTTTGCCTTGAAGCTTGGTTTAACTGTTGTACCGCTCTACCTTTACAGGTTTTATTGCTTAAATCGGACTATTCAATCGAATATTACTATAAAATGATTGGCTAGATGGTGTTTTGTCCCTCCGACAAGGCGAGTGAAATGGAGTCGCTGGACAGACACTGTTGGGGGTTCAGTTGGACCCGGACACAGAACAACACAGAAGACGATAAAAAGTAACAAAAAGGGTTTAATCCAGAAACTGACATAGTACAGGAGGTGGTGAATGAGTAGATGGAAGTCCAAACGGAGCGTGTCTGGGGAAGCTGCACAGAGTAGCGACGGGACACGAAATCTGTGACAAGAGACAAAGTTAGACAAACAGCAAAGTTTACGAGCAACGTTCACTAGATGACTGGCCTAGTTACCACGTAGGTGAATGTAACAAACTGGCGCTGAAGAGGTGGTCAGCCCGGGTTTATATACAGCAGTGATTGATGATGATGATGATGATGATAATGATGATGATGATGGGATGCAACTGTGCAGATAGACGGATGGATAATGAGTGGCCACGCCTCTAGACCTGGTTCCTCATAGGACGCCCTCTTGTGGATGACAGACAACACAGACAGACACACAGGGAAAAGGGGGAACGGAACACAAAAGGTAGCAGACCCACAACAGACACAGAGTTTTTCTTATCTCAAAACGCAATTAATTGATCGACTATGCGGTTTTCAGCAGCAGTTTTTTTTTCTCAGTATCTTTGTGTAACCTTACTGTTGATGCCATTTGTGCACAAACTATGTCAATAACTATACAACTATAACTAATGTCAGTTTCATTTTGTGTCAGTTTCAGTTCAGACTTGAAAAAGGAAGATCTCACACTCTGCTTTTGCTACAGCATCACCATTTATTGTAGAAACTAAAGTTTTGGTCTGTCGGGACCTTCGTCAAGAGTATTTCAGAGGAAATAAAGTACCTCAAACCAAACACTTTGGGAACTTTTGTTTTAAATTGACTGCACACTTCCATTTTGATCATGGACACCAGATGCAGCCATTTACCCATAAATATGTATTGTCCAATGTCCTTGGAGGTACTGCAAACTGCTGTGGGTAGTGGGAGAACCTCATTTTCAAAGGTAGGGTTAGGGGCAGAGTTCACAACATACATTTCATCAAATAAACAGTAACGTTTTAAAAGAATCAAATAAAACAGATACGAACATACACAGAAGTCACTTGATTTTAACCCTCCTACATGACATATATGGGTTAAACTCACAAATTGTTGGCTCTGTTTTCACTTGTTTGACGGTGTAACCTCCCCTTTTGGCCTTTGGGAACAGAAGTCTGTGCTTGGCCTTAATTAGTGCAGAATACAATGTGTTGGACAAAAAAACTACAAAACAGACGCAATGCATCAAACTAAATGAATGAAAAAGATTTTAAAAAACAATCATGTTTGATGAAAATTACAGAAAAATACAAGATTGTGCAAAGCAGATAATTAATACAAGTAAAGTGTCAAGGAGGTATCAAGGTTTGGTAAACATGTAAACAATATAGGGTTGATTCACAGTGATGATGTCATCAGCTGTAGATGATGTCACCCAGCGTGGTGGGGAGTTGCCTCTCCTTCATTTCTCTGGCCATCTGACACCAGACGCAGGGCACACAGAAGGTGGAGCACAAACAGTCGCTGCACAAACTGCCCTGAACACACAAGATAGAATTACTCACACCTACTGCAGTAAAAGTACCAATACTACAATGTACAGACTCCATTACACCTAAAAGTCCTGCATTCACACTCCTACTCAAGTTAAAGTACAACAGCATGTATCAAATGTAAATCACATGTATTCACATCTTAGTGTATTAAAAGTACAGAAGTATGCTCTGTTAAATGTAATCAAAGTACATAAGTATTCTCTGCTTTATGTAGTAAAAGTACAGAAGTATTCTCAGCTTCATGTCACAAAAGTACAGAAGTATTCTTTGCTTGATGTAGTAAAAATACAGAAGTATCTTCCACTTTATGTAGTAAAAGTACAGATGTACATTATTCTCAACTTCACTCAGTAAAAGTACAGAAGTATTCTCAGCTTCATGTTGTAAAAGAAGTATTCTCAGCTTTATCTAGTTTAATTATCAGCAGGAAAAGTATAGACGTTTTTTTGGCTTCTTGTAGTAAAAGTCTTAGTCAGTGTTTCCCAACCTAAGGCCGGTCCCCTTCAAAGGGTCACCAGACAACCTGAAGGGTCGTAACTGGATGGACAGGATAAAAAAAGAAGAAGAAACTAAGTTCTGCACAGCAATAATTAAAGAATTGTGTCCTTACTTTGATGCCGTAGTGTTGACGTACGGAGACTCTCATGGACATGGTGATTGGATGGATGCACCCAAAGACATCCAGCAGGGGAAGACAGAGACACTGACCAAACTGTTTAGTGGTTTTACAGGCGAAACAGGGACAGCACCAGAAGGCAAAGCAACCTTCAACACAGGAGGAAACACACACAATCAATAACGTGTTGTACCAAGCTTGTCTCTTTGCTAATGTCAAGACAGGACAAAAAATATATAGTAATCTGGAAAAATAAATCTGTTCAATTCAAAGTTCAAGTAGCATAGCTTTCAAGTTTATAATAGTTTTCTTGTCTTTTTTTATAAATGATGAAACTTGCTGAATGAAGATTTTAAGTCACATTTCACTAAAATAACACAAACTTCAAATTATGCAACATTATGCTGATGATGACAAAATGAGTAAATAACGTCAGTAAGCTTAGCATTACATATTTCTTTCTCTCTGAATCACAGACACTTATCCATATATACAGACAAATAATACCACGCTTACTAAAGATTTACCTTTTGAGCCTCTGAAACTCTCAGCTTATTAGACTGTGTCTAAAAATGTTTTTGAAGTGACGCTAGTTAGTGATTCTAGTTTAGTTCATTGCTCTTGATTGCATAGTGCCATCAATGCGACGATGCAGACGGCGGGAGACTGGCAAGTCAATTTCCTGATCCTGATGGAGGGACTCATAGCCACATAAAGCACAACTAAAACGCAACTAATATGTATTTATATAATGATTAAGTTATATTCTCTCTGAGTGAAATAATAAGTAGTGTTACTGTACAATCTGTCATGTCGTTGCAGCAGTCACAGACCCCAGACGCCCATTCAGCTGCATCAGAGGAAATAATCAGAGTCTGAGGTTGCCTCTGTACCGGCCGACTCATCTTAAACCTGTAAAACACAGTCAACCAGCTTACATCTGTGTCACAACTATATACAGGTATATATATGTATTAGCATTATTACTCAGATCCTTAACTTAAGCAAATGCGAGGGTGTTAGACACATACAAACTGATTAAAACTAAAGACGAAGAGAGAAAAACAGGATCTTACCTTTGAGTGTGTGTTTTTGTGTATGTCTGAGTAAGAGACTAAATTAGCCAAGACAAAGCTGTCTCTAAGTGGGTCAAAGGTTTTGGACGAACCTGCCTAGGCTGTCTGACTGGATTTCATTTCTCTTTAGGTACTCGCTCGTCATCTCTAAATTATGGAGTAAATACTAATGTCAGACTCACATAATAGTCTACTATGTGATTAGCCTACTTATGTACTCAGTCATCTGTAGGAAGCAGTATGTACAAGTCTGTGTGCAGTTAAATGACTCCGTCACTAGATGGAGGCAAACAGACAGCATTGAACTCTGGATTCAGAAGCTGCTTTAAATTTAAAGCGCCCATATTCTTCTCATTTTCAGATTCATAATTGTATTTTGAGGTTGTACCAGAATAGGTTTACATGGTTTCATTTTAAAAAACACCATATTTGTGTTGTACCGCACGTTGCTGCAGATCCTGTTTTCACCCTGTGTGTTTAAGTCTCTGTTTTAGCTACAGAGTGAGACATCTCACTTTTTCACTATCTTTGTTGGGAGTCGCACATGCTCAGTAGCTAGGTAAGATCACATGAGCTAGTTAACTTTCTCCAACTTTTGTCAGTACAAGGCGGCATTAACTGGGAGATTTCTTCTCAGTGAGGGCGCACTTGTGAAATACCTGCAGAACAGGGACATGGAAGTAGTTCTTTTGTAGATTATGGTGAACTAGTGTTTTGCCATTGAGCACGAGCTAGCATGTGATGCGGTTAGCCACCTCGTCTCGGCTAGTGATGCAGAAAACTGTGCAGATTTGAACAGCTCACCTGGAAACTGAATCAGAAACCTGTATCTCACTCAAAACAGCATGGATAGTTTTTTTTCTTCCAAGTTTGTATGTGTTGGAAGCACCAGAGACACAAAATAACACCTCAAATCCCAGAAAAGTGATTTTTTTTTTTTTTATAACATGGGCACTTTAAGCTTAATTTAATTCTCATGATTTTAAATGACTCATCACATGAAGACATACAGTAAGTTCAACAGGAGAAGAGAAATCAGCATAATCACCATCAGACTTAGACTACTCAAAAAGGTACATCAGAGTTTTATTAAATTAAATACACAAAGGACTGTTACATAATTTTTGTAAAGCTTGGAGGCGTTGTAAAGTTGTAATAAAATGAAATAGAGCAGTTAAATGGAAGTAAAAGAGTTCATTTGAAGGATTCTCTCTGAACACAAACCAGAGGAGTCTCTCGGATCTGTCGATTCTACCTTACAGAGTTATGGTATCTGTTTTTTCACCCTCAATTTGTTAAATACTGCAGTTCCCATGAGCCTCAGAGGCCATCCATCCAGTGCTGTAACATCAGAGTTCCCCAGTAATATTCTCTGGGACTTGTAGTTGGTTTTTCTGCTGGAGTTGGATACAGTCTGTTTTCACTTGGAGATTTTTATCAATGAAGCAGAACATTTTCAGTTCAGTTGTTCTCATGATTCAACCAGGACAGTTCCACCTGGTCTGGGTGACGGCAGGAGCCTTGAATGCCTCTTAAACTGAGGTGATATGTTCATGTGTTTTGTCCAGAACTTGTCCCCTGGATCAGCAGGTCATTGGGCGGAGCTTCAGGGCTCAGGGGCAGTACTCATACTCACCTCCATCACCGCCTCCGTCTATCTGGTAGATGTTATCCACTGCCAGACCTCGACTCTGGAGGTGCAGCGTGGATGCAGTCGAGCTGAACAGGACCGAACTGTTGACCTGCTGCTGCAGCTGCGGAGGCCTGAAAGACAGAGACAGTTAATGCATTCATTTCATTAGTAACATAATTTTCCTGCAATTTCATAATGATTTTCTTGAATGAATCCTGGAAAGCTACTAATGTGGCACTTATTGTAGCCTGGGAACATTAGCAGAATATGTACACATAGTACAAACTTATAAGCCCTTGTGGATTTCCTTTCTTCAGAGAGATTTTCATTTAAACCCAGGTTAATATAAATGTACATATCTGTATATTTAGCTGACCTAATGGTGTTTCCTTCCACAGTAATTAGTACTAAATGACATTGTCCGTTCCAGGAACCTTCTATTATGAAGTTGCATATATATATATATATATATATACTGTGTGTTGTAAATTCTTGAATTTTATCCTTATAATGTATTTTATTTGACATTTTTCTGGGTTTGTTGTGTTTCTTAAATACCAAGATATCTATTTTAAATACTATCCATACCATCATGCATGCTGGTTAGAACCTAATTGTGGTTTAGTTTAACCCAGTTGTATAAGATACATTTTGTCCTTTGGTTGCGGTTTGCTCCGCTAGTTTACATTCTGATGTTTACGCTGTGACATTTATCTGATCATCTTCAGCGAGCTCTGTGAATGTCACATTAGTCATAAAGGAAACCATAGAGGTTTTCTCTCTTCGCTTAACTATTTAACCGTGAATAGTGACGATTCTCTCTGACCAAACTCCGCAGGTTTTCATGTCACCTTTTGGTATTGTGTCAGCTCGCTTGGAACCTCAATTTAGGTAGTACTAAAAAAAGGGACTTTTTTTTGTAATGGAAAACAAAAAAAGGCAAGTAGAGTCGAGGCAAGTCGAGTAGGTACCATGCAGTGGAAAAACACCATAAGAGTACAACTTTTTTTTGTTCTGACTGCATGGTTCTCTTTCTGTCGGGCAATAAGAGTTTCGGTTTGAACACACCACAGCATCACAGAGCCGTGTGAACATGATGCTAAGATGAAGATGATGATAACCAGTGATAATGCAGAGCATGTCGACTGTTTGTGGGGTAAGACCACGTGAGATATTCTTGCCCTTGTGGTAAAACAAAGGCTCGGCTGAGTCATCATTTGTCATCAGAGAGCTGCAGTTTGGTCCGACAGTTTTTTTATGAACTGCAAACTGCTAAATTTTAATGATTGTCTGTAAGCTGATTCAAAAGCTGCCAGACATGAATTTATTTGGAAAAAGTCCATCAACAAAACAAGAAAAGAAGAAGTTTCCCAATCTGAATCAGTCACATTACCAAACTTACATTTTGTTGAGTCGCTTCCTTCTGCTTGCTGCTGAGACAAAAAACATAAATGAGGAGATGAGTTCACTTGACTTCTCAGTAAATACAAATAAACAGGAATAACTAAGATCAAATTACATTTCATCTCTGATTCCAGACACCAAGACTTTCACACTTTGAATGTTCTGTTTTAGTAAATAATTTAAAGGATCACGATTGATGTAAAAAGGATATTAAGAGACTGGCATTAGAATTCTAATTATGACTCAGCATCTAACAAGCTCTGCTTCTCAGAATTATGAGAAAAACCTTTTAAAGAATTAAGAGATCTTTTGAGCATTTTTTTTTAAAATCTTTGTTTCTGAGTTGACAGTAAAGAGAGGGCTATATCTTACAATGTTAACAAAAGTAAAAAAGGTAATTTGTGTTTCCCCTTGTGATTCTGATCCAAAATGTAACAGTTTTTTTCCTTGGCCAATGCTGCACCCTTCCACCAAGTTTCATGAAAATCAGGCCAGTAGTTAGACAAACAAACAGACAAACCGAGCCAAAAACACAGCCTCTGGTAATCACAGTCTGTGGTTAGTTCAGTCAAATTGATCAAAATCTGTAGGCAACAGCCAAGACATGATTTTGGTATCGGTAGCATTCTAGTTTCCATTTGTAGTCAGAGTAGTATTGACCAATCACGTTTGAGCGGGCTTTGGTTGCATGCTGGTAAACAGTCCATATACAGAGTAAAAGTGGTAGAAATGCAATCTCTGAACTCACCAGCTATTATTTGACCACAACTTTGATTTGAATTAGCTATTGTCTTTATTTATCATTATTCATATGCAGATATCTGATTAGCCAAAATGTTGTCTTGACCAAAACACTTCATCAACATGGTCTCTACATTGACCAGGGCACAGAAGAGGCTTGGCCCGGATATCAGCCGGCTACACCGGAACCCTTGAAATATCAGCTGTTGTTAAATCATAGTCAAACCAATGGTTGATGGGTTCTTAGACTTAGACTTCTCTTTATTAATCCTTTTGGGATGACTTCCGCAAGGAAATTGAAATTCCAGCATCCGTTTTTGCAAGAAATATAGTAAAAGACAGTATAGAGAAAACAATAATAGTAATAATAATAATGATAATAATAACAATAATAACAACAACAATAATAAGGAACATTCGGCTGTAAAAGGCGCAAGCCGAATGTTCCTTATTATTGTTGTTGTTATTATTAATTATCATTATTATTACTGTTATTATTGTATATATAAGGACCACTGGTTCCTCTCTGGGTTGAAACAACATGTTTGGCTGAAGTCAGTGGATGTTAAACTTCCCTCTTTATGGTTGTGAGTGTGAAGTTGATCAGAAAACAACTGACTTTTGTACTTACCGATAATGACGAATGCTGCGCCTGCTGCAACCAAGGCTACCAACCCAAACAGAACAAACAGCAGAACCACGCTCACACCACTGCTCTCCTGTAAAAACACACACACATACACTTTACATCAGTAAAGAGGATAAAATGTTTGTGTCAACAATGATCAGTTTAATAGCAGGGATTAGTAAAAGACAAGCTTCTGTCTTGAAAACATCTTCCTGTTTTTCTTACAGAGGTTGATACAAGGTGTTATTTCTCCCTTCCTTTTGTTAGCTATAAACATAAGATGTTCAAGCTACCTGTCCCTTCACCTTATTCAATATTTGGAATGAGCCATTGAGCTGTTAGGAAAGTAAAAGCTAATTAGCATTAGCATTAAATGTTGCAAAGTGTGAAAGAGTGTTCTTCCCTATTTATTTATGTTTTCTTTAAATCTTATCCTTAATGTTACTGAACACAAACTCAAGACATTCCCAGATAATGTCATAATGTTTATATTATGACCTCCAGTTTTAAATTATTTAAACATTGTTTCCAAAAAAAAGTTTTGGCGGGTCGCACGGGTCGTAATGCCTACTGTTGCCATGGAGAACAGTCAAGTCATATAGACTGAATCACCTTGACGTTGCGCTAACAACAATCACTTAATTTGAATTGCAGAGTTATTCGTAATCGGCAAAGTTGTTTAATTTTCTTTAAGTTTAAGAAAATCTCTCTCTCTCTCTCTCTCTCTCTCTCACCTGGCTCTCGATGCTACTGGTGTAGGAAGTTAGGAGAAGCTGTGTCGTGCTCATCTGACCTGCAGGACAAGGAAGTGAAAGCAGATGTTTTTAGTACAGCTGTGTCAGTAGCATGATGTCATAATGAAAGTTTAGAAATAGATATAACTGGAGTTTGAGACGTTCTCATCTGAAGGCTGAGTTTAAAGGTCAGTGTGAACAGATTGATCTGCACTGACAACACTTTGACTGTGAATAAATCCTCCTGCTCGACCATCATTCACTCTCTTTGGGCTTGTGTTGTGTTGTACCTGCTGTAGAACCGGCTGCTGTCTGCTCTGTAGACGTCTCGTTAAATGTTCTTGATGTGGTCGTCTGTGGAGCTGAAACCAGTGTGACATTAACACGTCATTAATAAGTATGACTGTGTGACATCTATTATCACAATATGCTGACGACAGCTGTTGGCTACAGAGGGAATTGGAGAAGTTGATGTGATGCGTCTTTGGATTCCTGGAGCTCTGAGACTCTTCTCTCTGGTCCTGTCCAGTTGTGACTCTTTATATTCTCATGGAAAAACCCAGTTAGCTGCAACCTTCAATACGAACTACTATGTTTTATGATACTTTTTTTAAAAATAATGCAGTGGATATTGAAAATGTGCCTGATCATCCAAACAACTTCACACATGACACTGCGCTTTCTTGATTTCTCAGCAGTACACCTGCCATGACATTATTGTGTCCCCAAGCAATGTTAAAGTATACGTGCCATTTGCTAACAGCTCACTATTTGGGACCAGGCTATTTTCCGGAACAAAACCATTCATTGTGCAGTGCACTGATTCTTAAAATAGTTTTCTACAATGTAACATCCCCGGTCTCTCTTTCTTAATCTGTTCTTGAATGGACTGTAGCGAGCTGAACCGAGCATACTGTTAACACTACACATGTGTACATAACGCACCACTAATACATATGTCCAGTAGATCTCAAGAGCTCGCACTCCACACTGGGCTTCCTTGGGTCCTCAGCAATACACCCGCTAAGTGTGAAGCCGACCGGATGAATGGTTGTAGAGAAAATTGAAGGACAGACGACAGAGACACAGAGATTTTTTTTTTTTAGTTAGGAAGTTTTTTTTAAATGAACGAATGGCCTACTTTAGTCATACCAAGATGAAACAGAGAAAATATAGAACATTAAAAGAGCTACATAAAAACTGTAGAATAACGTATCAAAAAGACAGAGGTTTCTTTCTAATCACTCCAGTTAGAGTGATTTTAATCTTGTTGTCATTAACGCCATCATCAGAATAAAACTGTATCTGTTCTCTGATCAAGTGATTGTAAAGTTAAAGTGGAAAGATGAGCCAAATGTGAATAAATTGGCATCACCTCTCCTCCCACCCAACAGTTCATTGTCTGTAGAAGCTCTCCTGCACAAATGTTAGGATATTTTAAATCATTTCTCACCTGTCTCAAAACTCAAAATGAAGTGATGTTTGTCATCATTGAACCATCCGGGTATTTCCACTCTGCACCCATATCGTCCAGCGTCCGTCTTTGAGACATTCAGTATCGTCAGAGAAACATCTCCATCATCCAGTCGTCCCAGTAACTTATACCTGCTGGAAACTCTGGTTTCTTTGTTCACTTTATGTCCGTCTGTGGAGATGAGCTGGTTGTTGCAGCCTGAGCTTGGTAATTGTCCTTGACCCCAACAAACTGACAGTGCTTTGTAGTATTTGATGTCATATTTACAGGGCAGAGTGACGTTTTCACCGGCTCGAACAACAACTGTGCTGCCATCACATTCACTGACTGTAGAGACACAAACGGGCACTGTAGATTTAAGGTCACACTTTGTGTTCACACTTTGTAATTATTTTAATTATTTATTGGAACGATCTCAACCTGTTCTTATCTGCTTTTATTTGTTTTCTTGTTATAAATTCTAAGTTACATTTTTGCTTTCTGTTTTTGCTGAACTGGAAGTCAAATTGCCCGTGCGAGACAATAAAAACTGAACTAATCTGACAGATAAACCACAACATGTTGGGTTTGTGCCCTTTATCAGATAGCTGGTATCTTATGGTGTTGAGCTGCAGCTGTTCCGTTGCTGTTGCTTTGGTTTGTTAATTGAAAAGGAAACTATGTCACAGTTGAATCTGACACACCCGAATACATTAGTAATTATAATTCATATTAATAATGAGTCTTTGTCAGAACAAAAATGGCAAGAACAAAATTGTTTGGAGGACAAAAAAAAACATTCTTCTCATGTAATAGATAAACAAAAATGAGTGAAGATAATAATAAATATATGATAAATGCACACAGTGACAAAATGCACATAAATACAAAACACACCTACAGACTGAAGTTAAAGATGTATAGTCGAGTAGAAAACCTCGACAGAAAGCGTTTCAACTTTTTTGTGTACTTGTTTAAACCATTTAAAATGAAGTCAGCGCTAATGTAAAGTGAACATAAGTTACCTGTGAGGAGAGCGAGGAGCAGAACGAGCTTCATCATTGAATTGTCAAACACTCAATGACAAACCGTCATCACGCTCACACATTTAAACACACAGCTGCTGAAACACTGAGTCACCACAGCAACACAGACTCACTGCACACTGTAAAAAATCTTCACTTTAAACAAAAGAAAAAACACAATTGTTTAAGAAATGATGCAAAGGAAACCAAAAAAGAAAGACTTTTCTAAAAACTTTAAAAGAAAGTTTTAAGTGCCCATATTATGAAATTTTTTTAGTTATTTAGTTAGTTATTTTATTAGTTATTTTTGTGACTCTGGTGCTTCCACACGCATACAAACTTGGGAAAAAAAACTATCCATGCTGTTTTGCGTGAGGTACGGTTTCTGAATGTCCTCTGCCTTCAGTCTCTGGGTGAGCTGTTCAAAATCTTCACGGTTTTTACGTATAGCCGAGACAAGGTGGCTGACTGTAGCATGCTAGCGCTAGCATGCTAGCTTGTTCTCAATGGCAAAACACTGCTACAACACACACTAGTTCCCCATAATCTACAAAAGAACTGCTTCCATGTCCCTGTTCTGCAGGTGTTCCACAAGTGTCCCTCATTTAGAAGAAGTCTCCCAGCTATTCCTGCCTTCTCCTGACCAAAGTTGGAGAAACAGTAGCTAGCTCTATCTAGATCTTACCTAGCTACTGAGCATGTGCGACTCCCAACAAAGATAGTAAAGAAGTAAGATGTCTCACTCTGTAGCTAAAACAGAGACCTAAACAAGGGTGAAAACAGGATCTGCAGCAATGTGCAGCACAACAAAAATATGGTGTTTTTTGAAAATGAAACCATTTAAACCTATTCTGGTACAACCTCAAAATACAATTATGAACCTGAAAATGAGCTTAATATGGGTGCTTTAAAGATTAAACCAGGTAATATTTTTGTAAACCAGGTACAAACTACTATGTGAGAGTTTTGGCACTTTTATGAAGTTTTTTCCCAGAAGGAATCTTAACTCCCTTAGCAACCATCTAGCAACAGTGTAGCGATGGCTTGTGACAATGACTTTCAAACACCAAAATGACTTATATTTAGTCTGCAGGCAAACGTAAATATTCTTGTGCAAGCTTTTTTTTCTACAGTTATTTTGCTGCTTTATTTTGCTGCTTAAATATCTTATAATATCAGCTGCAATGGCATTTCTGTGCGCATGGAAGGTTTTACAAGCAGCATCTCTAATAATTAAAGTAAATTGTTATACATATAATACATCATTT
Source organism: Percina caprodes (assembly GCA_013375575.1). Taxonomy (NCBI): domain Eukaryota; kingdom Metazoa; phylum Chordata; class Actinopteri; order Perciformes; family Percidae; genus Percina; species Percina caprodes. Next base: position 1,460,067 of record JABXJD010000017.1, on the reverse strand, counting down.
TGGCACAGCCAAGGGCCAGCACTTTGCCAAACCGGATGCTTTGCCCATTAATATTAACAGTCTATGGTTGTCGCACATATCTTGGTGTTCGGCCATGTTGTCGACTTGCTTGTTTCTGATCATGCGTAATGTAATCATGACAAATATACGAGTCTACAATTGTTTTACGACAATGGTACACGGGCCACGTTCAGACAAAACTTTGCAACACGTTTTTTTAAAGTGAAAGACACGTCTTTGCTGATTGGGTATCACCTGTGACACAGCCAATAAACGAAAGACCCACATAACAAGAGAAAACATATCTCAAAGCCGCTGCACACCGTTTCACACCATTCCGAGGGAGCATGTTGTTCAAACCGTGGATGAGAACCCAGAAACCGTGGCAAAGTGGTGCACACTGTTTTGAGATTGAACGTGCCCAGGCAAGGCGAACTGCATTTTGAAACTGAAGCGGCACAGAACAAATGTTACGGAATGTTGTGTATAGTAAATAAATAACTTATAACAGTAAACCCAAGTGATGCATTAATAGGCCTACATTCTATCAAGCAAGACCTATAAAGTAAAAAAAATATTCGCCATGAATATTTTGTTCTAAGATTTTGAATGAAGTAGCTAAACTGCCTTTTTTCATTAGCTAGTTTACTTTTCCTTTTCATATTTCTTTTTACCTCTTAATATTTCCCTGGCAGGAATGAGCTATTTTGTAATGACATACAGTACATACCACATTTTAGGAATAAATGAGGGAACTGTTTGACATCAACTATTACACCTTCACCAGAATTATTACTTCAGATCTGGCTTGCACATTTCACAGTAAAGATGAGATCAACACCAGTTGTGCAGATGATCTTTAGATTGCGGTCGGTGCCTGACTTCCTGTTAGCAGCACAGACTTTATGGTCGGCAGTGGCATTAGCTGCTTCCTTTTCCTGAACATTGGACTTTCACTTCATCTAAGCTGAAATAGGACAGTTGAGCTCCACACTGCAAAAAATATCTGCAGCTCTGAGCTGATATTTTATATATATATATATATATATATATATATATATATATATATATATATATATATATATATATATACTACCGTTCAAAAGTTTGGGGTCACATTGAAATGTCCTTATTTTTGAAGGAAAAGCACTGTACTTTTCAATGAAGATAACTTTAAACTAGTCTTAACTTTGAAGAAATACACTCTATACATTGCTAATGTGGTAAATGACTGTTCTAGCTGCAAATGTCTGGTTTTTGGTGCAATATGTACATAGGTGTATAGAGGCCCATTTCCAGCAACTATCACTCCAGTGTTCTAATGGTACAATGTGTTTGCTCATTGGCTCAGAAGGCTAATTGATGATTAGAAAACCCTTGTGCAATCATGTTCACACATCTGAAAACAGTTTAGGTCGTTACAGAAGCTACAAAACTGACCTTCCTTTGAGCAGATTGAGTTTCTGGAGCATCACATTTGTGGGGTCAAATAAACGCTCAAAATGGCCAGAAAAAGAGAACTTTCATCTGAAACTCGACAGTCTATTCTTGTCCTTAGAAATGAAGGCTATTCCATGCGAGACATTGCTAAGAAATTGAAGATTTCCTACAACGGTGTGTACTACTCCCTTCAGAGGACAGCACAAACAGGCTCTAACCAGAGTAGAAAAAGAAGTGGGAGGCCGCGTTGCACAACTGAGCAAGAAGATAAGTACATTAGAGTCTCTAGTTTGAGAAACAGATGCCTCACAGGTCCCCAACTGGCATCTTCATTAAATAGTACCCGCAAAACACCAGTGTCAACATGTACAGTGAAGAGGCGGCTGCAGGATTCTGGGCTTCAGGGCAGAGTGGCAAAGAAAAAGCCATATCTGAGACTGGCCAATAAAAGAAAAAGATTAAGATGGGCAAAAGAACACAGACATTGGACAGAGGAAGACTGGGAAAAAGTGTTGTGGACAAATGAATCCAAGTTTGAGGTGTTTGGATCACAAAGAAGAACGTTTGTGAGACGCAGAACAAATGAAAAGATGCTGGAAGAATGCCTGACGCCATCTGTTAAGCATGGTGGAGGTAATATGATGGTCTGGGGTTGCTTTGGTGCTGGTAAGGTGGGAGATTTGTACAGGGTAAAAGGGATTCTGAATAAGGAAGGCTATCACTCCATTTTGCAACGCCATGCCATACTCAGTGGACAGCGCTTGATTGGAGCCAATTTCATCCTACAACAGGACAATGACCCTAAACACACCTCCAAATTATGCAAGAACTATTAGAGCAGAAGCAGGCAGCTGGTATTCTAGCGGTAATGGAGTGGCCAGCGCAGTCACCAGATCTGAACCCCATTGAGCTGTTGTGGGAGCAGCTTGACCGTATGGTACGCAAGAAGTGCCCATCCAACCAATCCAACTTGTGGGAGCTGCTTCTGGAAGCGTGGGGTGCAATTTCTCCAGATTACCTCAACAAATTAACAGCTAGAATGCCAAAGGTCTGCAATGCTGTAATTGCTGCAAATGGAGGATTCTTTGACGAAAGCAAAGTTTGATGTAAAAAAAATCTTATTTCAAATACAAATCATTATTTCTAACCTTGTCAATGTCTTGACTCTATTTTCTATTCATTTCACAACGTATGGTGGTGAATAAGTGTGACTTTTCAGGAAAACACAAAATTGTTTGGGTGACCCCAAACTTTTGAACGGTAGTGTGTGTATATATATATATATATATTTATACTATGTATAAATTCACAATTAGCACACATAGGCCTATAACATCTTTCAAAACATTAAATTAAATTAAATAATTTTTAGTTATCAATGACCCACGACTTCTGTGTGAAAGACCGACATATAGGCTACAATGTAAAACAGCTGTTCAGCTCCTACAGAAATACATAAACAAATGTTGGTTAACAAAAATGTAATGTAAAATAAAAGTAGGTGATGTAGCCTACTGTATGTATTTTATGTATTTATTGACTAATCTGCACCTTGGTGCATATAGACAGGCTGTATGCCTTGGAGTCCTTTCAACATTCAGCTGTTCTCCTGAGGCGACTGCAGGGCCCAGTCAACCTCCAATGCAGCCAAATAATAAAAAAAAAAAACAGTTTAACTAGTTTAACACAATTGCCGATTAAAGTATACGTGTTTACGGATAGGTTTATCCATTACGGTTTTATCCACATTACGTTTAGTAACATTTATTCATGTCATTCTGATGAAATAGCTGCAGGTTCCCCACATAATTAATTTTCTTGATTCCATTTGTATTGGTAGTTAACGTTAGCAAACTAGTTGACCAGTTAGCGAGCAAGCAAGCTAACATTAGCCAGCAGCTAAAACCACAATATATTTTACGTACACATAGCAATTTAGTCACCATATTTAGCAACTTTTCAGAACCTCTTAGCAACTTTTTTTTCACAAAAGCAACTAGCGACAAATAGCGATGTAATGTCCGGCAAGCACACAAGGTCTTTATCTCTTGTGACTGCTAAAACAGACACCTCTCTCTTCTGTTCTATGACTGAGGAGCAGCCCCTTCCCTCTCTGCTCTCTCGTCATGTGCAGCAGCACTGCTCAGGCAGGTAGAAGCAGTGTCATGACAGTGTCATGAATTGTTCTCAATCATTGTCTAGAAAAACCAGGTGATGTCAATCTTGAGGTTTTAAATGCCCAGACTCATCTGACCTTGCCCCAACAATCAGCACCATGGCTAAGCAGTTGTCTAGAAAACTGAAACTGAAAATAGATGACGCTCACAAAGCAGGAGAAGGCTATAAGAAGATAGCAAAGCGTTTTCAGATGCCAATAGCCTCTGTACGGAATGTAATTAAGAAATGGCCGTCATCAGGAACAGTGGAAGTTAAAGTAACATCTGGAAGACTAGAAGAAAAATATCAGACTGAAGAGCTCGCAAGATTGTGAGAAAAGCAAGTCCAAAACCACGTTTGACAGACACTGGAGTTGTGGTACACCATTCCACTGTAAAAGAGATACTTATATACTTATACACTTAGATAATATATAAATATATATAAATGATTTTAATACATCTTCCACCACTGACCACTTGAGTTTAACATTTGAGAACAAAAGATACCAGCCCTGCTTGCTGGCATAACAAGGGTTGAAGGTGGTTTAATGTGTTTGTTTGTAAGCAAGGGCAGCTCCAGACCCCCGCCTGCAGCCAAAACCTTCCTAAATAAATTATTTTGTCTCATTCACTCATTGTCTCAGTTTCTGTTAATGTAGGCACTGTGCCATGCACTTAAAACATAAAAGACAACAATGTATAGTATGTTCTCTGTCTTGTTCACTGATTTGTTATCTGTACTGCAGAAAGAAACATTTGAACAAACCACAGCATTAGGCAATAGCGCATTTATTATCGACAAACTAGAATAACATGATATGATGAATTAAAAATGAGCAGGAATTACACATAGTGCTAAGTGAAAAAAAATTAAGTCGTAAGGTCATTTGGATGAACTGAGCCTTTAAAATGGTCACATTATCAGTTAAATAGTGGCTCCCAATGGTCAATACATGAAATTACATGGATTTTAAATCAGGTCACAGAAATCTTTAAAATGTTGCACATGTATTGTAGTTAGCAAAATTAATTATTATATGCCAGCATTATTTAAACTGTTTCACTGTTATTACCTGTATGAATATTGTTTTCAATGCATTTTAAGGCAACCTTGGGCCCTAGAATAAAATGGATATACTAAACTATTAGCTCACTGAATGAAAGAAGCTTATACCTTTTACACCTCATGTACAGTACATTGTATTGCCGACTCATTAAGACATTTTAGCGGCATATTCCTTGTCTACTGTACACAAAGGCACGTGAGGCATATAGTTTTTAATTTTGTTTATTGAGGCACTGATAAACATTGCAGTTTTGATATTTGACCTCATACTGTATGAGGTTTGTTGTGGTTTGTAATTGCAGAGAGCTATGAGGAGAATGAAGGAAAAGTCAAGTATTGTTTTCCTTGAGGGAAAATCAGGAAGGCTTCCCCATTCTTTGTGTCATCTGTCACCAGCTCCAGGACGGACTCTGCTACCTCAGGCACACTGAAATACAGTAAAAAGGTACCGTGACTTCAATGAATATGTAATACACAGTATCACACGTGGTCACGATAATTAACTTCAACATGTATGATATGATGTCACCGAGAGGTCTAAAAAGGATGGAATTAGTTTTATACTGAGAGGAAGTCCAAGTTGCAGAACCTCAGGTTAACCAGCTGCAGAACAAACTGCTGGATTTAATGGAGTGTAAAACAAAATGTTAATTCTTGTGAGGCTTAGTACTCGACACAAGCAAAGACTCACGTTAAAATCCCCATCTTTTCTGCTAATTGTTGAGTTGCATCAGCCAGGTGGGAGAATTGTCCCAGTTTGGATGGGATTGTGGTGAAAAGGTCAGTTTGGACGAAACTTGGGCAACAGGCGTTAAAACGGACACCGTAACCTGATACGGTAGAGGCAGCCTAGTAAAAACCACACACACACACACACACACGCACACGTCAGAGGCGCTAAAGGGAAAAGCTGTCTCACTCAACCTGTACTATAACCAAACCAGCTTCTCATAAGAAGTAGCATAAGTTACCTATCGCTTTTGACCCAAAACATGTCAGGACATAAAAGCATATAAAGTATAATTTGCAATGATTCCCACACCTACATGTGTCCAACACATTGTCTGTAAAAAAAACAAAGTAATTGACTTCTTGTAGCTACACATTTTCTTGATCTTCCTGGAATTTCTTTTGGAAAACCAGTCTTACCGCCATGGCTCGAGTGAAGCCGATCACTCCGTGCTTAGTGGCTGTATAGACAGGACAGCTTAGTAGAGGACCGAGACCTGCAGGATGTGGGTGATATCAAGTCAATATTTGGCTTCATGACTAAATAACGTGACTAATAGGGATACACATGTTGTGTCTTATGTTAATGCCACAATGTCGAAACCTGGGCCAAAATATTGCTCAAAGGCAAACACAGTAATTATGAGCAATACATTAAGTTAGGAATGCTTTCTGAACGTGCATTACATTTAGCTATATTGAATGTATCTCCTCTACATACCAACAGGCGGTTACATTTTTTTGCAAACCAAATAATGTTTATCTGCAACATGCATGCGTGTTATGTAAATAAGAAAGTATATGTTTCTGTTCTGTGCAGATATTGTTTTCCATCTGACTTTTTAGTGCCAATTGTGAGGATGTATGTTGTACATATTCACCTGTAAACTCTGTTATAGTAACAACCATCTGTATATTATGCTCACATTCTGTCTATAGTAATAGCCATCTGTGTGTGTGTGTGTGTGTGTGTATATATATATATATATATATATATATATATATATATATATATATATATATATATATATATATTCATTGTACATATTCACCTGTAAACTCTGTTATAGTAACAACCATCTGTATATTATGTTCATTGTACATATCTGTAAAAATTCTATTTATAGTAAAATCCACCTGTATTTTATATTCAGTACATATCCAGCTGTAAGTTTTGGTCACAATACTAGTGATCCATATATTATATTCATAGGACAAATCTATCTGTAAAATTCTGTTTATAATAGTATTCATCTCTATATTTATTCAGTACATATCCAGGTCCTGCACTTATGGAACCAGTGTACATCCTGCACTTGCTACTATTGCACTTCTGGTTAGACCTAAACTGCATTTCGTTGCCTTGTACCTGTACATGTGTAATGACAATAAAGTTGAATCTAATCTAACCTAAACTACAACTGTCTGTACAACCTTCCAAATAATGTCATCATAAACACCTTTTCCATAGTAAAGAAACTATTAACTCTCTGTACTACTTATTTTTTCCAGAGGTTTTCTTTTGTTGGACAAGCAAACACATTATGCAATACATTGTGGGCTATACCTGCCATGGATGCAGTGTTGACAATGACCCCTCCCCGACCTCCGCTCATCTTGCTCATTTGCTCCAGAGCCAGGTAAGTCCCCCTGATAACACCCACCTATAACACAGAATACATAGATTTTGGTGTTGACATCAGAAATCCCTTTTTTCTGTCCATGAATACTTTAGTGTTTCCTTTGTGTACCAAAAGTTGTGAAATGAAACAGATGAAGCTGAATGTAAAAGCTGCTAAATATAACTTAGCCAAATCATTTCTTCCTGTTCTTCAACTATTGCAAAACAACAACATGTAAATGTTTCTGTTGGCGGTGGTACAAACAATGATTCATGAAACACTGCAATTATTGTGTTGTTGTGTCATGTCCCGTGTGGGAGTGGTGCAACCGGGTACAAAGTAATGGGGGTAATCGTAACCAGATGCAGTCTGTTACTCTCTTTTTACCAGGTTTATGGAGACCATTTTCTCCCATGTGGTCTCATTCAAGATGCCAGCGTTGTTGCACAGGATGTCAATTCCTCTGAAGTTTTCTACAGTTTTCTGAAAGGCAGCTTGAGAACAGAAAAAAAAAAAAGTTAACTTTTTTATTTCATAATCAGGTTGAGTTCCTTCCCTTTTTTGGCCTACTATGTAGCATCCTTCACTGTAGAGCTGCATCAATTAGCCAGCTTATCAATAAGTCGATTGCCTGAGATTTGTTTGTTGGACAGAATGAGATATTTTATTGACCAAATAATTAATAGCAAAAATGATTTCTAGGCTTATTGTTAAAGAAAAATAATCATTAGTTGCACGAAAATATTAGTATTCATTATAATAACTTGTTTCTAAATGTAAACCAATTCATTTTATTCAATTCAAGTTATTTGCGACTAATAGTCAACATCTTTTGCAATAACTGACGCCATTTTTTTAAATCGAGTTCCAATTTTTTGTCGTATGCGCTTGCAGTGTATTCAACAAAAAAGGTAACATTCTGATGACATGACATGAGATCAAATAAATGTACAACAAAGTTACTCTATAATCTATGCATACTTTAAAATGGGTTGCAATTTTGTGTGATTTTCGCAATATTCACACCTTCCCACGCAAAGTAGAACTGAGCCTTCTGAATCTGAGCGTACAAAACAGCAAACCCTGAACCTAACAACCTCCCTTTTATGATTAGTATGTTAAGGCCTACAGGTTTTTCTTTTCCCTATTGTTGACATTATAGATAAAGTCTAAAGGTTATTTGCTCACACTCTTAACTATATTTAACTGTAACTGTATGACTCAAACTAATCTGGGGGTGTCGCACTTGACCTGGGACTAAATTCCATCTGGTTTAATTGAAAACAAAATGTCCCTGAGTTTGTGAGCTTTCTGGTATCTGACAAACAAGGTCCTGGTGGGATTTATTGGTTTCATGTGTTTCTAGGCATGTTTATTTAAATATATATCTGACCGCAGCTGTTTTCCTCTCTTCAATACGTCCCCCACTTCCACTTCCATACTGTGTGTATCAAATATCTCTCTCTGTCTCTGTTTGTCTGTCTCTGTTACCTTTGATCTGCTCCTCTGACTCAACATTACAGTTCAGGAACAAAGTCCTCTCCTGTCCGTATTGTTTGTCCAGAGTTTCCTTCAAACTCTTCCCTGCAGTCTCATTCACATCCAGGAGGGCTACCTGTACAGGTGAAGGACCATCAGATATACACTCAGGTTTATTTGGTACACCTAGCTAAAAACTAATGCAGTCCAATACAAAAGTCTGGGAATAAATCCTACCTATGTGAACGTTAAAATTAGAGCTGCAAAGATGAATTGATTAGTTGTCAACTTTTAAATTAATCATCAACTATTTTGATAATTGGTTAATGGATTTACATAATTTTTATGAAATAAAGTAAGCACTCTCTGATTCCAGCTTCCTAAATGTGAATATCTTCTAGTTTCTTCACTCTTCTATTTAAATATTTAATAAATAAATATTTAATTTGTTTTATTAATCCCCAGTATGGAAATTACAATTTACACTCTGCGTACACACTTTGTTAGTAAATCACACACAGGCCTGAAATACACACACATGCTCAGGACCTATACATGCACTAATGGAGAGATGTCAGAGTGAGTGGGCTGCCAGCTGAACCAGCGCCCTGAGCGGGTGGGGGGGGGTACGGTGCCTTGCTCAAGAGCACCTGGCAGTGCCCAGGAGGTGAAGTGGCATCTCTCCAGCCACCAATCCACACTCCATATTTTTTTTGGGTCCATATGGGGACTTGAACCAGTGACCCTCCGGTTCCCAACCCAACTCCCTACGGACTGAGCTACTGCCACCCCCTTTTATTTTTTAAATATTTAATTTGTTTAAATGACAGTAAACTAAATACATTTCAGTTGTGGTAAAAATTAAAATAAATTCTGACTTAACCAAACAACTAATCGATTAACCGATAAAATACTGAACAGATTATTCAACAATGGAAATGATCATTGTTTACAGCCCTAGTTAAACTGTTCAGTATTTTTGTTCAAACAGCTGTGTCTTGATTCGACTTTATGATCATTTTGGTGGCTGTAGTTTGTGGTGTTGATGTGATTTTGAAGTTAATTGTGCATGTCATTCTATTTTTATTTTATTTACTTCTAATGATTTTTTTTTTTTTTTTTACTTTTCTCCCTTTATCTGTAGTTATTTATGGCTTTCTGGTTGCTGCAACACCTGCATTTCGCCTCTGGTGATCTATAAATACATATCTACCCCCTTACGGATATGAATATGGTGGATCTCTCATCTTTAATAAATACTATCCACATTCTCAAAAGGAACATTAAACACATTAAAACAATGGACAACAAAGCAGTTTCACATTCCCTCTGCATCCTGAATTTCCAACTCTTCCAAACCCCACTTCTCAAGTTTGTTAAGCAGGCTTTCTGTTCAAATTTTAAGGGGAGGAAATGGTAAAAACAGACGGAACAGCTGGTACTCTATATAGACAACACAGTAATACCAAGCAGCGGACATTTGCAGCATGAAGCTCATCTTAAATGGAAAGATGCATTTTTTGTTGCAGTAGCATATCAAGCTGAAGCTTGGGGCATATATATATATATATATATATATATATATATATATATATATATATGCGTGTGTTTTATACACTTTTTATGAGCAAACACAAAGACTTAATTCCAGACCAAAATGACTCCATAAGAAGGAGTTTTCTTTTACTGAACAATGCATCACGAATCAAAAGCTGGAAGATAATTTTCATTTAACAATATGCCAAACGGCCCGTGTAGGCTACTGAAGTGACCTGTCTCCCCACAACATCACACAAACAGACGTTACCTTGGCACCATTTTTCAGGAGTATCTCTGTTATTGCTTTTCCTATCCCCACCGCTGCTCCAGTCACCACTGCGACTTTACCGTTTAATGCCATTTCAGATGTTCAGTCAGAAGATAGGAGGCTCACAGCTGTTGGATCACTGCAGAAAATATAACCGTTGTGAAGCGAGAGAAGTGAGTGTTTCTAAACTGACACCGCCCATCATCAGACGACTCCACCTATTGTGTCGAAAAATGAAGCCAAATACCTTCAGGTTAAATCCACTGACTGTTGTATTCTATGATTAAAAGGTAGAGGCTTCAGTGCAATCCGGTTTGAAAAGTTTTTAAAATAGGCTGAAGTTTAAAAAAAAAAAAATTAGGCTAAAACGTACTGAAATCAGTGGTGGTTGTGACTATTCTTTTCTTTTTGGAAGCATGTGCGTAAAGGATTATCAGGCCTACAAAAACCTATGTGCATTCTATAATCCTATAGACATATCGACTCGGTAAATGTTGTATAGATCTGCTAGACGTGTCGACGTAGAGGTTTGGGCAGGAGGAGTGGGAAGTGGTTTGGGCAACAGGGTGAGAATAACAGGGTAAGCCAATCAGAGGCATTATAAGGCAAAATAAGGCGGCGACTCCCCAATTTGCGTTCACAGCCCTACAACACACACCGTTCATAAACTTTGCGATTTACTTCATTTTTACTGGACATCTCATGCAGGTGTAGGCTATATGCTGTAAAATGACCAAATAGATAGATAGATAGATAGATAGATAGATAGATAGATAGATAGATAGATAGATAGATAGATAGATAGATAGATAGATAGATAGATCGATAGATAGATAGATAGATAGATAGATACTTTATTCATCCCGAAGGAAATTTTAGGCATTCAGTAGCAAGACAATTATAACACAATAAACACATACATCACACATACCTAAGAATAAAAATAAAATTAAAAATTCACTCATAGAAATGCAAGGACCATGGTAAGGGGAGATACTTTAGACTGTGCGCAATGATGATAGTGCAAAAGTGAACAAGTAGAAAAGTGAACAGTGCAGGGATTGATGATAAAATATTGACTATGACTATAAAAAACATAACCTATAAACTGACTGAGAACATTATGTAACAAGGAATACGTTATAAGATGTAAGATGTAGATGTTATAACCATAGTCCAGGTTAGTGTATGAGGGCTAATATAGCCAATAAGAAAGCTATACAGCGGACAAGTGATTTGATTGGGGGGAGGGGCTTAGAGAGACAGGCTCATGCTGAAAAGTCCATTTCTCCCCTCCCCCCTTATTGAAGAGCTAAATGGCCCTGGGAACAAAGGAGCTCCTCAACCTGTCTGTTGAGCATGACAGCGACAGAAGTCTGCCACTGAACACGATCCTCTGTTTTATGAACGTTTTGTGCATCATGGTCATTATCCATGATCGCCAGCATACTACTCATGGTCCGTTTGTTCGCAGTTGCTGTGAGCGACTCCAGCTCAATGCCAACAACAGTGTTGGAATAAAATGTATTCATATCATGTGTGCTCATAAACATTATATTCACGTAGTGCATTATATTAATCATATGTGTTAAATTCATTAGATTTTGAGCTAAAAGAGCTAAAGCATTACACCTAGTCTGCTTGGTTTTCAGTGTGATTATCATGTACACTTATAAATAAGAAACATGTAGTTAATGGTTCACTGTGACCTTATGGTAAGTTGTTTTGGTACAATGTGTCCAGCCATAACTTTGCCGAGTGCGTCAATTCTGAAAAGCAGGGCCATGGGTGGGTAGGGACACGTCCTGTTTTTGGGTGAAGGTCCTCTCCAGTGGCAGTCTGAGACCTGTTATCTATTGTGCAGGCTCTGCTAGACACTAATCTTATGGAGACAAAAGACAGCACACGAACATGTCACGCGGTAGCAACTGAACTGCCCCCCCCTGAGCACATAAGATCCAGCAGAAAGGGCTAAAGGGTTAGACAAACTTGGGAGAGCTATGGATGCATATTCTCTGTAACTTTGTCTCTAGAATATATTCTATCTGAATAAACGTTCCTCTATCCAACCTACAGAGGAACGCTTCTTCCTGAAAGAATCTAGAAGGGCAGGATTTTAGCCCAACAAGAGCCAGCTTTCTTTACCAGCTTGTTCAGTCGCCCAGCGTCTCTTCCTAATGCTGCCTCCCCAGCACACCGCAGCCTAGAACAGGGCGCTGGCAAGGACTGACTGGTAGAACATCCAGAGGAGTTCACTGCAGACATTGAATGACCGCAGCCTCCTCAAGACTACTTTTTCTGCTTTGATGAAGCACTCTCTTCAATTCGGCATATGTGCATGTAGTCATGGATTTCAATAAAAACATCTTACTTTAAACAGAGACGGTTTAGAAGGATCTTTGCTTTATCACCATATTCAACACTCACAGTGTATAGCGCTACCAATCGCTAAAGCTTGAATGTTCTATCAATCAGAGCTTTTTGGTGAATGATTTGTGTGCCGAATTGAAGAGTCTCCTTGACTATCTGAAAAAGAACTTAATTAGAATTTGGATATCTGTATCTCTGTTTATTCGTACAACATACTGCCACATTATTTAATGAAGTTTGGAATGACTGTGCCAACAAAAACGTTTCTTGAGCACAAACTTTCTTTAACTGTCCATGGCACCAACACGTTCCATTTAGAGGTTGCCTACACATTTGTAATGGTGACCACAAGATGGAGGTATAGTGTTGTGTTACTTGATAGTTAATATTCCACTTAGTATAGGTTATCGTAGGCTAATCAGTAGTAGGCATAATGGGACAAGTGTCAATAAGACACTGAGAATTTCACTTTTACTGGATGTGGCTGTTAGTTATTTTTCCAAGCCACAACTAACTGTGTGTGTGTGTGTGTGTGTGTGTGTGTGTGTGTGTGTGTGTGTGTGTGTGTGTGTGTGTGTGTCTGTGTGTGTGACTAGAAGAGCTGAAATGTAGGGATAGAAATTGGTTTAAAAAATGCCAGGGGATGTTAGTTGTTAGAGAAAAAGTAGTTTTTGTGATTAAATTGTATTGGTGAAAGTGCAAACATGTGATGCGTAGTTTATTCTGACTGGTCCTGCTTGTTGTGTCCTTCAGGGCTGCAGTATGTTCACTACAGTGAAGGCCTTCGAGGGGCAGCAGTACTCCACCCTGAAGAGGCAGTGCTTGCAGCGTGGCCTGCTCTCTTTCCTACTTTTGACAACTCGCTCTTTTACCAGGGCAACAGGATCGGACGTGTGGTCTGGGAGATGCCATGGGTAAATTGGTTTGTGCAGTAAAAGAGTTACAGCTGATTTTAATCTGATAGATATTTTTGGTTATTATATCTTTTTAACCATCATAAGGCCTCAAAATCTCCAAAATAGCTTAGTGTGGAGGTGGAAGTGTTCATGACACAACTACTATAGACTATAATGGTTATGTGCACCAGCACCGCTGATGGGTTCCAAAGTGCCTGGTACAACATGAAATTAGAAGCTAATGTATTTTTATATTCCAAATATAATATATTTAATTTATAGATTATAATGGGGATGTGCGTTTCAGGCAAAATACTATTCATTGGGAACTATTCAACCATTCTTTGATTATCCTGGATTATTGGAGTCTCCTCGTACTGTAGATCAGACCAGAGATACAGATTCATGCTTGGCGGGTTTGGGGATCCTGGATTTTGTCACGGAGCACTTTGCGGATTCTGCTAGCCATCCACAACATTACTGCTGCATTTCATATTGATTTCCCAGACTACGGAGTGAACCGAGGCCAAAATCACAGAACACGAGTGCGTTAATCACTCATCAAAATAATGAGTGTAGTTCAAAGGAATTTGCATTAACTACTTATATTGACAGCCCTAATTCATGTATTTAATTATTCATTGTCAAATCATGTTGTTTCCTCGGGGCTCGGTAGCAAATGCTTTGTGGCCCAGTGGATGGGGACCCCTGCTTAAAGCCAATCCCAACTGTCCTGGGTGGTGCTAGGCAGATGCAGCGACTGTTCCCTTTCAAAATAGATACACACATTTTTTACACATCTACACTACGCATTTATCTGGTTAATAAAAACAGTTGCTATTTTCTGGGAAATGTAGAAAATAACCAGCAGCACTATCAGCTGGTCTCAGGTTTGGCACACCCCATCCTGATAGCCGACACTATACTGGTGTTTCATACTGCTTTTACTTAGATAATGTTTGGAGTTCAGTTTTAGTGAAGTGAGCTGAGGAAGCTGTAAGTCAAAGCCTAAAGATGAGTTATATGTAGATTAGGGTAGGCAAACACTTTATATGGTCTTAGTTTCAGAGATCATTGTATTTTCTATTTAATTTTCCTTTCCTTAAATCTCACAAGATAATTACCTCTTTTCTCTTTAAATACGCTTCATGTTTGCAATTGCTTAGTTAGAAGGGGAAATCATTATTTGTTTATGTGCTTATGAGCATGAGGCGTCACACGTAGACATTTTTTTAAGATGCCAAAAAGGTTGGGAACCACTAGCAACTTGGTGTACCTTCATGGTGAATCAAAAGGCCTGTACTATTTAGCACAAAACTGTATCACCACTGTACCTCTATATCAGATATTTGACATGTTAAGTGTTTTATGACAGTGAGTTATTTTAATAAATAAGCATGATTGAGATATTGCTGATCAGGGACAGCAGGATCAGCTGCAGTATGATGGCCCAATGGTTAGCACTGTGGCCCCACCAGGGTTCGAATCCAGGTGTTCTGGGCCTATCTGTGTGGAGTTTGTATGTTCTCCCCATGTTTGTGTGGGTTTCCTACGGGTGCTTTAATTTCCCCCCACCTTCAAAAAATATGTATCAGATCTGGAGTTGGTCCCCGGTGCTATAAATGGTTGGCCACTGCTACTGGGTTAAATGCAGAGAACAAATTTCACTACATGTATGTGTATGTGACAATACCTTTACCTTTACCTGTGTTCCCTTACTCCTAATCAAATTAAAGAGTACATCATCACTATCTATTAAAGGTTACCAGGTGTATTACCTCCCTTTTTCAGGTACAGTAGCACCATCTATACCTGTGTGTGTGTGTGTGTGTGTGTGTGTGTGTGTGTGTGTGTGTGTGTGTGTGTGTGTGTGTGTGTGTGTGTGTGTGTGTGTGTTAAGGACGTCTATTGCTTAAATGGTTTTGTTGAGCATACTTGGCAAGACTGTGCATGCTGTTGCAACAGTAGAGGTCACTGAAGGAAATACTGAGTGTGTCACAACCAAAAGAAATGTGTCATAAACTGTCGCAACAAAAGAGACAGAATAGCAGCTGCTTTGTGAGGCAGTTCTGTAAATGAATAAGACTTTTGTTTGATGTTTGATGTAACAAGAACCATAACTGCCTTTGTTGCAGCCAACAGGAACACCCCAAAATACTGTAAATAGATACAACAAATAAAAATAGATACATTGTGGCTGTGGCCTACAACTTAAAAACACACAAACGACCTGGTAAGACATCCCCACGTCAGGAATATGAGATGATTTGCCTGAATAGTGGCTCACAGAAAGGATCTTTACCTGAGACATCTTGCATGGGCCTCCTTTGTTTTTAATTTACCCGTTAGCTTCTACAAAGTGGATGTTGGTCTTCAATTAAAAAACAATTATCATTATCAATAAAACAAGAAAAGGTAAAACATGCATAAAATAAAAAAAATCTGAAAATAACTGAAATAACTGAAAGGGTAGACAATTGAACTTTCAATTAAAATAGAAAAAAGTGCAAAAAGAAATAACGACAAAAAAATCAACAATCAAAAAGGTTCCAGCAATACAAGTAATTAAAAGTAATAATGAAAAGTACAACATCTTTGTGAGATTTATAATTGTTTGTGACTTTGTGAAAGAAAATCTTTTTTTTATTTTATCTTTATATGTTTTATGTTTGTGGGGAGCATATTCCAGACTCTGCTCTGTAAATAGCACAAAACATACATACAGAAAGAATAAATGTCTGTAACATTAGTTTTATTCTGCTGAGCAGATGTGTCCAGACCAGACCTCAGTGTCCAAACGTGCCACTAGGTGGAGTGCAGAGTTGCCACATGGTAACAAATGACCTGCTTCACCGAGTCTATTACATCATAGTTTTAGATACATAAAGTTTAAACACATGGAAAAAAAGAAAGAGTTCCTTTTCTTATCTTCTACCTTTTCAACAGGAGCCATAATGTGTTATTTGTTGTACCTTTTAACATAATTTTTGTAGACTCCTTCTGGTTTTTCCTTTTGAAAGGACTCACTTTGATAACTGCTGTTATAGCAAAGTCATGATTCTATTCAGCAGCTTCCAACCAATTCCAGCATAAAACCAGGGAATTGGGGCTGGCACTCAATAGTCACCTCATGTCAAATAACTTTAATATTCTGTTTTATTCTGTTTTATATGTCCTGTAAAGATTATTTATTGTACTTATTGTATGCACCCAGTGGAGTAGCGCTCCTAATTTCACTGTATTGTAAAGTTTAATGACAATAAAGACATTCAATTCAATTCAATAATCAAAATATATGTTAAAAACTACTTAATGTAATATTTTCTGAAACCGTGGGTGACAGCATGTCTGAGGTAAATTACAAACTTTAAGGTTTTGTCAAGTGAGATCCAGCTCCTCCACTCAGTTGATGACATACAGTAGACGATGTGAAAGGACAAAATATATTGTTTAGATGCCTTGAATAAAACTGATATAAGTTGTTATGAAAAGAGCCTATAGTTCCAACTCTGTGCTCTCACAAACCAGGGTCACAAAGGCCCCTCGAGCTCGTCTTGCTTACGGGGCAAATCCGCCATTTAACGGCTTTCAACTGTGATTTGCTGACCAGCTGCTGACTTGTGTTTTCATCCCAGTGGCCCATTGCCATTTCACTGGTGATTACACTGCTACAGAGCTACAGAGAGCTGAACAATACTCAAGAGCTTTACATGTCACCAGTGTCATCGGCCGCAAAGAATAGGAGGCCGCTATTGAGCGAAATATCAGCCTGTTTACAGTGAGGGGCCTCGATGGGCGGGCAGGGGGTTAGGATAAGGATAAGTGCATGTGAGGGTGTGTGTGTCTACATGTCAATACCTACAGAAGACTGTGACTGTGAATGCAAAGGGATTGGTGTGTGTGTATAGAGATTATGTGGTCTGAGGGTGTGTGACGGGTGCTACAACCTAGACAGAGATTGTTTGAGGTGTGTGTGTGTGTGTGTGTGTGTTTGTGCACTAGAGAAATAGAGAGAGGGATGCACAACGCACAGTGTGAGGTCTGTCATCAGGCCATCGCCAATATATTGTGTTATTGAAGTGCTTCTGCCACAGACACACAGCGCAGTCATCTCTGTTTGGATGCAGCTAATAACAGAGGTCAAATGTGTCTATAACTGTACATGTTTTAGTCTAGAATAAGAGATAAAAAGATAGAAGATCACAACTCCCACAAAAATGGTTTTAAATACAGTATCTTAATTAGCAGTCACATACAGTAGCCTATAAATGCATTGCTTGTTCTGCAGCCGACTTTCAATCTCCGATTTTCAAGCCTCCTGCAAGCTGTTAAAAGTACCAACAAAAGAGCACTTTCAAAATGGCCCCTGCTCCCAATAGCAATTTTAGGAAACGATGAGCTCCACAACTTCTTTTCCAAACTGAGAATATCGGTCTGGACTAGGTTTTCTTTGCCAGACCCTCCTCCAAAGCACTCTGAAGGAGGGTCTGGCTACTCCCCATTTGGGGATGGGAGGAAAACGTGCTCTTGTTTAATGGCATTTCTAAACTTCTACATTTCTAACGTCAAGGATGTAGACTATCTGACACCCTAAGTGGGAGGAAAACAAGACGTTTCACCCTAACATCTGAGGAGCCATGTTACTAATACAAGTCTAATGTTTATTCAGTTGAGTGATAGAAACATGTTTAGTTTTTATTTTTTTATTTCTGGAATCTGTTCAATACATGGGCCCTTAACCTTTTAAATTAAACATTTTGGCAAATACAACTGGACTCTTTCTGATCTCTGCTGGTCACCCGACAACCCCATGCTGACATCACATTATACATTACACACACAGTCTTACATCTTAAAAGTTACAATAAATGTACAGAGAATTCAGTCAGTCAGAATCAGTCAAATTGATCCATCAATGAGGAGAACCGATCCAGTGTGGGATGACACATTTGAGTGGGTCCTTGTCTCGCAAGCTATATGTTGTGTTGATGTGATTATGAGCAGGACAAACAGTAGCCTGGCAGGGACAAAAGAGAGCGAGAGAGAGAGAGATAGAGAGACATAAAGAGAAGGATACAGAACAGAGGAACTAGAAGGTATTGTCACCACTGGTCTGACACTGATGTGTCATGGCTTGTTTTCTATGTGAGGACCAAAAACACACCACTCCATGACAAAACACATTTACAGCATTTCACTGTCGAAACCTGACTTCTAACATTGGAAATAATAATAATAGCATAATAAGAAGAAGATGACTGCAAAGAATGTAACAATCTTTAAATGGAGTTGATCTGAAAATGTTACACTTATCCAAAATAGTCTTTCAAAATTGAATGCAGGTATCAATTCATTGGGGTGGTCATTGTTCCCATCATCAATTGTTTGTTTTGTTCAAAGAGTTACTGAAAGCTGCACTATGAGTTCCTGCATGGTCACTTCTGTTGACGTTCCAAGTAAATTTCAAACAAAATGCAACAAGTTCACCCCTCCCCCCCATGTTTCCGTAACTGTCATGACTAACTGTCACTAACCCCCACCCCCTACCCCGACCATCAATGATTGGCTGGAGTGGTTTGTTGTATTTTGGTACACAGGCTGTGCCTCTAGTGTTTGTTTGACATTTACGACCCCTGTATTGTCTCCGGGCTTTTTCACAGTGTCTTCAGGAGAGAGATGCCTACGATTTGAGACAAAAATGAAATCATCATGAAACCCATGCAGGAACTCATAGTGCACCTTTAACACCGCCTGACAATTCTTGTTTTTGCCAACCTCCAGCGGCTTAACTTCTCACCTTGCTGCAGTGATGTAGACGTGTGCTCTTTAGGACCCTGTGGCATCCATATTGGGTGGGATTACAGGTGCCACAAAGCACATTTCTGACACATGGTTGGATATAAAATAGACTTTCAACCGTTTTGTTTTTTGTAGTAGTAGTAGGTACTAAAACCTTCACTGGAATATGTGAATATAAAAACATCTGTTGTTGTAACCTGAGCTTTTGTACAAAATGGGGTGATTAGAAAATAAAAAAATTGGCTTTGATGAGGGGTGTCATAAATGTTCTGAATGCGTTTTGTTCTTTTAATCACATATGATTTTAATCTAAATATACTGCTGCTAAGATGCACTCATGCGTTTGTGTTTTTTCAGTTAATCAAAGAATTACAAAACTCAATGAACATTATAAAGATAGACACTAAAATCTATAGCAGCTTTAATCTGGCACTGTTTTCCGCACCCAAACATTGTATTCAGGCAGGCATTTGACATTTGACTGTTTGCTTTTCTCACATGGAGGACTCATTTTCAAAGGGGTTTTGTATTGCACTGCATTGAATTCTACTTAATGGAGTATTTATTTTAATTTTCAACTTTATGGACTCAGGACAATGCTGCTAGTAGATTGACTTAAAATGTATATCTACACCTACACTTATAGAGAACATTTAGGTGATTTTCAGGTGAGACAATGTTAAGATTTCAGGTTAAAGTGGAGCTAAAATTAATAACGAAGGTCTGTATTCTCTTTCTGGTTTGAAAACAAATTCTTATTCTCATGTTTTAAAGTAGTTGTGTTTAATGTGACTACAAGGAATATACATTCAATCACGAGTTTCTGTGATGAGATGTTTATTATACTATACTACTACTGCACTAAGTGCAACCTGCACAGTTGGTTTGTTTACATTTGGCATACATTTTAGCATTTAAGCAGTTGCACATTTTTGGTTTTCCCATTCTGTATATATTCAAATATTTGATCCTTTATTTTATTCCTATTATTATTATTTCATGTATATTGTATGCATGTATATTTTTCCTAGTATCTCATTTATATTTATATTCTGTGTTGTGTGACTGATGTACATGTGCTGCTGTAACACCATAATTTCCGATTTTTCTTGGGTTCAATAAATATCTATCTATCTATCTATCTATCTATCTATCTATCTATCTATCTATCTATCTATCTATCTATCTATCTATCTATCTATCTATCTATCTATCTATCTATCTATCTATCTATCTATCTATCATGATGTGGTCGGTTTATTAATAGCATGTCATACTTATAGACATTTAATAAAAAATTTAATCAGTTGTACAGGTAGAGTGCCAGCACTGATGAGGGCCAGGCTCTATTTATTATTGGACATTCAGTAGCACCATCAAAGTAGGACAGGTATCTGGGCGCTAATCTGTATTGTCGCCCAAAAATGAAAACCGGCAGCTGATTGGACAAACGCGTCACGTGGGTCTGGTTTCTCTGGAAATTCAAATCCAGACTGTCATAGCAGCTTGTTCAGAGTACAATATCATATTTTACTATATTTGACTCACCGAAATGTGTTTCTGAAATCATTTTAAGCGAGAACTAGGCCATGCAGTTGCCCAATCTGTCTTCATTTCAGATTGACAAAGGTCGGTTTAAAAGATTTTTCTCAGATTTTGAGAGACTCTAGTCACGCTCATCCCACTCCTCGTTTCTGGGTTTGCGCTCCACCAGTCAGATTGGTCATTTGAGTCCGACTGCTGGCAGTGCCCGCCTTCCGACCGAGCATGTCAGGTCGGCCAAAATGAAGGCCGACGGCCCCTCCAGATGGACGATGGAACAGAACACTGCCACAACAGACTCGAGTCACCAACTTCGCCAGACTGTCAACGGCTGATTATCAGGTTGGTGTGTCATGGCCCTTAGTCAGTTGGTTATGACAGTTACGGAAACCTGGGGGGGAGTGGCGAGCTTGCTCTGTTTTGTTTGAATTTTACTTGAAACGTCAACAGAATTGACCATGCAGGAACTCATAGTGCACCTTTAATGGTAAACTCTTTCTTTGTCTAGAGTTTCTGTATTCTCATGTACACCCGCCTGCCATTCAAACACAGAGGCGTAGCGACCAATGCTGCACCCTTCATAATAATGCAGTGAGAAACACGTCACGATAGGTACAGACTGATGGCATATTTCAGGCTTTAGTCATAAAAATCCTGTGGGCTGTGTGCAGGAGCTGAAGTCTTTATAAACTCCCTCTGCAGAGAAACCCCCGCACTGTTTGTCAGCGACGTGATACACTTCACAAATGTTCAAATATTTTTCATTTAGTAGTGACAAGTTTAAGAAATGTTGATCAGAATACTGATCACAACTTGTGTTTTGGGGTTGGATAAACCAGACACTTAATGTATTTATTACTAATTGTATTATTCAGTTGAAAAGCATTTTTGCTGTGCATTAAATCTTAAGTTCCTTCAATGTTTTATTTTGTGCCTTGATGTTTGGTGATACACTGGAATTCTGTTTTGGTTTTTTTTGCGACCAAATATTTTTATTTAAAAATTACAAGCCATTACAAACAACATGCTGAGACATAAGAACATGTCCCAGGACCAAAAAAAAGCACACACAGAAAGGAAAGACCGGAAAGATTGGAACATAATAAAAACATACCAGTAGGAGTGATGTCTGCAGCTTACAAATAATACATACAGAAACAGACATACCCCGACCGGTCATCAGACACCGCCTACCAAGAGCCTGGGTCTGTCCGAGGTTTCTGCCTAAAAGGAAGTTTTTCCTCGCCACTGTCGCACTGTTGCTTGCTCTGGAGGAAACTACTAGAACTGTTGGGTCCTTGTAAATTCTGGAGTGTGGTCTAGACCTACTCTATCTGGTTTAGACCTACTCTATCTGGTCTAGACCTACTCTATCTGTAAAGTGTCTCGAGATAACTTTTGTTATGAATTGATACTATAAATAAAATTGAATTGAATTGAATTGACATACACAAACACACACATCAGCAGACACAGACAGACATAAGATAAGGGGACAAACACATGCGCAAATAGAGGTAAGAAGGCTGTAGCTCTAGTCTACAGCGTGGACTTCAAGGAGTCCGCAATGTTGCACCAAGTGTCCAAAGTTTTTTATGCATTTCTCCATTTATGTGAGCTGTATGGGGTGCCACATCCAAAAAAGAAAGGGTCCATGTACGAATAGACACGTCATAAGGCGGTTTCCAATGGGTTGCAATCATTTTCTTAGCAGCTGTGAGTCCTTATGGAAAATGTGTATTAGAATCTGGCCATCTCGTTTATGGGGAAACATAGGATTTTGTTGTATAGGATATTGTTGATTAGTGTATGCAAATGTATGCACGTTTATACAAATGTATATACAGTGCTTGTTGAATTGAAACTTCTACTTCACGCAGCAACTGGTCAGGTGTGTGGAGGTGTAAAAGTAGGCATGATGTTTACACTACTTACCTACTTTTTTCTCCTTTTTTCAGTCTTTACACAACTATTTCAATCACTTTTCATGACCATAACTGAGTGCAATAACTTTGAGCAGATACTGTCTGAAAATGTTGTCCGTTATTATTTTAGGATCCATTGTGTCTAAGTCAGCTTTATCACAGCAGGTTTTTCACCACACCTTCAAGTGTGGCCCTTCAGACCAGGCAATTACACTTTTGCACTAGTTTGTTTGGACCCTTAACCTGAGGCCAATTCCCATTACTTTAAAGACTTCAGAGGGTTTTGAAATGATATAATAACAACAAAGCATGTGAAAGGCCAACATATACAGCTAAAAATCAACATGGTTCTCCTGGAAAATAAAAACTGAATTAGAAATGTGGCAGGCTGGTTTTCCTGTAGCTGGCGGTCTCTGTTCATGCCTGTAGAAAGTAATCAGCCCAGTCACTGCATATATACAGTACATGAGCTGGAAACATGATGAATGACTGTGGAGGGTTAAAACTTATTATTTTAGGCCAGTCGTCTCTATTGACTGTTAAAAATGTTACATCAAGATGTTAAAGCTTAATTTATTATAGTTTGTACAGTGCATTGTTGACATTTACGATACTGTAATGAATAAATAATACAACACTATAATGTATTGCTTTCATTGTTTATTTTGTACATTCATTCATTTTTATAATTTATCCGTGAACACTTTTTTGGTTTGAAGTTAATTATTTATATTTGGTTGTACTGGTACTTTAAGTACATGTTTTAATGCCATTGCTTATGTACTTTATAGGGTACAAGTACAGTTTTGAATGCAGGATTTTATTGTATTTTTTACAGTGTGTTACAGCTTTTAAATATCTGAGTACTTCTTCCACCACTGACAGAAAGCCTTTGTGGCTGTAAAGGCCAGAATTCAGATTATTACGCTACACTGTGAAAATACTCTACAGCATTCAAAACCTTACATAAGTTATCAGCAAACTTAATGTGCTCAAAGGATAAGTAGCCTACTCAGTGTGCAGTAAAGTGTTCCCTTTCAGTGTTTTCTTATTATATCTAATGTTTCTGGATTAATGTTACTGCTTTAGTGAGCAAGTTGCGGTTTACTGCTGTAGGTGTTTAATATTGAGGTAATTTGAACTGCTTTGTATATTGTTTAATCTACAGCAATGCATTATTTTCTATAAAATCATGTTTGTAGCATTGCTGTCCTGTGAGAACCACATATATTTGAAATGTCAACTTTTGGTGCAAAACAGTTTTCAGCTTTGTGACGATGGATATCCAGCTGAGCCTAAAAGACTTTATTTAGCTTAAGAAGT
This sequence comes from Percina caprodes, assembly GCA_013375575.1. Classification (NCBI taxonomy): domain Eukaryota; kingdom Metazoa; phylum Chordata; class Actinopteri; order Perciformes; family Percidae; genus Percina; species Percina caprodes. The sequence goes on along the minus strand of JABXJD010000017.1, from coordinate 1,435,910 downwards.
GGGAGCATTTTCCTCAACACATAACAAACACGTTATCCTTCTCTTTAGGCCTATTAGAAAAATAGAAATTTAAAATCCCTAAATTAAGAGATCCATAGTTTTCACTGGACAGGAAGACTATGAGACATTTGTAAACTATAAAGTAGCCTAACTGAAGCTGTCAGTCAAATGTAGTGGAGTAAAAAGTACAATAGTTGCCTCTGAGATGTAGTGGAGTCGAAGTATAAAATGTCATAAAATGGAAATACTCAAAGTACAAGTAGGCTACCTTGAAGTGGTAGCCTAGGCCTACTTAAGTAGCCTACAGTAGGCTACAGATTTTAGAAAACAGAGTAACATAAAATACACGAATTTAGGACAAAGAAACGTCAAATCATCATCACGAGGTTTTATTAAACTGGTAGTTACAGTAAAACCTTGTGTTTTGGCCAGATATTTAAAGAGGTAACGGTGATTTGTGGACGCGTTCGGACAGCGAGACCGACGTCATCTAAGAGCTCCGCGCTGCGTTCAAGTCTATATGAAAAATGTAAATAAATGCAGTGAAAAGAAGGAAATAGTAAGTAGGCCTAGTCATACAACTACCTGTTTAATATTATTTTTGTTAATGTTGTGTGTATATCGTTTTACATGGTTCACCCCAACATTTACATGCATTGTTCCTCACAAATACATCAATGGAATAAACATTAACTCAAACCATCTCCAAAAGGTGCTGTGTTCTGGCTTGGATGACTACATTGAATAAAACAAGTTGCATAAATATCTCAATAATTGCATAATGTATAGCCTATAACAATGTTATCTACTATTCTGAAAATGACCATTCTGAGTAGGCTAACTTAAATTTGATACTTAGAGTAGCCTATGTTTTGCTGTAAACAGTAACATTTTTAATTCAGGACTTTTACTTTTAATGGAGTAGCCTATTTTTTTATTTTTGATTTTACAACTTTTACTTAAGTAAAGGATTTGATATATATATAAATAATGGTATAGGCTAGGCCTATATGAGTATGTGTTTCATCTTAAAGATTATATAGTTATGCATTTTAATTTAAGCTTATTGTGGGCATCCATCCATCCATCTTTATCCGGTATCGGGTCGCGGGGCAGCAGATCCAGCAGGGGATGCTGAGGTGTTCCCAGGCCAGGTTGGAGATATAATCTCTCCACCTAGTCTTGGGTCTTCCCCGAGGCCTCCTCCCAGCTGGACGTGCCTGGAACACCTCCCTAGGGAGGCGCCCAGGAGGCCTCCTTACCCGATGCCCGAACCACCTCAACTGGCTCTTTTCGACGCTCCGAGCTCCTCTCGGATGACTGAGCTTCTCACCCTCTCTCTAAGGGAGATGCCAGCCCCCCTCCTGAGGAAACCCATTTTGGCCGCTTGTACCCTATTGAGGGCAGCTATAATTAAATTTATCTAGATCTTTTGCTTCAGAAAATATTACAAAATGGTGCATTAAACACCTGGCATAGTAAGCATTTTCTCGTTTACTTTTTCAAAACTGGGTTGTTTGATTTCTCTTTTAAACACTAAATCAAACTAAATTAAACAGCTAACTTAATGACAAAATGTATTCTTTCTCCGTCATACATTTCGTTACTAAAACACTTGAATGCGCAAAACAAAAGTGCCATTTCCGATATTGGGATTTAAGGGGTAGCACTTGAAAGCAGCATCTCGACCTGACCCTAAAGCGCGCTCCCGGGATTACGTGGCTACTCCCCCTGCACACTGTACGTGCGCGTACCCCTCTATCGCGTGGTGGGGATCATCCATATTGCTGGTAGTGGTGGAGATAAGGTTGTAATTCTGCGAGGCCTTCGGACACGTTTCTTTATTTTTTTTTTTTACACATGTTTTAATTCGGCGTTGACTACTCTGCGTCTAGACTGAAGCTGTTTTGGTCTAGTAGCGACAGAGGAGCGGCAGACTCCGCGGACCAACTTCAGATTTTCTTGAAATTGTAGGCGAATTCGGGCCGGGGGGAGGACTGGTAATCCTGAAGGGGGGAGAAAGACGGCGGTGGGAAATGGCCACTCAGGTGGAGGCTCTCCTGCCTGGCAACCCGCTTGCAAAAGCGGAGGAGCACGTTAAAGTGATCCGCGGTGCGCCGGAGGATGAGGGAGGCGACGGGGCCAAGCGGCAGACGGGTGTCGCCGAGCAGGGGAGCAGCAGCAGCGGCAGCAGCCCAGGGCAGGGAGGGAGCCCCGATACGGAGGAGCAAACCTCCAAAGAGGCGACAGAGGAGAGCAAAGGGGGTTGTGAAAGCGGAGAGAAGCAGAACGAGGAAGGTGTTAAAGGCAGAAAGGAGTTTACTGAAGCTCCCCCACCCAAGGTGAACCCGTGGACTAGGAAAACGAGTGCGGGGACCGTGGTCAGCGTGAATGGACAAGCACACCACGGTTTGTACCCTCTTTACATGTTGAATTTACTGTCTGTCAGTGGTGTGTCGGTTCGTCCAGGTGTGGTCACACAAAATGACCGAGCAGCTGTCACAGGGGGGTCAGATAGCAATTTATTCAAACCAAGAGTCGAGTAAGTGAGTGCATAAACAAGCCCAGCCTGTGCTCGCCCTCTTGTTGCTCCCTGCAAGCTGGATATATTTAGAGTGAAAGCCCCCTTCATTTAGCTAATAAAGGCTATTCCTGGAGTTGTGGACCTATGGGTGGCTGGCTACACAATGGATCACACCCTTAACAAAAAAATGAAATGCTCCAAAACGTTTTTCCCCATGGAATGTAGGCTAATAACTCCATGCATGGGCAGTTTTGCACCCCTTTGATCACAGACTAGGATATATTAGCGTTACCTATTTGAGATGAAATTGCGTTGTCTCTGCTTACCCTTTAATCATAATTTAAAGTCTAATGAATGAATCCATACTTGTTCTGCCCATTTATGGACACGTTGTGTTGTCGTACAATAGAAGTTGCTGTGCTTGTGTCACCACACCAGACGAACTATATTCATTTTAATGCATCAAGTTTTGGTGTATTTATGTTAGAGAGAGCATGTTAATTCCAGCAGTGTCACCGTTCATGCTTGCTGTATTGACTTTTAAACTTAAAGTCGGAGTAGCTCGAATGTCATGTTTAGCCTGGTTCATCACCATGTTTTTCTTCCCGTGTGTCTCATCTGCTGCTGCCACCCAGTCAGTCAAACGCTCCCCGTGTTTGCCAAATATTTAATCTGGTGCTTACTACTGTAAACAGGTTTGTTTTGGCAGGTTTTCGAAACACGGTCTCGCCACAAATTAACGAGACATCCGCCCATGTCTCACATTGCACCAATTAGAAGAAAAGCCACGACCCTGGCCGGCTGTGTAGATGCTGCTTAGCCAGCTAACAATAGCACACCGACTCCCAAGTCCTCTTTGGCCTAGTGCGCCGTCAAGCCCTTCCCACTCAGATGTTAGCTTAGCTTCCAAGTTGCTATTGTGCATTCCTTTCCATCTTCTGTAAAACGTATCACCTCCCTAAATATCGATTCTTCTCAACACTGAAATATTGAATAGCATGAAACATCTCGTTTAATGTCTAAAAAAGGCAGTAGGCTTGTTATGAGACGTCACGTGCTCACTCCACGTGTTCCCCGAGAGAAAGGCATGGGCGCTGCTAGCTAGCTAGCTACTTAGCTTGTCAACTGCGCCGGATCCGTGAACGCTTTAGAGACTAGATATGATCTGAGGTTACCCGTAGGTAACTGGTAGGCTGGTTGTTTCGTGGTCAATAAGACGGTTGTCATGTCGTCTGATCTATTGTAAGCGCTAACCGGGCTCCGTTCTGCTTGTACACGCAGCTAGCGATTGTTAGCATGGAAGCTAACGCGCAGAGGGTCGTCATGGTTTCTGCATTATCTAATTTGTCCGGCTAACAGTTTTTTTATTAGTATTTTTATATAACAACTAATTATGTTTTGTACGCACGTGAATTTTCTCAAATCAAATAAGCATTGACAAAAGACAAGGTCACACTAATGTGAAGTGATTATTATTGGTGCACATGGAGACAGGTCCCTTCTCTGCTCTGCAGCAAGACATCATGGTTTCTTGTATCACAGCCATGTGTGTGCTTTTTCCTGGACAGTGTCCGCTTTTGTAGTTGCACAGTCAGGTTATAATGATTATGACTGTGGCATGCCAGCGATTTCTGTTGTCCCTTTGTTTGCCAGCTGGTTGTTTGCTGCGTGTAACTAACGTAGATTCAGGCCTGTACCCTGAATCTGAACCAGTCTGGGTGCGTTTGGTCTGGTCGATGTGCTCCAAAAGCTGTCACATCAGCATGTAAACCCGACTGGGAGCCAGAGGTTGAGATAACATGCAATAGTGCTCTTTTTTTATGTTTCATTCAAATACTAGGATTGATTAGATGGTAATTGTGGTTCCAAACCCCCTTTTTGACCCGGTTATACCAACCCTATTACAGAGCTCGAGCAAAGTTTTAAAAGTTTGGAACATTTTTGATGTGTTCAATGTATATTGATATATGTAATATATTTTCTCAACAAGATCACTCCGGTAAACCAATAATGTTTTATTTGAAATGGAAAAATCGTCATTTAATCAACAAACTCGTCATTTGTTTGTTTCCTGAAGACGATCAAAACATACAGACTTAATATGAACAGCTGAGAAAATAAACAAAGTGACAATATGCATTGATTTCTGTGGGTGTAAAGGAATTGTGTAAACTAGATTTTCTGCAGTTGCATTTATATTGACAGTTTAGATGGGATGATAAAAGCTTTGAAAGTCTGGACAAGTTAGGTTGAGGTACGTTGAAAGTACTAGAACTTTTCTGTTTAAACCTGTATGGAGCCTGTACTTGGGAGCTTTTTTCACAGGTTGTGTGATAATGATTTGTTAGCAGTTGAATCAAAGTGTGAATTTCCATTCTGTTAAATTTCAATAATTATTAGAGGCATTACGTTTGTAAAACTATAATTTACATGAAACAAAGCAATTACATATGACAGTCTAAAATAAGCAAAATATTTACTGTTTTTAAAGTTATGGGTTAGGGTGTGCTCTGTTTCATTTAAGTCAAAATGATTTTCACTAAGTAAGAAGTTGAGTCTTTTTAACAGGTAGACATCTCTCTAATCAGTCATGTGTACTCAGTGTGTCCTTGAACAGACCCTGGACTTCTGTCCTGGATAAGAACACCAGCTGATGACTGGAAACGTATTTCCACGGCCCAGGCAGCTTGTTTTAGAAACACAGTAGGATTGATCCTAAATGGATTTGGATTCTGAATAAGCAGCACATTTTTACAGTCACCTCAGGTATGCTACTACTGACTGGGTTTACTGTTAATTATTGGGCAAGTAATCATTTTTAGCTAAAAGGATACAGTAGCAAGATTGTCACCAGCTTGCTTTTTCATTGTCACTTCAGAGCTGGCTTTATAGTCTGGAATTGGATTGCTGAATTTTACCTTTTTATTTTTTTTAAAACTAGTTTTTATTAAAGAGAAATTTCTCTTGTGAAAACTGGACAAACACACATACTTGAACATGAAACGATATGCAAAAAATGTAATTTATTAATACGTTCAAGACATGGGTTAAAAACCTATCTACATGAATTAACGTAAGTGTAAATAAAGGGAATGCAATTACATAAAATCTGTAGTATATCCTGCCACCACTATTCAACCAAGTGAAAACATCATTAGCGTCACCACCCACCTCTTGTTTAATACCTCATTCATTTCTGTGAGAAATGAGATAAGGTATTAACATCTGGTTGTGAGTTTGAGTTTAACATTGAGCTTTGACAAGCAAAATTACAAGGATCTCGAATATCCAGCAAGTTTTAGAGAATGGGTAAGCCTGGCCTCAAGAGAAGGAGGGATGCTGCTTGGCTGCAGAGGTTAACGGCAGGAAAGTGTTAAGTTGTAGAAATTTTTTTTTTCATGACTTCAATCCTCATTAAATTTTACGAGCTGATTGCATCACAAATGCTACTACTTTCTTCCGTGAGTTTTAAACTTAGACTATATAAAATAGGTTTTAAAGTGTTCCCAAGCGATGCAATGCTCTCCCTTCTCTTCATTGAAGCCTGAATGTTTACAGACTTGTGGTGATGCACAATGTGCTATAGGTGCCAAAAAAACATCTGTTTAGTACTACCAATTTGTTTTTTGTCATGGTTCATGTGTGCAATAAAGAATACACTTTGTGAGGGGGAAAAAAACAAACAAGTAGCCTCAGTTCCTCTGAACAGTCAAATTATTTTGGACCCAGAGGAAGTTAATGGTGAATTAGTGATAAATGCTAGCAGTGCTGTTGCCTGCCATGCTCAGAAAGGTCACTACCAAACAATCAAACCAGTGTTTTTTCATAAGCAGGCCCTCTTGAACATGACTAACTGAATATTTCATTCATTCAGTTAGTCGACATGGTAAAAAGTCCAGGCTGAAAAGAAAATCAATGTAAAACCAAGATGTGTTGCTGGCAAGAAGGTGCAGCATCAACCAGAAAGTCAAGTTTGAAGGCTTCACAGATGTTAAGACATTGTACATTTTACACTCCACTAGAAGACCCAACCCAAGATCCAAAGCTATATTGTATTTCTGCTTTAAATTATTTATCACTGAACACCGGCTTCCCTTCTTACCGTTTGCTTACAACACACAAGGATTCAGGCTATTGGCACAGTCAGAGAGAGAAACCGAGAGAAATGTCTTGACGACTAACAGTTGAAAATAACCAAACCTAAATTTTGACTCGGTTACCGCGTTACCTCAATACCGCAGTCACGTGCCACTACCGCGGCGATGACATTTTATTTTTTGCTTGCGATAAGCAGTAATCATTGTGTAGTTATTGTCGTTGTCTTCTATTCTACATTCAAGAGTTTATGGAGAGAGAAAAACTTAAGTTGCTCGTCACTTGAGCTTTGCACATGATGGACAGTCCATTGAGGTGAGGTGGACGCATTATCGCTGCAGTGTTTACCATTGCACATTAACCTAGCAGCTAGCTTAATCCAGACAAAACCGCATGGTGGAATTTCAGCCTCAATGCACGTTTTGTAGCCTAAACAGAACAGCGTATATTGGTTATATTAGAAAGAACAATAAGTTGGCAGACTGCTGAGTCGCCCTCTGTCTGCTCAGCTGCTAAGACCGCTGTGCTGTGAAGCGGCTGCCTTCGGCATTGCTGTTGCAAAAAATGCATGTTGACACCCAACGCTAGAAGTCGGGACTGACTGGCAGGTCTGGAAAATTAATAAATGTAGGTTAGGCTCGAAGCATTAGCATTCTTTTAGCATATTCCAACACTTGAAAATGCAGTCCTCTCTGTTTGAAACTTTGGGTTGGACAAAGGGTTGGTCACACTTTGTATAACATGACTTTTGACTAATTTTATAAGTAAACTTTTTGACTAAAATTAAAGAGCAACACCAGGAGTTGTGAATTTAAAATAAGTTTCTATGATATGATTTTGCACAGATAAAGGGTTATTTTCTATCAATGTGAGTGATGTATCAATTATAAATTTTCTTTAATTTTGCATGTTATTGTTATACGTTATGTCTACAGCCACATGAGTTGTTGACAAATACATTAATGTGCGCTTATATCTGCTTACAACTACATTAGTATGTTATAAAACAAAGAAAAAAAGTTCACATAATGCTTAAATGTCTAATTTGGGCGGTTAAAGTAAAGTGTAATTATTTTCTTGTTTTTTGACAAGCCTCTACTATGTTCATATCTAAATGAAGTTGTGAATTTGAAGGACTCAAAGTGTGGGTGATGTTGTCAAAGCTGCTTTGAATTCCTGCAGCAGTCGCTTCTACTTGGGGATAACTGTTTCAAAATTAGCATCGACGTCTCACTTTTGTCCCACATGTGGCCTATGGGTCTTTGAATCGTGTTCTCTTTGTTGTGGCTGTGAAGAGGCAGACCGTCACCATCAGGGCTGTTAAAGCTAGGCTTTACGACCTGTCGGACCCGGCAAAGGTCACGAACCTGTAAAGAGTGCTGATGCGGTAATGGGTAATGACAGCTGCTTCTGAATGTGTGTTCACTGTGTTACAACAAGCTCAGCTCATTGGTAAGGATGTTTTGTCTTCAGGTTTGCTGGTTAAGGTGGCTTACTCACAGTTTCCCTTTGCCTCTTAACACAACAAACATGTACAATTTATTACATTAGGAGGCAGAAAAATAGCTAATAACATTGAAGCATATCAGCATGTCAGCCAAGCAGAAGGCAGGACAGCGAGTGAAATCTACTCGGATTTCCGTAATATGTTAAGTCCAATTACATGTAGCATGTAAGACTGGCCTATCGGTGATCTCTCAAGTGACCACGATTGGATGATTTGAAAATATTAGATTGCCTAATCAATTCATGAACGATAAATGAAGCGTCATTTGTCAAACATAAGGTTAGGATTTATGTTCGACTTGAGGCTGTCAGAGCAGATTAAGAGAGAAGGTTAAGCTAGGTAGAATCTACTCCACATCTACACCTAACACACCCACTCATCCCACACACAGTCTTAATTCGTCCAACTCAAGCTTCTTTATCTCTCTCTGAGTTGTGTCTGCACTCGATGATAGCGGCACATCCCTCTGGGCTCAGGGTGTGGACTGTTTGGTGTTTGATGCAAATGCCTCAATTCATGACTCCGGTGGGAATTATTTGATGTGTATGAAAATGTGTATTAATGAGCAGGTAGCCATTTAGAGAAACTTGTCTAATAGTATCTACTACTCAAAACAAAACTCTGTGGAGGTGTTTGCCTACTTTGATTCCGGGTTTGTTGATTAAATGACCTGCATATTGAAGGAAGTAGTGGATGAGTCATTGTCAATCGGAAATACAGTGGCTGCACCTTGTTGACCAGGGAAAGGTAGCTGGTACTTGTCTCATTTTATAAAGGAGGATATCTATGAATGGAGGGAATGTGGGATTCTAAAAAAAAAATCAAAATTTAAACATGTCTCATGAAGTTACAAAAGCCTAACAAGACAGCGGTCTTTTATAAACAAACTCATCAATGTTTAATTCTTGGTGGTCGTATGATGTGAGTTTATGCATTCACTCCAAACCAGCTGGCATGGATTCTTAATTGTGTGAACAGCAAATGTGCCCCAGTGTCAACTCTGACCCTTTTTTTTCCAAGGACAGGGCATAGCTGGATGTCCTGTGATGGTCTCCTACCCCAAATCAAGCTTTGTCTTGTGCAAAGCTGTGCTTCGACTACCGAGGAAGCTGTTTTTAGTTGAACAACTTTCTAGATTGTAACTGAATCTCTCTGATTTGTAGTTCAGTTTCACGCCTGCGTTCCTGTTTTTACTTTCCAATATCAGATTTATTTTACTTTCGACTTAGAAAGCTTTTCTTGTGAAGAAGCTAAAGGAAATGAGAATTTCACAGAGTCGGCAGAACTTTGTTTGCGGTGCTGTTCCTTAAGAACAGTTGACAAGATATGGATATAATCTATTATGTCAGTGTTGGATGCAGTGATGGGAATAACGGCGTTATAAATAACGGTGTTACTAATGGCGTTACTTTTTTTTTAGTAACTAGTAATCCAATTGATTACTCTTCCCGTCTTAACGCTGTTACTGTAACTGCTGAAAAATGCAGCGCGTTACTATAATTGAAGCTTTTTTTTCATCAGACCAACTAGATCTCTGAGCCGAGAGGCAAAGACTTTTTTTTTTTCTTCCTTGGTTAGTCGGCCATGCACGAGACAAGCGCATAAATGCTGATGATTGGCTGAGGTTGAGTAAAATTTCATGGTAAGCTAATCAGAGGTAGAGTTGGGTGGGTGTTTGAAAGCGTGCATAGTCGGACACATAACAAACAACACAAGGGAGTCAGCCAACGAGACACAGGTATGGCGTTATGAAATCAATGTAACTTTTCCTGGTAAAGATTTCCCACTGGGGTCAGAAAACATAGACACTATGACTCTAGAGTGGCTACTCGCTCTGAAGGTAATCGCCGTCACTCTCATTTCTCCCTCACTCTATCACTCAGTCACACACACACATGCCATTTGTTTGTGATTTATATATATATATATATATATATATATATATATATATATATATATATGCGCGTCATTTCATAGAACCCTCCGGGTTTTTTGCACAGCCAATCTACCGCTCCGTAAACCACTGTCTGATCATGAGCCAGTCAGAGTTGTTCCCTGCACAGCGCAGCTTAGTTTCTAGATGGAGAGGACACAGAGGACAGAGTAACGTGAGGAAAATTCAACAGATAGCGGTCACAAGGTTTACCAGTTAACTCAACATTTTGTCCCGTCTGTGTTTTTCAGACAACAGATGTGACCAGTGCTAGTTAGTGTCTGTTAGCTCACAGGGCTCTAGGGTGCGAGTAATATTTTATCTCTAGGTCGGGCCGGTGCACCTAATGTCCTCGCATCTGCTGCAGTGTTGTTAATATTGATATGGTTTAATTTTGCGTTACATTACCCATTTCTTCTATAAAGCCGTGCCTGTGTTGGATCTCTCCTCTACTCTCTCTCCTCTTACTCTCCGCGCAGCCCCGCCACACAGCAGCCGCCGGTCCACACTTATGACATTTGTCCACAGTTCATAAGTTTCATAACTGTGTTTCATAACACAGCTGTATATTGTTAAGCATGAGAGGCAAACCTGCATTTGTATCAGTGTTTCCGCTGGTAACTCTAACGCGGCGGCCACGGCAAAAAACAGTTATTAAATGCAACTGACTTCAGTTCGTAGAGTAATAGCGTGTGAGACGGAGCCTGCTGGACCTGGGCCAGAGATGTGACCCATGGCCAGAATATCATAGTTCATAAAAATGCAGCGCAGTGACAATACAGACATTTCATACACACAACGTGTGTAACTCTGCTGACCCGCCATTTGACCCGTTCTGGACCCATTCATGAGTCAGCTGTAGCTCTGTGAGTAGCGCCCATTCCACTCCCTCTCTCTCTCCCTCTCTCTCTCTCTCTAGCTCTTTTAATCAGTTATTGTTGAAAACAAGTGAAGGAGCTTTTTCAGAGATACAAAAAAAAAAAAATCCTACGCTATTTATTTCAGATGTGTTGCAGCTGTATGTTTATACAAGATACAACTTCAACATAAGAAGAATGTAGCATAATAACAATGTGAAAGCAGTTATAAATAGCCTTTTGTCACAATAAAATATGTTTTGGTTAAAATGAACAAATCGTGATAATTAATTGTGATCACAATGTTGATCAAAATAATCGTAATTATCATTTTGGCCATAATTGTTCAGCCCTAGGGGGGAGGTGGGGTCACATTTGACTGTTTAAAAATGTACTTGAACGTAACGCATTAGTTACTTTCTGAAGTAACAAGTTACTTTTATAATTTGTAACTGAGTATCTAATTTAGTTACTTTTTGGAAGAAGTAACTAGTAAATTTAACTAATTCCTTTTTTAAAAGTAACTTGCCCAGCACTGGTTAGATAAAAGCGGAAATTGACAGGTTGTTACCTTTTGAGAGCACATTAAAGTAAATGGTGTTGTTTGCACCCCTGTGCTGTGGATAACCACAAACACTGTTATAGTGACTTGAAAGATCACACCTGCCGAACATCTGCATTTTTTTTTAAATGTCCCTTTTTCTGAGCCGTTGCGTCAGTTTGAGTCAGTAGTTGAGAGCCTTGAGTTGTTAACTGCAGACAGTTGTCATAATGTTTTAGCTCCCAGCAGGACAAGATGTCAAACTCACAGCAGCAAGCTGGAGCTGAAATGTGTTTAAAACATTGTGTTTTAAACAGAAAAGCATCCCAGAATAGATTTTAGGACCGAGTTTAGCATCATGGTCTATAGCCGTTGAGGTTTGATGCCCAGTTAGAATATGTTTAGCCCCTGTCGCTGGGTTTAATGTATGCACGGGTTGTTATTGGCCCTCTGCTGTCTGATTTCTTACTCTGCAAGAGGGGATGTGACCACACTGATCATGTGAAGCTGGGTAGTCCTTGATGATGATGATGATGATTATGTGTAGCATGCAGGCCTACTGGCATACGCTCTGTCGTTTCCTCCATATTTGGTTCTTGCAGAAAGGCTTTCCCTCTCTGTCGTCACTGCTGTGAGACCATCACACTGCAAGCGTCTAGACAATGCTGATAAAGTTTCCCTTTGACCAAAATGTTTAACCATTACAAGGTTCCTGTTTCTCAATAATAAGAAAAATCTCCAGTGCCTTTCTTTGGAGCTCTCCCCCCCCCCTTAACTGGCAACAGTAACTGGGAAATCCCAGCGTTCAACCCTCACCTTGAATAAGTAAATATTTTTAAATACAATTTGACCTCAGAATGAGGATAAAATTAACAAGGGGAGTAGAACAAACCTACTTTCCATAGCCAACTAGAAAAGAAGATTGGGCCCTTTTCCGAACACTACAAATGCATTTAGCTAAGACTGCAGAGCCAACGTGGCACAAGGTTTATTTATAGGCTATAGGCACCCATGGGAATTTGTCTTTGGTCTCCACCTGAGGTGTGCTCTGTAGTGAGTTTTCTGAGAAAAAGAAAGGGCACTGCATCTGTTGGGGTGGTGAAATTGGAGATAACGGAATATGGAAAGGATGTTTGACTGAGAGCATTTTAACAGAACATTGATGCAACTTCCCCTGCAGCTGCTGCGTTTTTAATCTAACTTAAAAGGAAGCAGTAAAACATTTTTATGTGCAAACTGATATCATATAGTGCCTACAAAATAAGAATTGGAGAGACAAAGGGAGGGGTTAGGGTTAATGTTGTCTTCTGGCAGTCAGCCATGCACAGCAGGCTGCAACAACTGGCTCGGAGTTCTGTGAAGAAGACAACGGGAATAAATGCAGAAGGAAAAGAGAGGTGACAGTGTAATTAGAGTGACTTATCTGTGTGAAGCAGGGAGGAACTGGTGATGGTGGACCTGAGAGTAAGATGAGTCCCTACATACTGGGTGTTGGGTCAACTGATGATTAGGTAAAAAGAGATAAAGGACTATCAGTGTTCATGTTACTGTGCGATGGCGACTTTACATTTTGATCTCATGTCTGATTAAGCTGCCATCTGATCTCGTCATTGTTTGTTTGAGGAAGCGCCTAACTGCTGTAAAAAGTAGTTTTTTGGTTTTTTTTTTTTTTAGCATTGATGTGGTTGTGTTGGTGTGTTTGTACTCTGCCGTCTGTGTGTCAGGTCATATTTCAGGTAAGGCTGATCCATTTGTTTTGTTAATTCAGAATTTCTGTGGAGTGTCAATTACATGTCATACAAGGTTAGTCACAATTAGGGGTGTGACAAGACACTTGGCTCATGAGAAGAGGCAGGAGATTGGGTTCACGAGAACAAGATTTTACAATATTTAAAAAACTTCAATTAAGAAATATAACTAAAAAATAGTCTTACTCAGAGAACCAAGGTTACAAGTGTTTCAATGCATCGGTAAACAAGGAAGTAGTTATCACCATTTTAAGACCAGGGGTGAACATGCTACAGGGGAGCAAACAGTCTGATAACTTGAGACCACATAGGGAACGAATCAGGAGTGGGATGGGATTTTTTTTTTTTGTGTGGGGGGCAGTCACGTGATCGGAATGTGTCGGCTAGTGTTGTTTTTGGTGGGCTGTTTTAATTTTAGTTTTAATCTAGTCTTTTCATTAGTTTTAGTCAAGTTCATACACTTTTTTTGAGTCTAGTTAAGTTTCAGTCGATTTAAAAGTATTTTAGTCCAAATTATTATTATTTTCGTCTAGTTGTTGTCAAAGAAAATTATATTTTAGTCTCTTTTTAGTAATGCAATTCTATTTAACCCAGTCAACATAGTATACATACCTAGTAGTATAGACAAAACCAACATTTTCTTTTAGCTAAACCCATTCAAACAAGGTTATCATTTATTATTGTTACCTTTTCATAGACTCGAGTACATCCATTTTAGACATGGACCATGCTCTGATTTGAATTGACATTTATTTTACCAGCCAAACATGTTAGAAGTACACACACATACTTTTTAAATAAAAACAATTAAAAAAAAATGGCATTACATGACAATGCCGGAAAAAATAATACATTCAAGTTGTACCTTCTTGTGGCAAAGAAATCCTGAGCACTATTTGGCTTGTCCATCTTCTTGGGTGGGACGCTTCATTGGTGCTATTTCCGGAATCACAGCACAGGAATAGATGTGATGTCAGAACAGATGCAGCCTCTGGGAAATCTAACTGTAAATATTAAGTAGCATAAATCCTTGCTATGATTTTTACAATAGTAAATCCACCTCTGAGTAAGTGACTTGACTGTCCGTAAAAGGAAAAAAAGTCTACATAATCAAAACAGAAGTAGTCTAAGCAGTAGTATATCCTTAACAGCTTAACCATATTCTATTTTGTTTTGACATTTTAGATGGTTGGAGACAGTCATTGTGTTACTATGCGGAGTATAAATATGGAGAAGCTTTTTTTTTTTTTTTCATTTAAGCACGTGTTTTATTGGAAGGATTCATGTATTTCTTCTTCTGTGATTCTGACTCATTTTGTTCTGCTCATACAGCTTGGGGATACATTTGGAGCACTTGGTCTCCCTCTCTTGTACATTTAAGCACATAACACCAAGATAACACCTTGTTCTCAAGATGCCTGTATTGGGGTTTTGGTCAAATAATCATTTGAAATGCTAAATCCCATACTAACATTGGTGCATCCCAACCAATATTTACAGACTCGTTTTTTCTTCTATTGGCAGGTCTCGTATAGTATTAGTTATACTATTATTATTTATTATTTAGTTATACTAGTATTAGTTAGCCAGAGTTTAATTTAATTTGCATCTGTTAGCCAAGCCTACCTGTATGCTAGCCAGGGAATTCTTGGTGATTTGAGATGAAGAGAGCCATCTCGTGTTCATGCGCTCGTGCAAAAACAAACAGAAGATTAGACTGATGATGATCTACTGATGTGCGCTTTTGATATTTGAATTTTGTGATGTCTGCAATGTGAAATGGTGAGGATTTTCTGTCTTTCCATTTCAGTACATCTTGAAATATGTTAAAGGTGTACAGTAGCTGGATTGTAATTTGTTTCTTGCTATCTTATGTGTATCTGTGGATACAACTGAAATAACCTTTTTTTTTTTTTTATAGTAGTTGGTCAGCTACATAACTTACATTTTTAACAACGTGGAAATTCCGTTTCAAGTCCTAATATTAATTATTAAAAATAATCCGGACTTGTTTGCAGTGTGAACATATACTGTACACGGGTTGTAGCAGTTTCGGCGTTTGGATTTGATCAGTCACCACCACAGTATTTTTAAACTGTAGCCATAGAGCAGGGACTTTATTGGGTGACAGGAACTACTGTGTCCTAGGAACCAAATCTGCAACTAGATTGTCGTGGTTAGTTCATGCAAAGTTCCCTAACTACTTTTTGAGCTGCTAGTAGCAAGTACACCAAGACTTTGCAAAAAAGGAATTACTGCTGAAAAATTGTGAAGCCAGGAAATCTCTACCTGAAGTACTAAGTGAAATAAAAAGGTCAAGGGAAAATGGCTACAGCATAGGCAAACTGCAATAATTCATTATTTGCATTACTTGAAATAAATTCCTGGAACAAATGTAAAGCCCCAAAAAGGCAGACTTCTTCCAGAGGTCTTGTCTGAATACACAGCTGACTGTGTGACTGCCTGAGGAGTCTTGGCCCTGGGAGACTCTCCTCTGACCTTTTAGACTATCATCTGATATGGACTGAACACCGAGCAGCCCTGTGAATGATGCATATGTTCCCTTAGTGGGGGAATCGTAGTTCACAGCTCAGCTGATCAGCATAATGTGGCGGAGCGTTTATCATTGAACAACCACCGATTGTCCACTCGTTGCAGTGTCTGATGGACTACAAAATTCAATTAGGAGTACGTAGTCATGTTTGATGCATGGCTCATGGCCAGTGGTGTTCTGTGTCAGTTTCCCTGAAGAAAAAAAGAAAGAACTACTTTGCTGCGAATAACACTTATGTTGTCTGTAAATTGTCAGAATGTGGTGCAGACAGGCTGCAAGTTTTCCTTTTGGATCAATTTTAACACATTTCTCCTCAAAATGAACTGATTTTCACATTTGGCTTGAATGCTTATTAACAGGAGTCTACAGTCATGCTAGGAGCTCTGTGAAGCTGATGGCCGCAGCACTTAAATGCCAACATGCTTATGTTTAGCAGGTCAAATGTTTACCATGTTCACTTAGGTTAGTTTGTAACCATAAATGTCCGTACCACATTACATAGCAAGCAACCCATTGAGATATTTCAGTGTTGAGTGAAGTGATGGACCAATAAACAGATTTGACTTTGACCCACTTACAGCCATGCTGCTAGCTTGGTGAATAAAAATAAATAACGCAATGGGGTAAAAGTGTGATAGTTTAATTCAGTTGAGTAAGACAAACGTTTTGGAGGTCACCCTTTTACTTTTAGTAACACTAGAAATGTAAAGTGAAGGTAATAAGAGAGCCTGACAAAGTCCTCTGTCATGATGACGAAGCAGAAAGACTTGATAAAACCCGAGTAAGTGTGTCATCGGTTTTCCCACTTTTTGTGAGAATCAGTCCTAAAAAAAGGCTTCAGAGGGAATCGGTACAGCATGTGTGCGACCAACCCACAACAGGAAACCTTTTTTTTGTGTGCCAGGTTAGTTACTTACTAGTATAACAAATGTGCAAGAATTGTCATTGATACTCAAAGAATTCTCAGTGACATACAGTAAATACAAAATGAAACATGATAAAAGGGAGACAATCTTAATAGCAAGATTAAGGGCTTTTTTGTTTAACACAATACAATGTATTATAAACCTTTCTTACATCGTTTGGTGATGTATGGGTCAGACTTAACCTGCAGATGTGCTGTAGAAGTGATGAGCACTTCATGTCTCTTCTCTGACTAAACATCAATGAAGAGAACATTCACAACTCTGATCTCAGCATTAAAGCTATAGCTGCAGCTATCGATTGTTTTTAATCGAGTATTCTATCGGTTATTCCAGTAATCTGATAAATTCTTTATTTTTATTGAAGAGCAATAATATACAATAGTTTGGTTTACTTTTTGGAAAAAGCTACATTTTTATTGCCTCCATTACTTATGGCGTTTTTCCACTGTGTGGTATCTACTCGCCTTGACTCTACTCGCCTTTTTTGGTTTTCCATTACGAAAAAAAGTCCCTGGTACCTGCTACCAGGTACTTTTTTTAGTACTACTTCAGTTGAGGTTCCAAGCGAGCTGAGGCGATACCAAAAGGTGACGTGAAAACCTGCAGACTACTGGTTGGTCAGAGGACCGTCACTTATGACTGCGTTTTTAGCAAACAAGAGTGCGGAGTGTGTGTCTGGAACAACCGTGCCATTTAAAAAAAAAAAAAAATAAATAAATAATCTAGCCAGACACCGATTATCTACTCTCTGCACTATTCTCACTTTTCTATTCTCACTATTCAATATTAAGGGCTATTATTTTGCATGTCCTTTCCAATATTGCACACTGTTATTTTAAAAAAAACAAGACAATATATCAAAGAAAATACTTTATTTAGCTATTCAAGTAGCGCATCAAACCCTCCCGTACATCCCGGTCTTCTTCCTCTGCACCCTGCAACAGTGTCCCCCGGCTCTGCTGTCCCAGATGCATCCCAGTCATCGTCATAAGCCTCTCCGTGACTCTCATAAACATTTTACAAAGCACAGCAGGTCAGAACCAGAGATGTCACCCGTCGGTCATCGAACGCCCAAATAGACGTCTGCGGCGGCGATTTTGCAAAGCGTGAAGGATCTGAAACACACACAGTACACAGCATACATATGTTGGTGTGTAATCATGGTTGCTAAAGTTCATGTACTTTATATAGCGTAAAGTAAATACTGACTGTGACCTTGAACACATGCAAATGTTAGCTAACGTTACCAGGAAACTTAACTTACCCTTTTGTGTCGGCGAACAATAGTCACGTCGACGTCTGAACTCCGTCGGAATTCCCAAACTCCTGTTGTTCTTTGTTTTTTTTTTTCAGCAGTGATTTTTGTTGCTTCCTTCAGCTTCTTTTGAAACAAATTTTCTTCTGACCGAGAATCAAAACAAACACCTCCAACGTGCTGTTGTGAGTCGCGTTGAAAATTACATCATGGCAGTTACCGACTGCGTAGCTATGGTGACCAGCCACGCTGAGTCGTTACTCAATCTGCAATGGAAAACGGACGCAGAGTGAGTCGAGTAGAGGCGAGGCAAGTTGAGTCGAGCTGTTACCATCAGTGGAAAAACGCCATTAGAATACAGTACATCTCTCAAAAAACTAAACATAAGTGCCATAATACATTGTTTTTAAAGAAAACATTTTCTGAAATGCAATAACAACCGCAAACGAAGGCATACATTAAACATACATAAACATTACCTTAAGTTGTGCAACTTAACTTTCAGAACTACAATTTTCAACCTGAGACTGATTTGTATATACAGGTAAAAGCCAGTAAATTAGAATATTTTGAAAAACTTGATTTATTTCAGTAATTGCATTCAAAAGGTGTAACTTGTACATTATATTTATTCATTGCACACAGACTGATGCATTCAAATGTTTATTTCATTTAATTTTGATGATTTGAAGTGGCAACAAATGAAAATCCAAAATTCCGTGTGTCACAAAATTAGAATATTGTGTAAGGGTTAAATTTTGAAGACACCTGGTGCCACAAAGTAATCAGCTGATTAACTCAAAACACCTGCAAAGGGCTTTAAATGGTCTCTCAGTCCAGTTCTGAAGCCTACACAAACATGGGGAAGACTTCAGATTTGATAGCTGTCCAAAAGGCGACCATCGACACATTGCACAAGGAGGGAAAGACACAAAGGTTATTGCTGAAGAGGCTGGCTGTTCTCAGAGCTCTGTGCCCAAACACATTAATAGAGAGGCAAAGGGAAGGAAAAACTGTGGTCAGAAAAAGTGTACAAGCGATAGGGATCACCGCGCCTAGTCAAGATTGTGGAAAAAAACCCATTCAAAAATGTGGGGAGATTCACAAGGAGTGGACAGCTGCTGGAGTCAGTGCTTCAAGATCCACCACCAAGAGACGCTTGAAAGACATGGGTTTCAACTGCCGCATACCTCGTGTCAAGCCACTGTTGACCAAGAACAAAAGCGTCTCACCTGGGCTAAGGAAAAAGAGCTGGACTGCTGCTGAGTGGTCCAAAGTCATGTTTTCTGACGAAAGCAAATTTTGCATTTCTTTGGAAATCGAGGTCCCAGAGTCTGGAGGAAGACAGGAGAGGCACAGGATCCACGTTGCCTGAAGTCTAGTGTAAAGTTTCCACCATCAGTGATGGTTTGGGGTGCCATGTCATCTGCTGGTGTCGGTCCACTCTGTTTCCTGAGATCCAGGGTCAACGCAGCCGTCTACCAGCAAGTTTTAGAGCACTTCATGCTTCCTGCTGCTGACCTGCTCTATGGAGATGGAGATTTCAGGTTCCAACAGGACTTGGCGCCTGCACACAGCGCAAAATCTACCCGTGCCTGGTTTACGGACCATGGTATTTCTGTTCTAAATTGGCCAGCCAACTCCCTGACCTTAGCCCCATAGAAAATCTGTGGGGTATTGTGAAAAGGAAGATGCAGAATGCCAGACCCAAAACGCAGAAGAGTTGAAGGCCACTATCAGAGCCACCTGGGCTCTCATAACACCTGAGCAGTGCCAGAAACTCATCAACTCCATGCCACGCCGCATTAATGCAGTAATTGAGGCAAAAGGAGCTCCAACCAAGTATTGAGTATTGTACATGCTCATATTTTTCATTTTCTTACTTTTCAGTTGGCCAACATTTCTAAAAACTCCCTTTTTTGTATTAGCCTTAAGTAATATTCTAATTTTGTGACACACGGAATTTTGGATTTTCATTTGTTGCCACTTCAAATCATCAAAATTAAATGAAATAAACATTTGAATGCATCAGTCTGTGTGCAATGAATACATATAATGTACAAGTTACACCTTTTGAATGCAATTACTGAAATAAATCAAGTTTTTCAAAATATTCTAATTTACTGGCTTTTACCTGTAGGCCTATATGTAAATACTAGTTATATTCAACCTATTTTCATTTATATATTTGATTGCAATGTCCCACAGCCCTGTTACACTGATGCTAGCAGATCGCTGATCAGCTGTTTCTCCTTGATGAGAGAGTAAGAGAAAATTGTGCGCAACAATGTTTTTCTGAAGGGATAGTCAACAAGTCGGCTCTTTACAGCTACTCGTGGTCACCACTACGTATTTTCTTGTCTTTGTTTTTGGTAGTTGTCGTGTTTGGTGGTGATCATCAGGCATACAACTCTATATTTACTTTTGTTGGGTCTGCTTCGTGGAATGGGTATTAAGTTAGACTCAATGTTTGGTTGATTTGCTGAAGCATTGACGTCGCGCCATTATTGTGGTAAGCTAGTTAGATTTTGTAGTAAGACACACTGTAGAGTTTTAATTACATTTGAACTGAATCCAAACTTTGGACACTTTCTGTAATTTTCTCCAGCCTGTCTCTTCTCTTAGCCCCTCACTATATGCTCTTTCTTCATTTGGTAACCTGCACCATCAGTCTTCATGGCATGTGTCAACCAGCGATACAACGTTGGTAGCATTGATTAAACAAAGCCAACCATTTGGCATGGAGGATTTTTAGTAATGAAATTATTTCAGTAACTCAAGGAATTGTTTGAGCCACAATTGATGCTAATACAAAATCACTGGAACCTTTTGTTTGTGTTTTTATCAAGAGGAAAATTAGAAACTTCAGCATACCATCAATAGGTTGTGTAGGTTGTGTTGAGGTGTGTGTGCATGCTATGTAAGCAGCGGTGTGACATTAAACATTTTCAGACCACTGTTGTTCACGCTTTGCTTCTAACTAAGCAGATAAGTGCGGATAAATGCTTGAGGAATTTATGCTGATTCCACAACTTGGCAACAGAGTTGCGTAAGCCGGAGTTTCTACATTAGGCAGCTGATAGACCCAGGAGTTTGTGTCATGGCCCACATTGGGGATGCAGCTATTAACAGATTTTTACAGTTAACCGATCTTTAAAATGTCACGGTTAATTAATCGTAAAGGCTTCGCTACACTGCACGTTATGTGTAGCAGTGTGTGTGTTCTTATTAAACCTCCTTGACAGCAAACGTTTGCGTGCGTACATGCGCTACACGCATGAAATCAGACGCCGGTCACTGCGAGTATTGACTGTCAGAGTGATGTACAACAATGTTCCGTGGTGGTATCACTCACTGCTGCAATTTTTTTGCAATACATTAAGCAAACAAACGTCAGGAAAACGCAGAGCCGGCCCCTGACCTCACGACAGCTGCAGCTGCAATGGGGAAATCAACCCAAGTTGTCCGCTATGGACACCACTGTTGTTGTTTGTGGTGACTGATGGACTGATTGACCCCTAATCATTTCAGATTAATTTAAATAAAAAGGTCATTCATTCAAAACGGTTAGTTATTTCTGTTTCAAAAGCAATAAATGACACAATCAAATCTAGAGTGTTCATAGAGTGATTTTAATGAATTAGTAGTGAAATTAATTAATGCATAATAATTGTGACACCGTGATTATTCTTCAGACTAATCGTACTAACAAAATCTTTAATTGTTGCATCCCTAACCCAGATATGGCTGTTTATTTACACTTATCTTGTGAGCTCCGTGTGAAGAGGGTAATAAGATGCTGAACAAATCCCAATACGCTTTGCCTGTAATGTTTGGTAACAAGTCAGAAAATGAGAGATTTACTTCTGCCAGGGAGGTTATGCTTTCTTTCCTGTTTTTGATTGTTGAGACATTAGGCTAGTTTATTCTCAATACAGTGTACACAGATCTGTTACGGTTTTGGGGTTGACCGATATGTTTCCTCTGTACGGTGTGCAACAAGCTTTGTTTTCTCTCGTTTGGTGGGTGCGTCTTGTTGAGTGTCTGTATCACAGGTGATACCTGATCAGCAGAGACGTGTACATAATAAAAAGGCAGAGTGCGTTCAGACACAACGGGCTTCAACGCACCCCTGTTTCAGTTTAAATAAACATGCTGCTGCATTTTTATCAGTGTTGAACAGGACCCTGGTCACACGAGAAAAGTTGTGCGGTGAAATTAATCCACTTGTCTTTGTGACGTATCTGGTTGTAGGAGCTTAGTGACTGCTCGCTCGGATCTACCACTAACAAGCTAGCCAAGTGCACTAGTTGGTCACAAAAGCTTCCAGAGCTTCTTCATATTTTCTCTCTTCTGTACCTTTTACTCCTTCCTGGGATTTTCTTTTGTGGATTGTACATGGTTTTATTCAATTAAGAGCTCAACTTTACTGAAATGCATTTTTGCCTAGAAATGTTAAAT
Source organism: Percina caprodes (assembly GCA_013375575.1). Lineage (NCBI taxonomy): Eukaryota > Metazoa > Chordata > Actinopteri > Perciformes > Percidae > Percina > Percina caprodes. Next base: position 1,413,509 of record JABXJD010000017.1, on the reverse strand, counting down.
TCTGGTGCGATAAGGTGTTTAGATTAAAACAAAATCCTAAAAATAAAGAGGTTTTGGAGAATTTTGGAAGGTTGGAACATGGGCACTACACTTTTTTTGGATAAAGAAAGCTGGCCTGTGTAACCCACTATTCTCTAGTGTGTATTTTGATGCTCCTGCAGAAGTTCAAATTACACATTTAGATGATAAATTTATTAAGTAACTGATAAATTAGTTGAAGCTGTCATCTACCTAGGTGATGGTTGATCTTAATCTGATGGGTGAATTGGCCAAATAAACAGGTGATGTTTGTAAAACAACCCTGGTTGTGGTCGGTTGTCCAGGTCAGCATAATGCTTGTAAAATCCCAGAACACATTTAGGCAGGAGACTTGATCCACTATTAGGAAACTTGGAATAAGATCCTGAAACTTGGTTGAATTAGCCTGAGAAAGCCTTTTGACGAAATGATCATATGGCTGAATGGTAGTTTGACGTGATATCAGCCATGATTACGACAGGCAGCAGACTGTTGAAGCAACATTGTGCCTGCTGACTGAGATAATGTTAACCACTGGAAATGGCACTGGGTCATAAGAAGCTTTTTTTATTTAACTGTGAAATGTAGGCCAGTTAAGAAGTTAAGCTGCCAGCTTCACAAAGCGAATGTTGTTGAATTAGTTCACACGTCCTCTTTTCAGAAACCTTATTTAGAACAAATTAAAAAGGGAACAGTACCAAACAGTTGACTGAAATGCATTAAAAACTCAAATCCAGACTTGAACTGCACTTTCAAAATAAATACTTTTTTTTTTTTTTTTAGTGGGTTTTGTCATTGTTCTTTACTTGCTTGTTATAATCACAGATAACATATTGTATCATCATACTTTATTATCTAAATATATTTTGAACAAATCTATTTATGACAAGGGAAACCCTAACCCTATTGTGGGTTCAGGTTGCATGATTATTGATGGATTTGATCTCCTCTATGATTGTTACTGGCACTTTATACTGTGTGTGAGTTCTAGCGTTCTAGAAACCATGTTTTGGAAAATCTTCTCGCCATCAAAGCTTCTCTGAAATATACCTTGAGGACACAAGACCATGACACAGTTTAACAAACGAAATGAAGCAAAGGTCAAAACTGTACTGTTAAACCATTTCTCAACTCTGTGACTCAAAACTAAATAAACAGTTTAAGTTTGAAGTTCAGAAGTCATGTAAGTTGTTGACTTGCTTCACATTTCTGAGATGCCAAATGATTAAATTATGGGCCACGAGATGTGTAACATTTGCAGTGAAAACTTTGTATCAAGAAGTGGCTCTGACGTGTAAATATTCTAAATTTAAAGTGGAGTAGTACTGCGTATGTGTTTAAAAAATAATTGTATAAAGTTGTTTGTGTTTCCAGAGGGAGCTATGTCTGAAGTCTGATAAATTTGTCTTAATCTTAAGGGATGTCACTTAAGTCGGCGTTGGTTGAGGCTGAAGACAACAAGTTTGAAAACTAAATCTGAAGTTGTGGAGAGAATTTTGGTTACCAGACTTCTGTAGCCTACTCGGCATCTTAAGGTTGCATTAGCTGCTACTAGGGTTGGGACGGTATGGATTTTTTTTCTATCATGATTGGAAAGCAAGTAGTGTGGTATACCTCAACCCCCTTACGAGAGTAGTGAAAGTTAGAATGAAAATGGCAGGGTGCCTGTGTGGTCACGCAAAGAGCGAGCGGTAACGGAGAGTAGTGTATGAGTGCCACTATGAGGAAGAGAAAAGGGATAAAGAGATAGAAAAGTTGATGTAAAGTGAACAATAAAACAAGCCAGAGTTTCTCAAGACACGGTGGCTTTATCTGTTGTCAATACTGCCGATAGTGAAGTGAATGGTGTTACCCCTGGAAAAACATCGGCTTAAACCTTGGAACATATACAGTGGTGTGAAAAAGTGTTTGCCCCCTTCCTCATTTCCTGTTCCTTTGCATGTTTGTCACACTTACGTGTTTCGGAACATCAAACCAATTTAAACAATAGTCAAGGACAACACAAGTAAACACAAAATGCAATTTGTAAATGAAGGTGTTTATTATTAAAGGTGAAAAAAATCCAAACCATCATGGCCCTGTGTGAAAAAGTGATTGCCCCCTAAACCTAATAACTGGTTGGGCCACCCTTAGCAGCAACAACTGCAACCAAGCGTTTGCGATAATGTGCAATGAGGCTTTTACAGCGTCCTGGAGGAATTTTGGCCCACTCATCTTTGCAGAATTGTCCTAATTCAGTTACATTAGAGGGTTTTCGAGCATGAACGGCCTTTTTAAGGTCATACCACAACATCTCAATAGGATTCAGGTCAGGACTTTGGCTAGGCCACTCCAAAGTCTTCATTTTGTTTTTCTTCAGCCATTCGGTGGTGGACTTGCTGGTGTGTTTAGGATCATTGTCCTGCTGCAGATCCCAAGTTCGTTTCAGCTTGAGTACACGAACAGATGGTCGGACATTCTCCTTCAGGATCTCTTGGTAGACAGCAGAATTCATAGTTCCTTTTATCACGGCAAGTCTTCCAGGTCCTGAAGCAGCAAAACAGCCCCAGACCATCACACTACCACCACCATATTTTACTGTTGGTATAATGTTCTTTTTATGAAATGCAGTGTTCCTTCTACGCCAGATATACTTGGACACACACCTTCCAAAGAGTTCCACTTTTGTCTCATCGGTCCACAGAATGTTGTCCCAAAAGTCTTGGGGATCATCAAGATGTGTTGTGGAGAAATTGAGACGAGCTTTGATGTTCTTTTTGCTCAGCAGTGGTTTTCTCCTTGGAACTCTGCCATGCAGGCCATTTTTGCCCAGTCTTTTCCTGATGGTGGAGGCATGAACGCTGACCTTAACTGAGGCAAGTGAAGCCTGCAGTTCTTTGGACGTTGTTGTGGGGTCTTTTGTGACCTCTTGGATGAGTCGTCGCTGCGCTCTTGGGGTAATTTTGGGCGGCCGGCCACTCCGGGGAAGGTTCACCACTGTTCCATGTCTTCGCCATTTGTGGATAATGGCTCTCACTGTGGTTCGCTGGATTCCCAAAGCTTTGGAAATGGCTTTATAACCCTTTCCAAACTGATAGATCTCAATTACTTTCTTTCTCAATTGTTCCTGAATTTCTTTGGGTCTCGGCATGATGTGTAGCTTTTAAGGATCTTCTGGTGGACCTTACTGTGTCAAGCAGCTCCTATTTAAGTGATGCCTTGATTGTGAACAGGTGTGGCAATAATCAGGCCTGGGTGTGGCTAGAGAAATTGAACTCAGGTGTGGACAACCACAGTTATAGTATGTTTTAACAAGGGGGGCAATCACTTTTTCACACAGGGCCATGATGGTTTGGATTTTTTTTCACCTTTAATAATAAACACCTTCATTTACAAATTGCATTTTGTGTTTACTTGTGTTGTCCTTGACTATTTTTTAAATTGGTTTGATGTTCCGAAACACTTAAGTGTGACAAACATGCAAAGGAACAGGAAATGAGGAAGGGGGCAAACACTTTTTCACACCACTGTATGTTGCAGGCAGAGAGGGTGACTCGGCAGTTTGCTAACTTGTTGCTCGGTCTACCAATGTAAGCCACTCTGTTTTAGGCTACCAAAACTTGCATACTGGCTGAAAGTCAACTGTGCTGTTTTATCGAGAGAAAGCTATAAACAGAAGGAAACTCCACTAGTTGCTAGGCTAATGCGCAACACTGCAGCTGACGTTAATGTGTCTACCTCAGCCCATCACGGAGAAATGTCTTTGCCTTCCCTACCGTGTATGTTGGTATGTATCATGGAACGTTGCCCGTGCACAACTTTTGTCATAGTAGTGTAAGGCTAAATCGGTGGAGTTCTCTTTAAGGATTTTGCTTCTGTTGCAATTCAGGGACAGTTTTGTCTTGGCTTTTAGTCTTGCTGCGTTTCGATCGGTTGCTTTATGTGCATGGAGAACATTTTCATCTTGTGACTGTACCAGCTACATTTTAGAGCCTTATTTTCCTGTTTGTGTGGTGTTGGTCACAGTTTTTACTTGAAGAATTGTAAGACCAACATACAGTATAGATGTTAGCTTGCAGTAATCCCCCTCAGTGACCACCACGCTCTTTCACGGACTTCTCAACTATTTAACCCCTGAAGATTTCTGACTTCTTGTGTTAATTTTATGCTGGTTTGGCTTCTTGAGAGATTTAAAGCAATTGCCAAAACCAGTCAAGACATTCAGGTTCTCTGTCAGTTTCTTCTGTACAGCAATTATTTAGCTTTTAGCAAGATTATTATTTATGGTCTACTTCTCTAGTCATAGGAATGTGAAAAATTGGTTTACTCCATCATAAGCTGATGAAGAAACTCGACATGTGAACACACTGCAATCAAGGTCTACTCTGCTCCAGATACGAGTTCTGTGTGTTGTGCAAACACAAAAACACATCCAGAGCTGGATAGTAACTTTTCCCCCAAGTAGCACGTTTGCTCCTAAATTGGAAATTTAGACCAACTGCCACTTTGCTCGTTTGAAAGCCAGGATGTCTCTCTGTTTCTCATGGGTGGGTCAAATTATCTGGGCAAAGCAGAGAAAGGGGCGGTAACCTTGCTCCTAATGACCTCATAAGAGGCAGAGCAGGATACCCAGGGCTTGGTTTACACCTATCACCAGTTCTATTTTTTAATGTTTTTAATGCTATGGGACCTTTTTACAAAAGGGATACAATGTGACATATACAAGCAAAGTGATTTTCAATGATTTGAATACAAAAGTATACTAGGTTTGTAATTTCTGCTTCAAACTACATTTGTTTCATAATTATATAATTTTTACTTTAATATTTTTTTTTTTTTACTGTATGTGGATTAAGGTTCATTTATTGCAATTGTACAACACAGGTTGCACAACAAAATGCAGTTGCACCGATACAGCAGAATATCGTGATATTTTCCTTGGCAATGCTGCAAGTATGACAAGTATCAATCTTTTATAATTTAAATTGCATATGAGAATTTAACTTTTTAAAAAGTAATAAATTGCAATATATTGCAATAATATATCGCATTGGGATACTATCGTGTCGTGGGGCCTCAGGTGATTCCTGACCCTGGGCATTTTCTTCATGAGTTTCCCAGTTTTTCCAATGTCTGGGGTGCTGCTGGTTGACATGCTTAAACCATCATTCACTCCCATGTTGAATCACTGTGCTCCAGTTCTGATATGCATTCTGGTATTTTTGCACTTTCTTTGTTTTGCTCAAGTGAGCCTCTGCTGTTTATCTACCTGGTTACAGTTACGATAGGGCAGAAAAATGTTTACTGCTAGTTTAGTTTACCTAAAACTGATGCCACAGCTGCACATTAAGTAAAAGTGATCCTAGGAAAAGACAAATGATTTATTGAAAGTGTACTTGCACAGATAAGAGAAGAAGTGGAAAAGTTCAAATAACAAATTAAACTGAGAAGAGCAAGTCAGTACATATGGGTAAAACTTGCACCGAGAAAACAAACTCTTGTTCAATGTCCCACTTTTTTGACTGTTTTTAGACAATAGTCCAACCAATTTTAAAAGCTAATCTGTTTTCCTCCTTTCTTCTCCATTTGTTCTGTTGCTGATGGTTTTTAAGATCTATGTTTATGTATGCAGCGCTGGTTGTAATGTTGACTATCCTTATTGTGTTTCTAGAGTCTACCGGCCCCGCCAAGGTGGTGAGAGCAGGGAACCCACCCAAAGCCAGACGTGGAGGAAAGGTAATATTCTGTGTATGCATGTGAGAAAATATGGGTGTATACTGTATACATTAAGTAATGCTTAATAAGAGATAACGCTACCAACATGGCTCCTTTTCTGGTGAATAATATTTTTTGTGTGTTTATCTGATCAGCCTAACAACCTAGATTATAGTCTATACTTCTTTTTCCCTGGTTAGTGCCAGATGAGATGAGGATGTTAGAGAAGGGAAAGACTCCCTTGTTAAAGGTGCTTTAAGCGATTTTGGGAGATGTTACTTCTTGGTGACGTTCAAAGTATTTTCAAACAACTCCCTTCTGTGCTTTGCGCACTAACCCCCACCCCCACCCCCAAATCCTTCTTGGCTGGAATGCTGGAACACTGTGTATGCTTCGTGGTGCAGGTGGACACAGTTTATTTTTGTTGCCGTTTGTAGACCCTGGGCTGTCTACAGAGAGCATGTTTTTTTTTACAGTGTGTTCAGGGACTGGCAGCTCGCAGAGAGTAAGGGGATGTTTGCTGTATGTGACAACAAATGTTGTAGCCTAAAACACGCTTGACATCGCTTAGAGCACCTTTTGATGACTTGCGAGTGTTCATGACATCAATGCGGTTGTATGATTAGTTCGTGGGAGGATTCCATGACTGTGTATTGACAACCCTTTCTGTTAAATGTATTTATTTATGGAAATATATACAATAAGTTCTGGGCCAATTCAAACAGAACATATTCATTAGTTCAGAGCTTATACCCAGCTCAGTGAAGGTATGTGTAGTGAGAGTGCTGGTATTTATCTGCCATGCCTCAAGCTGTGTAGTAACCTCCCTTCACACTTCTGGAATGCAAATGTGCGTTCCTGGTGTGCCATTGGCTGGCAGATAAAATGATTGCATGCCCTCTGCTGTTGTACTCCAGGTTTGTGAGACACACCCTGTCCATAAACTTTTATAATGTCCTTGTGTTACATGCATTGTTGAAGAAACAAGACAGAAATTGACAAATCACAGAAAACATACGGATAAAGTTGTTTCTGCACAAATGTAAAGAAAATGCAGATTTTTTTTTCTGCGTGCCATGCATACATTTTAATTAAACCTTTGGATGTATTGATCCAATAGGGTATTTGGTGTTAAGTGTGTGTGGTGCAAACTGAGGAGAAATGGGCAAAACAATGACAATTTGAACGTGCACAGGCTTTCCTCAGAAGATAATATTTTGTTTGCACTTTTTTAGATCTTCTAACTTCTTTCTGTAATATTAGTGTGAAGTAATGCTGTAAAATCCCCAGTTTTGACCCTGTTATATCCACACTGAAGGTGTGATCTTGATAGTTTCCTGTCTTCATGGATAGCCTGCTCTAACATCTGTTTCCAGAGACCCATGACATTGCTGCTAATTCAGCTTCTTTTTTTTTTCTCAAATTTTTTGCTCAGGTTGGAGATTTTGCCGACGCTAACAGCTGGCCGACTCCTGGGGAGATCGCAACTAAAGACATGCAGGTGGGTGTTATTGTTTATTAGAGAAGTGTTGCGTCACAGGTTTCTAGATGTATAGATAACACACTGATGAGATTAAGGTGTCGTATATTAGGGACTACTGAACTATTTCATATGTTTTGCTGCAGCTTTAGAATATGGCTTCTGTGTTACGAGCTCCTTTTTTAGATTCTCAGTTTTACTTTCATTTATAAATTAGTTTTTTGAGCAGTGTTAAGAGTCTGAGCTATAAGAATTGAATTGCCATTGGCTGTCTCTCTGTAATTGTGCTTATGACAATACATACATATTGGAACCAGCCTGACCGGGACACAGGATTAGAATTTGGAAAATATTTTATTTGACTGTCTTTAAGTGATGGGAAAATATGAATCAATAATCAATATCAACTTTGCGTCTGCAGGACACACCAGAGATAGAGCTGTGTGGTCATAACAAAATCAAATATGATACCTTTGACTTGGTACCTTGTTGGTAATAATTTAACAGTATTGGATGCATGACTTGGCGTTTTTAATACAGAATTAATGTTTAAACGAGCTGGGGTGGTATGATGTCAGAAAATAATCCTTGATAATGACTGCAAGCAGGTAGAGGCAGAAAAGGAAGTGTCATCCTTACCTGGTTTTTAAAAGATAGAGGTGAAAAGTAAAGATTTAAAAGGCTTATTCAACATGGGTGACAACACAGAGTTAAGGGTTTATAAAAAGAGAATCTTTAGTTTAAAGTCCCAAAATTATATTTACTAACCAATCAAAAGGAGCTGCTCAGTTTGTCCTGCTACACTTTGCTGAGTAGTTTTCTACAATAGGTATTTTAGTGCTTGTGGCTGTAATTATACAGCAGCTAAACAGCACGTCCAGACAAAGCAGTCTGCTTCTTCTGGCCCGACTTTGTGTCCTCTGGACTGCATGTTTTTTAAGGCATAGGGTTAGTTAAATCTTACCGCCATGGTTGAGTTCTTGGTCACTTTGGAGCAAAAAACTAAGATGGCTGATCTCAAACAGGGATCTCTGAAATTGATCCTATCTGTTTTGAACATTGTAAGAAGACAATCAGTAAGAAGAATTCAGAAATTAAGAAAAAACTCAATCTGGGGGATTATATCATAAAAAAATTCCTTTCTGTTAAATGGATGAAATTGAAAAAAACTCACTCACTGTTGGTACACATTTATTTATTTATTGAATCACATTGAGCCACACACACACACACACACACACACACACACACACACACACATTGACATTCAGGAAATTGGGTTAGAAGGCATTTTCTTAATTCTGTTTAAACATCAAATATACGCCAGACATGCCTTGTCTTAGCTTCTCATTTGTGAAGCTTTGTGACTTTTCTTTCTTTCATTTGATCATTTATTCTTTTTTGTTGGTCGAACAAAACAGAGGTGGCATTTTCACTTTTCTGACATTATAGTAATCAGTTGATTAATGGAAAAAAGAATCAGCAGACACAATAATGAAAATAATTAATTGCAGACTGCCACAGATGTCAAAGACACAACACCAATGGGATTTGCAAACTCATGGTGCATTCCAGTGCACCTTGAAACTCAAGCTGTTGGGGGGTATGGTGAAGTGGCATCTCTCCAGCTACCAATCCACACTTCCACACTTCCTGGTCCGTACTTCCCAACCCAACTACCTACGGACTGAGCTACTGCCACGCCACTGTTAACACCAATTGACTGGTGAAATAAGTCACTGTTATGTTCCATTTAAGCATCGGCACCATTTAAAGTATTGTTTCATCACTGGTATCAGGGAAAAAACATTCTACCCAACCATATGCATACATGCTCTACATGCAGTCTAGACCCACTCACCTCAGGTGTCCATAGAAGCTTTCACCACACATCCAACACACTGACCCTCCTCCTTATATTAACTTATGCTTGCTACAGCATTTGGTCCAACAGGGGATGCGTCTAATTTGTGTACGCCTTACAATAGCAGCAGATCTGTTTTCTATTTTTGATCTCTGGGTGATAGTGTATCACTGGGAGAGCAACCCTGGTAACCTCCCCCATTTTTAGGCAGCCAGGTCTGAGAGAACATGAGGGAGAGCTCCATGTCCCCAAGCAGTAAAATGTGGGTCACATCATCAGCGCCAGGAATAACTAGTGGCTCTGGCGGCAGAAATCATAGTTGGGGTGGGGTTTGAATATGGTGTCCAAGGCTGGGGAAGGAATGTCCTTTTAGGGACCCCCCTTCAATAAACCACACCTGGAACAGTGCTGCTGCTATTCTTAGGGTGCTGGAGTTCACTCTCCACCATGTAACATTTAAAGCAGTAAATCAGTTGCTGAATTTCTCAGATTGTGCTGAGAAATAGGCACTGTCATTTGATAAAGGAGGGGTTTTTAATTGCAGGGTTGTGCTTTAGAGTTTGGAGGTGTGGTTACAGTTAAACCTGAGATTTCATGCAATGAAACTTCATTGATTCTATAACTTGAATGCATTTTTCTTTTGGATTTTTCTTGGACACATTTCCCAGAATACAATATTTTTTCTGATAAATCATTAACCAATACTAGTTTTTTAAAGTAATTTTCTGTTTGATTAATAAGTCTACTAACTGGTGAATAAAATTGGGTTTGTTCTTTAAATACACATCTGTCTCACTAGCATGCTATTGAAGTGTGTTTTATGCTGCTGGAAGTGGTTTAGCTTCTCAAATGTGACAATGTGTTCATTTTCGAAATAGAATCTACGTTTGAGTTTGGACTGCTGGTCGAACCATGCAAGCAATTGGACAATATCACATTGGGCTTTCATTTTTCATCATTGTTTGATAAATTAGAGCTGCAAGAATTAGTTAAGGTCAGTTAATTGAAAATTGGTCTGGAACTATTTTAATAATTTTTTTTTATTATTGCAGCTTCGCAAAAACAAGAATGTAATGCCTTTCTGTGTCATATGATATGGTTTTGGATTCTTGATTGGACAAGACATTTAAAGTTACAGATAACAGGCATTTTCCGACATTGTATAGACAAAGCAATAGACTGTATGGACAAATTTTGCAAAAAATAATTAAAAGATTGATAATGAAAACAATTGCTCACTGCAGCCCTACATGAAAGGGGTAATTACTTAGAAAAAAGAAAATTCAGATTTTTTTTCAATTCTATCTTAATACAACCTTTTTATTATGAAATTCCCTCTTATCCCTCGCATATCCTCACATTTTCTGCCTTTACAATTACTCCATTGCTCTCTCCACCAACTGGCTTGATGTGGAAAATGTAAGCCCTCCACCCTGTCCCACAATCCTCAGGGGAAAAACATCACCTATGACCACATGGCTGTGATCAGCCCGCAGTGTGTGGCTTAAAGATTTTGCTGTGTGTGTAGTTCACCCCATTTTGTTGTCTGTTGTGTGTTCAGAGTGAAAATTGGTCAGTATAGTGTTGGGTTCCTGTGTTGGTTGGTGCTTTATTCTGCAGCTGTGTTTAGGATAGAGCTGTCAGTCTTCCTCTATAATACCATTTGAATTTCTTTTTTTTTTATATTCGAATACTATTTGAATATTTAATGCACATATGCAGCCTATGCAAGTACTGCAATACTCGGACTTATACATTGTCAGTCATCAGTGGCTTCCTGTGTTGGAAGAACAATGAATCGGCATCCCTCTGATCTCAATGTTACTTTCGACATTTACTCAGCTGTTACACCACATGTCTTTATTGATTCAAAAAACCTGAGCTTTAGACCATTGTCTCTAATGGCTCATTTCACACCTTTCTGTCCTAACTAAAAGTAATTGGCTCACATTCATCTGTGCAGAATCCAAAGCAATAAACCACAAAAAAAGGTATGCCTGGCTTTACAGCACATGGGATGCACTTTCTAAAACCCAGAGGGGGTTTAGGGGACTGTAGATGCAGCAGATGCTTCTTATTATCCACAACTTGTACAGCATCCATTTGACATTTCCAGTGTGTTTGTGTTTGATGGTAAGAGGAAGAAGCGTATAGCCCTTGTGTTGTTGCCGCAGAGTAGCAGATCACAGTAGATACCCCACCCCCCATACAACATAATGGCCAGATTAGAACTGCATAGGCTTGGAAGGACTTGTGCATTCACATTAGAGTCTGAAAAAAGTCCCCAAACATTGGTTTTGGACTTTCCACTCACGTGTGTGTGTGTGTGTGTGTGTGTGTGTGTGTGTGTGTGTGTGTGTGTGTGTGTGTGTGTGTGTCATGGTTCACCTCATTGTCTTCTCTAAACTGCTCTTCCCTCCCTCTGTTCAGATCGAGGCAGTGACACGGACCGTGTCCTGCCCGCCGACTGTCAGGCAGGTCAGAGACTCATGGAGATCCACTGTAAGTTCAACCTGTAGCCTTTGAAACCTGCAGCCTGCCTAACGTCTTATAACAAGTATAAAAAAAAAAAAAATAGCCAGCGTCAGTAAAAGGCTGCTCAATACTGCACATCTCAAATTATGTAAACAAGGGTTTTTCTTACTTTGACACAATGAGAGAGAGGATGCCAGGTCATCCATGTCAACAAGACTTGCTCTTGTCTTTATGTAATGGCGTTTTTCCACTGTGTGGTATCTACTCGACTCAACTCTACTCGCCTTTTTTGGTTTTCCATTACGAAAAAAAGTCCCTGGTACCTGCTACCAGGTACTTTTTTTAGTACTACCTCAGTCGAGGTTCCAAGCGAGCTGAGGCGATACCAAAAGGTGACGTGAAAACCTGCAGACTACTGGTTGGTCGGAGGACCGTCACTTATGACTGCGTTTTTAGCAAACAAGAGTGTGTCCGGAACAACCGTGCCATTTAAAAAAATAAAAATTAAACAAATCTAGCCAGACACTGATTATCTACTCTCTGCACTATTCTCACTTTTCTATTCTCTCTATTCAATATTAAGGGCTATTATTTTGCATGTTGTTTCCAATATTGCACACTGTTACTTTTAAAAAAAACAAGACAATATATCAAAGAAAATACTTTATTTAGCTATTCAAGTAGCGCATCAAACCCTCCCGTACATCCCGGTCTTCTTCCTCTGCACCCTGCAACAGTGTCCCCCCCCGGCTCTGCTGTCCCAGATGCATCCCAGTCATCGTCATAAGTCTCTCCATGACTCTCAAACATTTTACAAAGCACAGCAGGTCAGAACCAGAGATTTCACCCGTCGGACATCGAACGCCCAAACAGACGTCTGCGGTGGCGATTTTGCAAAGCGTGAAGGATCTGAAACACACACAGTACACAGCATACATATGTTGGTGTGTAATCATAGTTGCTAAAGTTAATGTACTTTTATATAGCGTAAAGTAAATACTGACTGTGACCCTGAACACATGCAAATGTTAGCTAACGTTAACAGGAAACTTAACTTACCCTTTTGTGTCGGCGAACAATAGTCATGTCGACGTCTGAACTCCGTCGGAATTCCCAAACTCCTGTTATTTTTTTTTTTTTTTCAGCAGTGATTTTTGTTGCTTCCTTCAGCTTCTTTTGAAACAAATTTTCTTCTGGCCGAGAATCAAAACAAACACCTCCAATGTGCTGTTGAGTCGCGTTGAAAATTACATCATGGCAGTTACCGGCTGCGTAGCTATGGTAACCAGCCACGCTGAGGCGTTACTCAATCTGCAATGGAAAACGGACGCAGAGTGCGTCGAGTCAAACTGTTACCATCAGTGGAAAAACGCCATAAGACCACATTGATCCAGGAGTCCAGGTCCATCATCAAATCAATACAATAAATAAGATATGCATCAACAATAATATACAAATATATAGTTTCCAGTAAGCCACAATTTAACTGTCTTTTATAAACTGAGGTGGTTACTTATTTCTCTTAATATGCAATTTAGGGCTCTCAGTCGACACCTTTTGTTTCTATCACAGACGGGCATCTCTTTAATAGATTAGATGAAGCCAGCACTCTTCCATGAAAAGGGTTTAACACAATACACACATTTAGCTAAACAGTATTGGGAATAATAGATAGATGGATGGATGGATGGATGGATGTCTATAGATAGATATCTCATTAATTAAAGGATAAACTATATGAAGCCTGGGTAGATCCTCCTTTACCTCTGAAGTGGATAGTTTTAAAGAGCATCACATTAAAAGCCCTAAAATGTCATCAAACACACTAATAACCCTGGAAGCAACCAAAAGTAAAAGGCGCAAGGATCAGGAGCACTACATCCTTTTAGGTAGATTTAGAAATGCAATTTCTCCACCAGTCTAATCACAATAATTTAAAACCAGTATATTTCATAAAGGTTATAATTTGCACAACATAATTGCTCGTGCCTCCTTTGCTGTTTGGTGCAACTCAGTATTAACTATGTTGTTAGGAACCACAGTGCATGTTGGACTTTGAGTTCAGTGTGATTAGATTGGTTTGTGATGTGATACCTTGAAGACTGAGCATGTCCCAGCTTGTGTATGTGGACAGAGTGGATTGGGGCTTTCAATGTGTCAAACCTCTAGATACTTACTCAACTTGAGTCAAATGCTTTGCATGACTCCTATGCAAACCCCACAGAACTGTCAAACTTTTCAGATGTGTGTTGCTCATAGCTGAGCTGCCGTAGCACAGATGAGCGGCTGAACTTTGTCTGATTTGAATACACTTTGATTTGAATACACTCATATCAGTTCTGTGAGGAAAAAGATATCCAGCAAAGGCAATTTATAAATGGTGAATTACCCTGTGTCCGTCACTGTGTGTTTGCTCAGGCTTGGCTGCATGACAGTGGTGTAGTACTCGTGTTGCTCTGCTGCGGTCAAACATTTGACTATAATGAAACTGAATAAAGACATCTCTAAACCATATGTAAAGTCCTCTTTGTCCGTTTTAATTTTATTGTGGCGCTGAGGAGGTTGTATTAGTAATTACAACACAAATGGAAAAGATTCTGGTTTGTTTTGATCGATCCAAATATAAAAGCTCTTATTCTGAAAACAAAATGTGTATTTGTGCTGGTATCAGTTTATTCCACAAGCTAGATTGTTGGGTATGGTATACTATATACTACTATACTATAAGGCAGGGGTCGGGAACCTTTTTGACTCGGAGAGCCATGAAAGCAAAACATTTGGAAATGTATTTCAGTAAGAGCCATATGATATATTTTAAGACTGAATTCAACTAAATGTGAGTATAATAAGCCTCTGAATTTATTCTTTTAAATCAGGGGAAAGGAACCTTTTTGACTAAGTTATTTAAAATTTCAATAATGTTATAATACCATTAATGCGACTTCTGGTGCTGCATGGATTTGCTGATGGCTTTGTAGTCTGGTTGGTACTTGGTGAGGTTGAGCTTCATGCAAGCGTTGAGGCTTTCATCCGTTAAACGTGATCGTAGGTTGGACTTGATGTTTTTAAGATGTGTGAATGACTGCTCACATGCATACGTAGAGCCAAACATGGTCAACACAGAAATACTCACACGCTGCAGTGTGTGGTATGTGACAGGAAGCGCGTTCCAAGTTTTGAAAATCAGCTGGTCTTTGGGTTGAAGATTTTTCATTTCTGTCCACATGTGCTTGCTCGCCAACTCCGCTTTCTGTCGTGCGATTCTTTCCGAATCTTCATTCAGTGACTTGAACTTATTCACCCACATGTCTGGGGCCTTCAGGTCAGCCACTTCTGCTTCAAAGTCTCTGACGGAGACACCAGAAATGTAACTCAGGTCGGCTGTGTTCAGTGAACACTCGTTTGGATGGGTGATGAACTTAAAAAGACCAGTGTAAATGTAAATGTGCTGTATTTATATAGCGCTTTTCTAGTCTTAACGACTACTCAAAGCGCTTTTACATCATACAGGATACATTCACCATTCACACACATTCATACACTGTGGCCGAGGCTGCCGTACAAGGTGCCACCTGCTCATCAGATAAACATGCACACACACATCGGGGGCAACTCGGGGTTCAGTGTCTTGCCCAAGGACACTTCGACATGGGACTGCAGGGCCAGGGATTGAACCACCAACCTTCCAATTGGCAGGCAACCGCTCTACCACTGAGCCACAGCCACGAAATGCTTTGAACGACTGTAGGAGACTGGATGTGAAGCCAGCTAGCTTGTGGAGATCAACGTTTTGAGTGGGCTCACTTGCTGTGCATGCATCTTTAGTTTTTCAAAATGTAATAAACAACCTGAGCCACTCAGTTTTGCCAAGCTCAGGATGCTCGACGTCTTTCATCTCAAGGAAAGTCCGGATTTCGTTCAGGCAAGCCGCAAAACGGCTAAGCACCTTCCCTCCTGATAACCAACGCACATTGCTGTGCAAAAGTAGACCGTGATAGTTACTTCCAACTTCATCCAGCAGTGTTTTAAACTGGCGATCATTTAAGGCTCGGGCAACAATAAAGTTGATCACACGAATGACCAGCGACATCACTTCGCCAAGCTGCCCGTCACACATCTGAGCACAAAGTGCCTCCTGGTGTAGAATGCAGTGGAAACTTAGGATGGGTCTATTTTCATGTTCACGGAGAAGTGACACAAATCGTTTCTTTTTCCCCACCATACACGGAGCACCATCAGTACACACTGAGAGAAGTTTATCCATAGGTAGATTTTTGTCTTGAGCAAACTCCATGAAAGACTTGAATAAATCCTCACCTCTTGTGGACCCTTCGATTGGCAGAACAGCAAGACTTTCTTCGCACAGTTTGTCACCAGCAGCATATCTTGCAATCACCATGAACTGCGCCAAATGGCTTACGTCTGTTGACTCATCCAAAGCCAAAGAAAAGAACGGCGCTGCATATATGTCCTTCACTTGCAGTTCCTCCACTTGGTTTGCCATCATGATGGTACGATCATGCACAGTTCTTGCCGACAGCGGCATGTCTTGTATCCGTTTATCTTGTCTTTGTTCGGAAGATCATCAAAAAGTTAATTGGCTACATCCAGCATGAACGTTTTAGCATACTCGCCATCTGTGAATGGTTTTCCGTTCCTCACTAAAGATCCAGCAAAGCTAGCGGAATTATAGTCATCTTGCCGGGTCCACAGGCGGAGTTGCTGCTGGCTAGCTTGCACCCTGCTCAGTAGCTCTTGGCACGCTTTCTTTCTGCTGTCTCCCGCGGGGTATTTTGATGCAAAGGTAGCATGGCGTGTGTCGAAGTGCCGCTTTACATTCGACCGTTTCATCGATGCAATTTTGTCATTGCAAATTAGACACACCGCAGAACCTGCTCTCCACAAAGGCAAATTCTTCGGTCCATTCGTCCTGAAATGTACAATACTCATCTTTTTTTCTTTTCGCCATCTTCTTCGCCGAAGGGTTAGCTTTGAGCTAATGACTGAGCAGACTGATTCAAAAGGGGGCGTTTACCTGTTTACCTAGCAATGGCCAATGTAGACTATTATCATCCAATTATAATGGACAATTGCTCCTGCAGCCAACTGCAGCCCTGAACAGGTTATGGGCAGTGGAAAATCGATGGATTAAAAAGTAAGAAAATATTATGTTTTTTTTTTTTTTTTCTGCGAGCCAGATGAAATTCTCAAAACGCCACACCTGGCTCGCGAGCCATACGTTCCCGACCCCCGCTATAAGGGTATATTTTCAAATATACTTATTTGATTTTTTTTTTTTATTTATATACGCTTTTGTTAGCGATTATAAATGTTACTTTTGCTGCTGGTTGCATACTAGTAGAATTCATAAATGAGGACAGTATTTGCTGGACAACATTTATTTTCCACTGCTACATATGCTCTGATTGTGATATTGCCCAAGAAACTTCCAGTTATTTGCAACAATCAACTGTTTGCTAAGCCCAGACCCTCCCTTAGTTATTTACCATTCAAAGTTCTTGGTCAGCCTTTGATTTCACAGAGATAAACACAACAGCTTGTCATTTTTTGCTGGCCAAAAAGACAACTGCTGTAAGCAGCGTTTATCAGCTGTAGTTGGCTATCTCTATGTTTTGGCTAATAATGTAGTTTCCGTCTGACTCATGGTCTTCAGTATACATTGGCTACATACTTTATATCTTGCTGAATTTATGTATGCTAAAGCTACATTATGCGGGCAAAAAGTCAAAGTTTATGGCTATGGAAAAGCTAAAAGTAAAGATGGTACCCTTCAAGTATCTCTATGACCAGAGCTCCATGCTGACCACTTTGGCCTGACATGACTAGCATAGCTTTATATATTGCTTGCAAGTCACTGTTTGGGGGAGGGGATAAGCAAACAGTCTATTGCCTTATTGGAATTTTGTGCATGTTTAACCAAAACAATATGTGGTTTTAACCTCCGACTCCACTTAGCTAAATCAGAAAATAATGTGTGAATATGTGAGCATATAACATTGCATCGGTGGAACTTATTTCAGTCAGTTTCATGTCCTGTCCATGCATTGTCCAGAAAGAGTTGTGTGAAGTCCCCAATAATTCTTGTCTTGTTTAAATAGGTCTTCAATCCTCTTTTGATGGACTGAATTGTTTCTACAACCCTTTTTTTAAACGTCTGAACCGGTTTCCTCTCTAGGCTCCTAAGAAGACGACCGTCAAGAAGGAGTCGAAGGAGAAGAGGGAGAGCAACGAGGAGAGCAAGGAGAACCTGAAGGCCAAGTCGGACGACTCCGGAGAGGAGAAGAATGGCGACGATGACTCCCAGAAGAACGGGCCGAAGAAAAAAGGTGAATGTGGATTAGAGGGCCGGAATGTTAGCATGCCACTTTTAGCAAGCAAGAAATGAATACGTGGCATGTGCTAAGGTTAGCATCTGCAGCATGTTACATCCAACAGTAGTGATGTGGTAGTTATGTTAACTCAACACAGCTGAACCTAAGTACCCTTAAGAGTGGCCTTTGTTTGAGATGTCACTAAATGGCCACCATACAAAGGATTTTGGTAACAACACTTGCACTGCAGCTGGATTCTTGCATGTAGCATGATGTCACGCGAGATTCAAAACATCACATCACTAGGGCTGGGTACTGAACTCTGCACTTTATAGGGTATCGACCGAATTACGTTCGTACTCCCAAGGACCAAATTTTGGTTCCTGAGAGCACGTAAGCACGAGCTTCGCTGTCCTTTCTGCATGTTTGACAGAGAGGGGCTCAGCTCAGACTACTCTGCCAATGGAGCAAAACTAAATGTTCTCTGCACCTTGTTCAAGGTAATGAAGATAAAGCAGTCGCAAGTATGGTTACACTTTTCAAAACTCCACGCAGACAGCGTTCGCTGCATTATAATATAATGGCAAGCCAAAAGCAGTCACTGTGCTATGACACTTCCTCTGAAACGGGCACAACAGGGTTTTCTGTGCCCTGGTAGCAGGCTGGAGGTTTTCGGGCAAGGCAGCTTTATTTCTAAAGCACATTTCAGCTGCAAGGCAATTTACCAAGCTTTACATAAAACAATAAAGAACAATTACAACAGCCATTAAAGAGATAGAAAATTAAAAGGCTAAAATAGAATACGATACAAATACAAGAATAAAAGTTACAGTGCAGTGTAATAAATGAATAATTGCTTGATAAAAATGTGAACGGTACCCAAACCTACATATTGCGCAAAATTCCATTTTGTCTGGCTTCAAGTAATGTTTGTGTCTGCTTACCAAATCAGTTGTGAGGAGTTACTGGCAGCTACGGACGTGGTTAAGGTGCATGTGTCGGCCGCAACTGTTTAAAACAAAAATGGCGGGTGTGATAGACTGATGGTTCACCTGCAAGGTTTTTTATTTTATTTTTTTTTTTGGAAAGTGCCGTCCCTTTTCCAAACAGTTTCTGATGACTGCTCTTCAGATGGTTCTGTGTAACAAATATCTGGCGCATCAGGTTAACTAACACTGGCACCGTACTCGGGCCAGTTTATAACCCTTAAGCTGTAAGAATCTGCATCAACCAGAAAATAGAGACATAAAGTGCTGATCAGTTTGAAAGATTTTAGTCTACTTCTACCGGATAATTGCGTTCAACGGAATCATTTGCATAAAGATGGGCCCAGCTTTCTGACGCGCAGCATTTTGCAGCGCTGCCTTCCCGGAAGGCTTTGCGTGCACGTTGAAATTGCTTGAAGTCACCCATAGGAATAGAGTGGAGCGCTGCGCAACAGAAGCATCGCACAGACGTATAGATTGCCACTGTTGGTATTGTTCAGTTGTTATGAACCAGTTGTGCTTTCAGGGGTGGGGTTTGCAGGGATGAACATAGCTGATTGGTCAAACCCACACAGCACTGCTGCTTCAGCTTGTGTACCACTTCATTCATAAAACAAGGAAATATTCTAGCATTGATTTAGGTTATGTTTGATAACATTGAAATTAAAGTAAGGCTTTGTGGTCGACATTCCGACTCCCCCAGTTCCCCAGTTAACTGTTGATTGTCAAAACTTCCTGCCTCACTCTGGGGGTCATCAGCCTTTTCTTATTCCCTTAAACAATGCTAACATGCAAAAGGCAATGGTGAAGATTTCAACCCAGTGAACCCTTTTACCAGTTCAGTTAGTCTATATGTTTTCAGAAAATGTGCGTAAGCATAAAACCTGTATAATCAAGTCTTGAAGTCTGTTTTATTTAAAACGATAAAATCGGTCAGATCTAACTTGCAGATGTGCTGTTGAAGTGATGAGCACTTCATGTCTCTTCTCTGACTTAACATTAATGAAGAGAACATTCACAACTCTGATCTCAGCATTAATGCAAAAAAAAAGTAATTGAACACTCATGCTCAACAGATTTAAACCCTAAATTGGTCGTCCCTGGGGGATTAGGCTGTTTGCCATTCATTTTGAAGTTTGATTAATCACACAATCGATCAGCAACAGGCTGTTGATCTAAAGTGTTGTCATCTTGCTGTCCCTTAAACTGATTTCCCACATTGCTGATGTCAAATGATGTAACTGTATAAAATGTTGTGAGCTTGTTTTGATATTATTCCAGCAGTATTTTATGTTTTGGCTAATGTTTTTGTGACGCAGTAACCACAGTGTAATCTGCAGGTCTATATTCTTCTTCTTTTACACTTTACTCTCTCCGTCCTATCCTACTTCCCTCTACCTACTCAGCCAGCAAATACACAGGGCCACGTCAGTTAAAACTGTCATTTCATTTCCTTTCGTCCATTGCGTCTGTTATCTGTCACATACTACCACATCCACACAAACACCCCTACAGACAAATGTTTTAATCAGCAGATCACTGATGCACTCTGTTGGCCAGCTGAGGTACTGCAGCAGACTTTATGCTGTTTCACCAATAAAAGACTCAGCCATAATGATCGCAATTCGTCATAATGACAGTTATGAAAAGCAGCTAACCCTCTAGTATACAAAGGTGCTATTGTTTCCCAAAAATCCATATTCCTGGTAAAAGTGGACAACTGGGAATTTTGAACTAATAGCTGTATCCTAAAGGCAAACCGGGTCCTTTCCTAGTTCATAAGTAGTGACACGAAAGTTTTGACATATCACGTCATTATTTAATCCAACAATAATCATTTGAGTTCTACTTGTGAGACTGTTTGAATAAGCATTGACAGTGTTTATCTGAAGTATTTACAATGGAGACAAAACCTTTTCACATCTTAAATTTATAAATGGGGCATTGGCAGGTCCCAAAGTTTCAAAACAGTTTATCAATAATAATGGCTTTAGAGGTCTTAAAGCCTTAAAAAGTCTTGAATTTAGTTAAGTTTTAAAGTGGGTTCTTTGGCTGGTTTTATAAAAAGAAAGGGCATCATCAATTAATCAGACCCAGATCATCACACAGTAATTGTAGGTGCTGTTCTTAGTATTGTAAAGAAGAGGAGAGAGAATGTCACAAAAGTGGAGTAAAATGCCAATTTCATCCAGTAGTAGATCAACTATAGTCAACTCTGTAAACGATGAGGTCCATAGTGGGGGTGGTCTAAAGTATTCTTCTTTGGTAGATTTAAAAAACAAAATTATTCATGCATTCCAAGTTTAATTACTAAAAGTTCCCCTTACCCTGCTGACGTATTTTTCAAAACATTTGGTTTTAAAGGACAATAAAAATGTCTGATTATGATAAAGAACATTTTAATGGAAATAGTTCATTCAAAGCGGAATCGGGGCCTAAATGTCAAAACGTTTTTAACTGCATTGCCTCTCCATGTCGTAACAGGAAACAAGCAGAAGTGGGTTCCCCTGATGATTGAAGTGAAGTCCGAAGGTCCCAGGGAGCGCTCGGCCTCCAGGAACAACAGCAGACAGAACGAAAACCCCCGTCTGCCTCCCAATGCCAGGAACGATCTCAGAGGTCAGTCTGTTCAGGGTACTCACTGCAGCTGACAGGTAGTAGATGTTGTAACAAAGTTACATAATAATCTGAAAATGACTTTAAAGTGAAATCCCACCCAGCTGGGTTAATATGAGCAGCAGATTTAAATTTGTTGAACTAGTTGTCAGTATTTCTGCATCTGTAGCTGTTAAACTATTGGCGGACCTTACTGCATTTAGCTAGATGAGGTGGCGTGCATGAATCAGCAACAGGATGTGGAGAGGTCTGTGTGCGCCTACTGATCTACAACTTCTGCTTTAATAGCTCAGCTGTTTAAATGTGCACAGTATAAAGAACTTGGTTTCTTATATTTACCGTGAAAATGAAATGTGACGGCGGCTAAGAGGACATTTCATCTGCTGGTAAGCATAACATTTCAAGTTAAAACTCAACTTTCTTCTAATTAAAAACTGTAATAATTCTGCAGAGAACTCTGCAAACTCCCTTTCATAGTAGTTTTGTTCTACTAGTCCAGTATGACTATGCGTTTGTGTTGACGGAGAGGCTGGTTGTTTCCCTGCAGATTGGCACAGTCAAAAATACGAACGGGAGTGGCGTGACGACCACGACGAGGTGTCCAGTGTGAAGAGTGAGGGAGCGCCGTTCCGCGGAGGGTTCAGAGGGCGTGGACGTGGAAGAGGAAGAGGTCGGGGACGAGGCAGAGGCGGTAGAGGTATGTGTGGTTTTTTTCGCCCTTAGACAGATACAAATGTAAAATACAACCTGCATATAAAATAAATAAAAAATGGTGCAGTCAGACTAGATGTGCTGCAATGATAGCTCAGTTCACAATGACAAAACACACAGATCGCTTTGGTCTTGTCAATGGAACCATTTGGCAACTTTAAAAAAAAAAGCAAAAAAAACCTTTCCATTTGAATCTTATTGGCATCCATTTTGTCGTCTCACGCTTGCCATCCACTTAAAACGTAATGTAGCCCAATCAAGTGTGTGCGCCGTTTTTCCTTCCGGTCTAGCTAGATCCGGTGTGGTGTTGTAGTTTTCTAACATTACTAATTGTTGCAACAGCATGTAAAAAAAGTTTAGCTAAGGTGCTAGTTTGCTAGGCCAATAAGAAAAAAATGACGCTGTTAAAATGGGTTTGCGTTAACGCCGTTAATAACACGTTTAACTGACAGCATTATTAGTCCTTTATTTAACCAGGAAGTGCCATTGAGATTCAGAATCTCTTTTACAAGAGAGACCTGGCCAAGGTAGCAGCCAAATCACAACACATACATAAACACCAAGTTACATTTTCAAGGTAAAAAAGTACAAAATTGTTAAAAAAACACAATTAAACTCTCAAGAAAAACAAGAACATGTCTCCATCACAACCTTCCTTACAGTAGTTTTACAGCATTAATTATTATAAACCTAACATACAATGTTTGGAGATGTATCGGTCAGATATAACCTGTAGATGTGCTGTAGAAGTGATGAGCACTTCATGTCTCTTCTCTGACTAAACATCAATGAAGAGAACTTTCACAACTCTGATCTCAGCATTAAAGCTAATAAAAAAATCACTGGAACCTTTATGCTGTGTTTTATGCTTCATCAAGAAGAAAATGAGAAACATCAGCATACCATCAATAAGTCATATTGCTTGACAAGGCACTAATAAGATTAGCTTTTTGTTTGACATGGACATCAGAAACATTGGCTGAACCAGATGCATTACTTTAATTTGTAAGTGTTTAAGCACACATGCTAATTTTCAACACCAATCTAAATAACAAACAAGAAAACATAAAAAAGGTGTGTATGTGTGTGTGTGTGTGTGTGTGTGTGTGTGTGTGTGTGTGTGTGTGTGTGTGTGTGTGTATGTGTATATATATATATATATATATATATATATATATATATATATATATATATATATATATATATATATATAAAATGTCATAACCGCAAAATAAGGAGCAACATATTTAGAATTATTTACATACATAAGCTATAGCACAAAGGCAACATGATCAGACAATAACCCAGTGCGAGGCTATTTGTGTGACTGTTTTGATTTTTGCAATTGTTTAAGTCCTCCTGTTAAAATCATTGCCATTGATCTCTAGTTTTAAATTAGTAGGAATAGCGTTCCAGAGTTTTAGCCTCTTTTACAGAGAAAGCATACTGACCAAAAGACGTCTTGTACCTTGGGACAAGACAGTCACCGCTGGTGGTGGCTTGTGTGTTTGCCCTATGAAAGCTCTGACGCCTTTACTAAATAAAGCTTTACACACGGGTAATTAGACCCATCCTCTGCTTTTTAATGGCATAGACATGTAAGAACACAAACCTGTGGTTTTAGGGGGAGTTATGTAAGTTAACTGCATTTCTTTGCAAACTAGGGTCAGGTTTTGTGACTTCCCTGGCTTAAACAAACAAGCTTTAACATGTTAATAGTCATATTTAGAGGTGTCAGACTAGCTGTTTCATCCTCTTCTTGCTGCAAAGTAGAAAAGTTTGACTTTGCCCAACAAAATCTAGCATGTTTGAGAAAATAATGTCCAGCCGATCTTTACAGAACATAGTTTTGGTTGTTTCTCTCAAACTGGGTGGTTGGTTACCTAACTTGGCCCCACAGAGGCTACAGTGAAAACAAGAAAGTGCATTAACAACCAGTGAGTGTTGGAATGAGGAAAAGGCCTGTTAGATCTAGCAGGAGAAGCAGGTTTTCCCTAAGGCCTGTTAGTTTTGGCAGGTTTCTCCCTCTCTCTCCTCCCTGTTTTTCACTCTCTTTTCATACACATTGCTTTTTCTTACTGCCCCTCCTCTCACTCTCCTTCCACTCACTCTGTTTTCTGCCTCCTCCTTCCTTACTCACCTCCCCAGACTGTAATAGAGAAAACACTGCTTGATTTTTCAATTTTTTTAAGAGGGAAGAAAAGTGAGAGAAAACAAGAGTTATCATCCATTAAGTCCACTTTTACTTCCCTCCCTCGAGGACATGTTGTTGACTTTCAGCAGCACTGAAGAAACGGTTAGAGTTAATGCTGAGCAGATGAACTTTCTGTATTTACTTAGTATTTTGGCGATCATGTGATCCAGTCTTGTCTGTCCACATCGGCTGCAATCAGACGTGGAGCGGCTGTGCCTGCCGCGAGCAAATGTGTCAAGCTAGGTAGGTTAATCAAACACAGCAAGGCCAAAGCGCAGCCGGATACTATACAAAATAAAACAAATTTCAAAATAAAACACTCAGGTTTATGGTGATTTTGGCCATCTTGGCTTCCAAACCAGACAGATAGATAGACAGACAGACAGACAGAGACACAGACAGAGAGAGACAGACACACAGAGACAGACAAACTGACACAGTTAGAGGCCCGGCTGGAGGTAGTGGGGTTGTTGTTGAGTAACTACCAAAAACACATGAGTAGCAATAGAGAGCTGTGCTATAGAGAGGAACAGGATTAGATACAGGATCGCTTTGTGGCCGCTTTGTCTGGCATGAACAGCCATCCACATGATTGGACACGAATCTGCGCTTAGCGGTGCTTTGCTGGCGGTGTGTTCACGCTGAAGGCTAAATACATTTTGGTAATGTATCTACTTGCAACTTTATCTAAATGTTGAAACTGTCTAGCTACATTAAACTAAAACGTCAACGTAATGTTAACTGTGACTTGTCCGTCCATCAAATACCTATTGTAACCTGTGGTTGGCTTAACAAGATTCACTAGTGGAGAAAGAGACATAATGAAAACACAAACTGGATGTGAGAATGAGAAAATGGGTAACTGTTAAAATTAATTGTCTCAACAGCATTGAAAGATTGTGTGGAGTCAGAATATACCACGCAGCTGCACTAATGTGTTGTCTAAAATTTATTTTTAGTCTAGGTCGTATTTTCAACAGACAGTTTGATTTCAGAAACTAAATGAATTTTGAATTTGAGGACCTAATCTGAATCTCTGTCCATCTTCTGTCCTGTCAAGGCCACTATGACTACCACTACGGCTACAAGTCATACGATACAAAAGACGGACCCTACGCCCAGAAGTTTGGCAACACGGTGACCTACTACTACGACAACATGAGCAGCAACGACCTTTATTCCGTCGACCAGGACCTGCTGAAAGACTACATTAAGAGGCAGATGTAAGTTTAGCTTCTCTCTTACAGGAACGAGACAAAGGTAGTGCTAAAACACTGAACATGGTAACGATGGTAAGAGTTTTCTTCTTTCATGTCTCATCTCTGAATAAACTTCAATGAAGAAAACCTTTCACAACTCTGATCTATGCATTGAAACAAAAAGAGAAAATAAATACATACTGTTACTGTTACACATTGCCTTGTCCCACATACTGAGAGAACAAACACTATTGTAGCGACAATATCTCTAGTGGGAGTTTGAAACAAATTAAATGAGATTTTATTCGTCCAACTGTTCATCTTTGAATTACCTTCTTACCTGACTAAAGCTTGCAGTATGTTCAAGTAGAATTTTGGTCAATTTCAACACGTAGCTCTGTTTGTAAATTTGTAGAAAAACTAAAACAATCAGTGTTGGCCGTGTAATGCTCTTGCTGGAGTCTGCACCCAGGACGCTGAAACAGGGCAGGTTTTAAGCGTGTTTTTAGCCTCTAAACATCTTCAAAATGTCATTACAAGTGCCTACCCATGTGCAGTGATTCCTTCTGAGTGAACACAGTGAATCTGACTGCTGTAGATGTGAAAGAAATGCATGAAAGTTGTGCTAATTCAGCTGTGTTTAGTTCCGGTGTTGAGAAGGCAAGACCTAGGGGCTGTCTACAAACACAGAAAAGAGATAAAACAAAAAATATTTATTAATTTAATGATTAACGAAGTGTCTCCAAACTTACCTCAATTATAACTTGTCTCCCTAGTTGTACTACAGCACTTACTTATCAAAAATAAGCATATCCCTATTTTTATATATATATATATAGATATATATAGATATAGATAGATATAGATATATATATATATATATATATATATATATATATATATATATATATATATATATATATATATATATATATATATATATATATATATATATTTATTAGATTTATTTATTGATTTTTGGTATTGGCAGTTTGTAGACGGTCCCTAAGCACTCATTTTGTAGTCAACACCATAACTAAACACAGCTGAATTAGCACAACTTTTATGCGTTTCTTTCACATCTACTGCAGTCAGATTCACTGTGTTCACTCAGAAGGAATCACTTGGGTAGGCACTTCTAATGACATTTTGAACATGTTAAGAGGCTACAAACACGTTTAAAACTTACCTTGTTTCAGCATCCTGGGTGCAAACTGTAGCAGGGGGATAGCACGGTGTAGCCAACACTGATTGTTTTAGTCTTTCTCTGACAGCACTCCCAAATTTACAAAAAACAGAGCTACGTGTTGAAATCAACTGTAATTCTCCTTTAAGGAAGCTGTTTGGATCAAGGTATTTTAAAAGTTAGTTTTTCTTCTATGTTAGATATAAAATGTTTTTCTATTAGGGTTTTCTGTAGTACTGTGAATCATTCGTTACCAGCATGAAGCTAAAAAAGGTATTTAATTGCATTCTATGGGATATTCAAAGGGCTTTAATCTGGTGAACACTACAGAAACCCTTTGAGAGGTTCTAGGGCTGGTTACTGTTTAGGTTTGATCAATTCTGGTTCATTCCTTTTGTCTCATTATCTGAGCAAGAAAGAAACCAAAACATGATGAAAGCAAAGCTGTTTTCTAATTAGCAAGTCTTTGTCATCATGATCAGTCGACTGCCATCAATGATGAGATGTTTTGCGATTCTTATTGATTGAAATAAATGAAATGCAACTATATTCTCTCCTTCTTGCTACATGGTAGAGGTGGAGATCTCTGGCTTGTTCTCATAACAGAATAAGTTTACATTAATAAGTTATATTTTACATACAACTCAAATAACATTTTACAATTTAAACAAATATGTGTCACCCCTAAATTCTGACAAACCACAATAGGTTTGCAGTTAAAGTTTGGCAGATGAAGATACTTTTTTGGCACCTAACTGAAGGAGCATAACGGTTTCCTTGTGTGCACTCAGTGCCCCCTTCAGTTTAAATCTGTATCAACTTACATGGAGACTGTGAAATATTCTGGTTTTGATTAGTGGTTCCTTGGAAGGTTTTAGATTCCATGTGGCACACTTGAAAAAGCAGTGCTTTGTTTTCTATCTCATTAATGCAGTCCAGTGTGGTCTCTTCCTTTTCTCTTTTTTTTTTTTTTATTCTTTTTTTTCTGGTCATCTGACTGGGTGCTTCTTATTTGTCCTGTCTCTTCATTTCCCTTACATGTCCTTTCTTTGCGTCTTAGTCCCTCCCATGTTACGCAGGAACAGTTGAAAAGAAAAGATTGGCAACAAACAGTTGATTAGTTTCCTTTTTCTCTGCCCCCTGTAGTGAGTACTACTTCAGCCTGGACAACCTGGAGCGTGACTTCTTCCTGCGGAGGAAGATGGACCAGGAGGGCTTCCTGCCCATCGGACTCGTCGCCAGTTTCCACAGAGTGCAGGCCCTCACCACCGACGTCAATGTCATCATGGAAGTAAGCATGTGAAGTTGAAGAAAGATGATGATAATGTGGTTAGAAGAGTCAAAACTGGTTTCAAACAATGTCAGAACAACTGTTTTCTACCCAAAGTTAAATTCCAAATTTTGGGGAAATCGAGGAAACTGATGTGGTTAGTTTGTGGTATGAAAGTAAAGCAGATAAATGACCGGACTGTGTGATAGTAGATGCCCAGTTTAAAATCACATGGAGTTGATAGAAAAGCATATCTCTCTGCTTTAAGCTCTTAATAAAAACATTTGCCTTCTCAAGCAGAAAACGCCGGATGTCACATTTTCTTTGAACACTAATGCTACATAAATGAATCCTGTCAGGTCCTTTGACATCAGTGAGATCCTTATGCAGAGGTGATACTATATTTCTGTTATCGCACAGACTAATTGACCCATCATCTCTCCTGTCAGGCTTTGAAGGACAGTAAGGAAGTGGAAGTGATTGACATGAAGATCCGTCGGAGGGTGGACCCAGAGAAGTGGCCTCTGCCGGGCCTTGCCATGCTAAACCAAACCCATACCGATTTCTCCCAGCTCATCAACTGCCCCGAGTTTGTCCCAAGGCAGATGACCGAGGAGCCCAGAGGTGAACAGTCCGATCTGCTGTCAATGAAACTGAAATACTGTATGGGCCAAACTATGAAAGGGAATCAAGTGTACTTTTGTTGCTTTCTACTGTGGCGATCTTCCTCATTTTATTTAAGATTTCTATTTAAATCAAGTCAAAATAATTATTTTTGCAGCCTGATGTGCCCATCTTCATCCTATCTTCACAAGAAACATTATTTTTAAAATAAATCTTAAGTTTTAAGTAATCATATCCAAATGTTCTCTGTGTCCTTCTGTTTCCGCTGCAGGCTCTCCCAGGGCCTCCACACCGGTTAAGCAACATGGCAAGACTGAACTAGACACCTCTAACCTCAAGACAATGCCCAAGGGCCTCTCCGCCAGCCTCCCCGACCTGGACTCTGAGTGCTGGATCGAGGTCAAGAAGAGACCCAGACCTTCCCCGGCCAGACCCAAACTCAGCGCAGAGAAGGTGAAGTTCAGAGCCACTCGCCCATATTCAGGCCATCCACATTGTTTGGACAAAATAAGCAATTTGAATACTTATGGCTCAAAGATAAATGTGATGTCCATTTTTCACCACTTTCTGACATGACTAGATGATTAATGGAAAACATAATTGACAGTGGTAATAATCTACAAACACTGCACATAAATGCTGGAAAGTATCCACCAGGCAGATTTATTTACATTCAGCACATCTTTCCTTTTTTATAAAAGAAAAATTAAAAAAGCTTTTTCATGCCTTTTATTATGCACAAAAAAACTTCTGTACTCATCTTATACTTGTGTTCATACCCGGTATCTCCTCCTTCCCCTCCCCCCCATGTGGTTGACTGATGTAGGCCCCATCGTTGCAAAAGGAAAGGGACGACTCGATTCGCTCCCCGGTGCCTCAGTCCGGCTCCTCACCCTTGCCTGCTACCACAGGAAATAAGGTGAGGAAGAAAATGTGTTTGAAGTATTGCTTAATTAGTCTTTTAGGGACAACACTTTCTTTTGAGAACTACAACTAATGATTTCTCTATTATTTTGTCGATTAGTCATTTAGTGTAGTACCCATCAGACAAAGTGAGCAATTCAGTGCAATTTTCTGTCAAACAAACCCTCACATTTAGAATACAGCTAAACAAATGACTTTAAATGATTAATGTTCATAATTATTATTATTTTCTGAAAATCAACTAATCTTTTTTTGCACTTTGCAATGTGCAGGCATGTTTGTCTTTTTGGCTACATCATAAATATTGTTGATAATTTACCTAAAATAGTGTAAGTAATTGCAAGGGATCAGATATGGTGATCAAAAAGCGAAAACCTAATCTGCTAACACCTTCTAATCATTTTCTAATAATTTAATTTTAATTCCTAACTCTGATCAGGACGGAACGGAGCAGGACGAACCGGAGGAGCTTGACTTCATGTTCGACGAGGAGATGGAGCAGATGGACGGACGGCGCAACACCTTCACCGACTGGTCGGACGAGGAGACGGACGGCGAGATCGACGACCACGACGTCAACAAGATCTTGATCGTGACACAGACGCCACCCTACCTGAGGAAGCACCCTGGGGGCGACCGCACGGGACACCACACATCGCGCGCCAAGCTGTCCAGCGAGCTGGTCAAAGTGATCAACGACGGGCTCTTCTACTACGAGCAGGACCTGTGGGACGACACGTATGAGCCTGAGTACGCCACCATCAAGGTGAGGTCATTTAGCACGGTTGGCCTTTTGAATTAATTACAATCCTGAAATAATCGTCCTAATTTTGTCACTGGTGCCGGATAAGCTGAACCCAAGACAAAGACAAACCGCTGCCTACATTAATATTTGAGGAGACGCCTCAATTCAGTCTTCACTTGGAGACAAAAAACTGAAGAATTTTTACTCTTCATAATGATCTATCCCATATGGAATTGCATGTGGATTACATGCATTACAGTAATATTAGGTTATAAATAATATTTGACATTCATGTTTCACAAATCAAATCATTGTTTTTCATCATTTTAACATCTTCCAAAAGAAAGCAGTGTTTCCGTTTTCTTTCTGAAGTAACGATACAAAGGATAATACAAAACAAAATTTATTTTATTT
Source organism: Percina caprodes (assembly GCA_013375575.1). NCBI lineage: Eukaryota > Metazoa > Chordata > Actinopteri > Perciformes > Percidae > Percina > Percina caprodes. The sequence goes on along the minus strand of JABXJD010000017.1, from coordinate 1,382,777 downwards.
TCTACTTTATTTAACTTGCATAACTTACAAAGCAGATCTTTTTCTTAAATACCAAGTAGCATTCAAATGTAATGGTATGACACCACATCTTAGCTTACAACTCTGAAATCTTTTCCTTTTTTTTTTCAGGCAGATTCAATTTCAATTCAACTTTTGTCAAATGTTTCAAATTTTTGGCTTATTCCAAATCTCATTGGCCCATTTTTCTGTAAACTGAAAACGTAATAATTAATCAGTTATCCTTAAAAAACATAAGCTTCTTTACAACCTACTATATACTAAATAAAATGTATATAACTGAGATGTGTTCAACAAACATAGATGAGGCTCACTGTTTTTGTTTTAATGATTCTCACGGAAAGATGCCATTTAGAAGAAGAAAAAAAAATTCAGTTTAAAGTGACTTCCAACTGGATTTTATGTCACAACACACCCAAAAGTTATGTGTAGGTGAAGTCCTCTTTTGAAGTTGACGGGTCAGAAATTTCTCATGGTAACCAAAAGTAAAAACCTAAAAATACAGAGAAAGCACAGATGTGCTGCTGATTAAGCTCCCATATCATTTTTAATAAGTCTGCTTGAGCTATAAATGTTTTTCACTATCAAAATCTTAAAAAAAAATGTAACTCACCATAGATAAAAATGAGGACTCAAACAGGATATCTCTGAGTTTAAGTGGAGAGCCACCTTGATAGCTGAATATACTCGAGGGCAACACAATCACACAACAACCTGTAGTGATACATTACTCAAGTCAGGCTCTTCTGACAGCTTCCACGTTACGTCATTGTCAGATTGGAGGTGTTTCTGCCCAAGACCAGAGGAGTAGATTTAGAGCTGTTTCTGGATATAGAAACCAACACAGAACAGTTTTTTTTTCTTTTTTTTTTCGTTTTGTTATTGTTGTCATTGCTGCCCATTGTAGCATTGTTGAACTCATTGTTTGGCCTTCACGTGCTCGCCAGCACATATCCAGCTGCGTGTGGAACAGAGGACGCTTGTTTATAAATAAACCCCACAAACGAGGCATCGGCCTGAGGGGTTGAGCCGACGGGCTGCAGGAGGGTAGACAAAGATGGACGCTCCAAAATCTGAGGATACTTGGTGGAATGAAGGGACGAGTGTGAGTCACACGTGTGAAATTATCAAACGCTCGAGGACTGGCGCATTGTTATGTTTCTAGTAAGATTTTAAATTGAGCTGCTGTTGTTGTAGGAGGATCATTTGTTATTAAGAGGTCTTCTCTTGTGGAAAATTCAGGGTTTAATATGATGTAACTCAGCTGGTTGGTGAACTCGTGTCAGAACAGTAAGAGACGTCATGAAGGTGAAAAGAGTGTTTTTGGTAGCCATGTTTTGCTGCTGCATCTTAATCTCCAGGTTACTGCAGATAAGGTCCGTTGATGATCTATCTATCTATCTCTATCTCTATTTCATTGTTTTGTATCACTATTTAAGCTCTTTTATTCCTCCTTGTGAAAGTATTCTTGATTGTTGAGAAGTTGTCGTCCTATAAACACCGGTTGTTCTTCCCTTTTCTTTTACAGCAAGAGGTGGAGAACTTCAAGAAGGTCCACCTGATCAGCCGCGAAGAATTTGACTGCCTGACCCCTGAACCCCCTGTCGATCCCAAACAGGAAGTCCCACCAGGCCCCCCACGACACAAGCAGAGTAAGGCCCAAAAACATATAAAACGGACACACGGAAAGGATTTACATAATCAATGTTCTTTCTTTACTTGGAATACACTGACAATGGGATTTGAAGTTAAAACTGTAATATCACAGTCATTTTTATTAAATGGTGATGTGGTAAAACCTTTGACACGTTGGGGATGAGTTTGTATCCCAACATCACAAAATAATGCATTTTTTCTGACCTTTCTCAAATCTTTGCTAGCTTCCAGTGAAAACACTGGCTACTTCAACGTCTTTTTTTTTTTTTTCTTCAAAATTATTGAAATGACACGGTTTCTGAAAGAAATCACAAGATAAAGTAATGTTTTCCCAAAAACGGAACCATCCTAAACTTTCTAGCCCAACAACATTAATAACCATAATGTAACACTAGGAGCTGGTGTTATTCTGCATTCATAGAAAGGGAAAAATGGCATCTTAAATTCAGGCCGACATGGTCCTTGGGGTGTCAGTATTCTTGTTTCCTCCTATTTTTCCAAACTTGTTCTTATTCAGTTTATTCAGTGATGAAAGTGAGCTTGGTTTTCATTCTAACTGGCATAAATTGATCTTAAAAAGTCGTGAATCCACGCTCTGCTCCTTTATCTCTCTGTCATTGCGTGGAAGTGTAACCAGTAACCACTGTGGTGTGTCGTCTCACTTTAGTTCATCAATCATGAGTCAGAGTTTGCACGTTAGGAATAAATGAAGCTATTAGATTAATATTGTGTACATGTTGTGGCAATTGTTTCTGTTTTAATGTCAGGATTGCTGAGACATAAATAAAGCACAAGTCTTGAGGCAGTTGGTTAGAAAATATGAAGTGTGAACATTTTTGGGTGTTGTCTTCAGTTCCCACAGACGCTTTGGCAAACAAACTCTTCGGTGCCCCCGAGCCCTCCTCAATAGCTCGCTCGCTCCCGACTACCGTGCCTGACTCGCCCAACTACCGCAGTGCCCGGACGCCCCGCACGCCTCGCACACCTCACCGGAAGGACCAGACTATGACGCCGCGCTTCTACCCAGTGGTGAAGGAAAGTCGACCTGTGGATGCCAAGGTAAGATGGCTGTTAGTGAGGGTGAAATCAGACTTATTTTGGTGGAAATGGGCCTCTTCATACCTGGTTTAAGGTTTTAGGGGATAAAGAAACCACACGGACTAAACATGTTAACTCTGTGACCTTTCAGACGCCCAGGAAGAGGAAGACCCGACACAGCTCCAACCCACCCATGGAGTGTCACGTCGGCTGGGTTATGGACTCCAGAGAGCATCGCTCCCGTACTGCCTCCGTCAGGTGAGACTCACATCAGATTAGTTACTCGGTTTGATGTTTTTCTTTTGACAATTTCTTCTGATATTTCAACAATTGCTTTGTTCCTTTTTTCATTGATGAAAGTAATTTTATTGTAAATAGGCTGCTTTAATTTGAGTTACTTAAATAAACCTTTTTACTCATTAATGTGAAGGAGCAGACTGAGGAGTAAAAGCAACATTCAGGGCTTTACTTTGGTCTTTAAAGAACCACACTTGGTTTGCTTAATCCATCCCATGTTAGGCTTTTTAAACTGTAAAATGAATTGTTTTTCTTTTATGAATATAAAGTAAAACTGCAGACAATGACCTCAGACTCAGGACTCACTTCAAGTAGTTCTAATATTTGATGTGGGTTGTACTCACTCTGTTCTCCATTGCCTCCTCCACCTTTTCCCCTCTCAGCTCTAATGCCAGCCCATCGGAGGGCATCCCTGCCCTGGGTAACATTGGCTGCACACCTCAGTCCCTCCCTAAGTTCCAGCACCCATCACACGAGTTGCTCAAGGAGAACGGCTTCACACAACACGTCTACCACAAGTACCGTCGGCGTTGCCTAAATGGTACACGTTTTTTTTTAATCATTTTTTTTCTCAATTTTATTTATAGTATCAAAGCATAAAAAGAGTTGTGACACTTTACAGATAGAGTAGGTCCATACTAAACTATAAGTTACAAAGATCAAACCGTTCCAATAATTCCCCCAAAAGCAAGCATTTAGTGCGACAGTGGCAAGGAAAGACTTCCTTTTAGACAGAAACCTCTGACAGACCCAGGCTCTTAGTGGGCGGTTGTCTGACGCTGCCGGTTGGGGGTACAATGAACGGTGCCAATTATAATCACAATGGAGATAATGGAACTATGAGTAGAAATAGAAGCTGGAGTAGTTCATGGTGTAGCAGGGGACTGCAGGGCGGAGCATGACGTAGCAGGTTACCAAGCAGGACCACGGCGACAGCTGCAGCCATGATTTTAGCTGCCACCCTAATCCAAGGAAAACTGCGGGGCGAGAAAACATGGACTCCAGGGAAATAAGCTCCCCTGGGCTAAGTTAGTAACAACCACTTCTAGGACATGAATGCACACAGATGGAAAGAGAGAGGAGCTCAGTCCCCCAGCAGTCTAAAACTATAATAGCATAACTAAGAGCTGGTCCAAGGCAAACCTGAGCCAGCTCTATAAGGGTCTTCCTGTGGTTATAAAAACCCTCTCTTCATTTAGTATTTTTATGTACACCTGTCCATTTAATCTCCCTCTTCTCGACAAATTACAGAGCGAAAGCGGCTGGGAATCGGCCAATCACAGGAGATGAACACACTCTTCCGCTTTTGGTCATTTTTCCTGCGGGATCACTTCAACAGGAAGATGTACGAGGAGTTCAGACAGCTGGTGGTCGAGGACGGGAAAGAAGGATATAGGTACAAACCTTGACCCCTGATGGATGGAGAAATAGTTCTCAGGATTTTGTATTTGTTGTTGTGAGTTGTATGGTTGTGGAGGAGAACAAGCTATGACCCGTTGATTTGACCAAAAGAACTAAATATAAGGTGTACTTGATATGTGTATGTTGCAGGTACGGTTTGGAGTGCCTGTTCAGGTACTACAGCTATGGTCTAGAGAGGAAGTTCAGGCCAGACATCTTTAAAGACTTCCAGGAGGAGACAACAAAAGACTACGAGGCTGGTGAGAATTCCTGGAAACAGACACAACCCAGTGTGCACAGATCAGAAGAGACAAAATGATAGTTACATAATAGACTATCAGTGGTATTAGTTTCTGCTTAGGTTTTTCTCTTTTTAAAGAAAATCACTTTAATCCACTGGGACTAACTTTTTCTTGTGTCTGCTACCCTCAGGCCAGCTTTACGGACTAGAGAAGTTCTGGGCCTTCCTTAAATACTCCAAAGCCAAGACCTTGGAGATCGACCCCAAGCTGCAGGAGTACCTGCACAAGTTTAAGCGTCTGGAAGATTTCAGAATTGACGTGAGTTCATATATACTTTGGGGTTTCTAAAGGCTGATTGGTAGGAATCTGCAAGCCTGAAGAGATGCAGCAGCACATGCAGCAGTGCATTATGTCGTCAGGATAATATAAAAGGCAACTACATTGTGCGTCTGCCCTATTCCTGATAGCGTGGCGGCAGAAATTATGCCATGGCGAGCCGCCACTACAAAATCAACATAGAGGAAACACTGCATTTAAAAGCATCCGAGCATCCGTTTACCGATGTAATCTTCTTTCTCTTAGTAACCTAGTTTCTTAAGTGCACGTAATCCCACTGATTGTGTTTTTGTGCTTTGACGACTCCATCTGATCTCCACCATGGTGTTTTTCCCTTTCCAGCCGCCTATGGAGGAAGGACGTCGCAGAAGGCACTCGTCCAGTGGGGACGGTCGCCGCCGGCACCCCTCTCAGCCCTCCAGCCGACCCCACAGCCAGGCCAGCTCCGGCCCTGGCCCCACCCATGGCCCTGCAGCCAAGGATGATGCCAAACCCACCAGCCAGAAAGCCCCAGCCGCTGACCCCGCTCCAGATGCCAAGACACTGAAGTAACTCCACAAACACATCGGCCCACATGGATCAACTCAACCAAGTCTGCAAGTCGCTGGTTCTTTCTGTGCCACAGGAGGGGGGATGGGGCAACCAGTTCTTCATTCAAGCATGAGAATAGTTTTTTTACTACAATGACTTTTGATTGAGAAACTAGGAAGACAAATAATTAATATGGCTTGCTTTATTAATTAGTTCTAAGTTTTTGAGAAAAAAAATACCTTTTCTGTCTTGATGAGGCAATGAATGGATGGGGTGTCAAACGCTTATTTCCTATTTTACAAATCATTGCAAGTCCACACGGTAGATGGTTCAGTGGTGATTTATAACCCTGGAAATTGTTTTTATTTTCTAAATTTTCATGTTGACCCCCCACCCCCCCTCCCCCCACTTGGGCCCCTCTTTGATCGCCACTGTCCTGCTGGCTGAAAGATGTTTTGATTCCTCCCCAGATTCATTATTATAGTTTCTTCGGCATGTTGTGAGATTAGAGACTTGGAAATAGTTTGAACAAGAATGAGCATCTGAAAGCCACGCTAGCGACCACGCTGCAGGCCGTGCTGCTTCTGACATCCAACTGGACCAAAGTGGTTTCAACCAAGCAACTGACATTTCCATCCGCAGAGCCCCCAGTGCTCTCAGTTGAGGGGCTCAACAATTCAAAATATTTGATTTACTTCATGGCTTGACATTGAGGGGAAAATATTAAAGAACCAAATGATGAAAAGAGAGGTAAAAAAGACTTGTATCAATCCCTCAGTATGGACTCGATCATTGAAAGTTGCCTTATTTTAATGGTTTTAGTGCTTCTAACTTGTGCCCGCCACCTTTTGTCAATTGTACAGCACTGGTATTACCCATATGTCTGGTCATCGTTTCCAGCAGAGGCCACTAGGTGGTGCTGTGTCTGCCAAACTGTTTCACCACCCGCCCCTCACTCCCCTTCACCTTTTCTGAACAGTCTTCCAAGTGTCATTCGGTCTGTTACAAGTCCTGTAATTCTTCCTTGTGTTTGCAAGTTGTGGCTTTTTTTGCTGAAACAAACCTGGTAGAAGTTTGTTGTAAAAAAACAACACTTTAGTGGGGTGGAGAGTTGGTAAGGGAGAATCACTGATGATTTCCCTTTTGGGCGCTTCCTGACTTTCTCCCGCCCTCTGCGCCTCCCCCGTCAGATGAGCTGCATCCATCCGTTCATCCATCCGTTTGACATCCATCCATCAGTGGATCATCAGTGACGATACAGGACTGGAATCAACAATCTGGAATACTTGAAGAAGCAATGGTTATGAGGAGGGCAGTCGCGTCCTGTCGCAGGTGCTCTGGGTGGAGACGCGTATGAGCCTCAGACATTTGGCCTCCGACTTCACTGTTAAACTGAAGCTCGATCGGCCTGATTTAGCCACGGGTGCTCGCCACCTCTTCCTGTTCCACACTCAGATACACACATCAGTTGCAGGTTTACACTGACAGGTGTAGTCACACACACAGGTACAGATGTAGCAGTGTGAGCAAGTTGGATGCAAAACACACAGCTTGATGTCTTGCCTAGCAGTGGACAAAAATTCAAGACCGGACTCTGGTCTGTTCTGTTGTCACGCTTCCTACAGTCAACTGTTTGGATAATTCAAATCTGTATCTGACTCGAGTACTGATGATATCAAATAGAAGAGAGATTCTTTCTTCTTCCACTAATGTAAATGTGAATTTGACAGATGAAGAGAAATGATTACAGCTCCCTGCTACTTGTTTTGTTTATAGAACAGATTATATATTTGCCTTACGTACGTGCTCTTTAACTTTTTTTTTTTAAATGGTTTCATGAATTATCTTTTAATGCTTTTTAATTTCAATTTGCAGTGTTTCTAGCGTTGTTGTTGTTGTTATGATGGAGGTGGGGTTTGTGTCAGGCTGTTTAAAACCATCTGTGGATTTCAGAAACGGGAACATAATTTACAACACAAAAGGGAAAGTTGACATCAGGGGGTCAACGGGGATTAAGTGCAAAAACTAAATCTGTAAGCTTAGTGTTTCACGTTGAAATCAATTAATTTGCTCTTTTTTCTTTTAGTAAAGATATTTTTGCCGAGCTGACAGTAGAATTTCAAATTTCAAACTAATTATTAAATTTTTTAGCCTCCTGGTTTTCTACAAACATGTCTGCAAGGTCTACACACATAAATGTTTGATTTTGGGGTTCAAATTGAAGGAGTTCAAAAAATTCTGAAAAACGTCATAATGCACGTATGAATATCTTTATTTTGAACATTTAAAAAATAAAAGCAGTATACAGATGCTTAGTGAAATGACCCACTTCCCGTTGACATACTGCAATGTTTGTTGCAAAGCGTGATGAACTTTCCTGTCAAACAGTTCAGTCACATGAGTAATTAAGACTTTAGAAAAAGATATTAGATCAAACTGTATCAGACATCTGTATTTTTTTTTTAAAGTCTTGGTCCTTTTGCGTAATAATCATTCCGCCTGTTGGTTGATGTTCCAGCAGAGTGGAGGTCCTGTCTGTGTCAGTTTCTTCCTCTAAATCCACATTTGTTGGAAACATGACATTGAACAGCTGTACTACTTTTTTTTTTTTCTTCCTATTGTATTGTTGCTATATCTTCAGGGAGATTTGGATCGGTTTCAGAGGCTTACAGTTGATGCATCAAATTGTTTACTGGAGGTTTAATATTCACAAAACATGAAACTCGTTTTCCAAAAACCAGCGAAGCCTTTGAATGGGTGAGCTGGTGTGTGGCTGCAGACATGGCAGACTGCCTATAGAAGGGGTGGGGGGGGACCCTTCTTTCTGGGACAGTACCATGATCTCGCCCTGTAATGTGATCATCACCTGTCACCACCTGTCACCGGACATTTGGGGTTTCAGGTGTTTTGGGAAGTTGTCAGCCTTCTCTATCAGCTTAAAACTGCTGCTAGCTGTCCAGAAAAACTCTAGGGGGTGCTGCACCCTCTGCTCGTCAGTTTTCCCCGGATTAGGCCAGCGGGCCGGATACTGGAGAGATGAGTGATGGACGTGGGAAGGGAGGAGAAAGGAAAGCGTACAAGCCCAACTGGGGTTTGTGATGTCGCTCAGAGGTATATGGCTGGTTATATCTGGAGACGGTGAAAAAAGGACAAAATTCCATAAAGCCATATGAATAAGAAATAACTGTATATGAACCATTACAATAGTTCATTGCATTACTATATCCTAGGCTTGTCAAGAGGAAAAAAAGATGAAAACAAGGAAAAAAGGAACAAAAAAATATATAAAATGTAAAATACTTGAATGAGATCTTGTATTATAACATTTAATATTCATAATATCTGCTTTGTAGGCTGATGTGATTCGCTGTTAGTGTTATTTGTAATTTGTAGTAATTATGCTTTTCCTTAATAAAGAAAAAAAACACAAAACGGACAAAAAAAACCCTCAACACTGGCTTCTGAGTGATTATTTCTGTTTGTGTGTCTGTGTGTGTGTAAGATAATGAGTGAATGAACTTTGTATTGAGCTGTACAAGCCATTATTCATTTTGGCCATTTCGCATAATACATTTTCACTTTCACATTTATTTTCATTTCTACACCCATATGTTTTTATTCTCGCATGTATATCTAAAACATTGATACATTTCTTTTAACATTTCAATCATACATATTAGCTTTTGTTGTCATTCACATGCAGTCAATGCATGCGTTAAATATAAATGTACATGTAGGAAGAATATATGTTTGTAAAGGAGGGTAAGCCTGTGTTGTAAAGTTTGACATGAGAAAAAGTTTGACAGAGTATAGTAAGTCAAAAAATATAAAGATGTCTATAAAGATGATGTAAATATACAAAAGCTGTACTGTATGTTGTAATAAATATAAACTCAGCATGGTATGTGAAAGATTTCACAAAGTATAGTAAGTCAAACAACATAAGGCATGAAAATATAGTTCTAGTGTAGTATGTGAAAATGTCAAAAGATTCAGTTGTGTCAAAGAAATGTCACAAAGTCATAGTATAGTAGATCATAAAAAAGTATAGTATGTCTATATTTAAAAATTCATAGCATAGTATGTCAAAATATGATAAAACGTCATTGTTTTATGTAATAATGTCACAAACAAATAGTATACTATGTCATAAAATATGATAAAAAGTCATAGTGTCTAATGTAATAAAAATATCACAAACAAATCATAGTATACTATGTCATAAAAAATATCACCAAAAGACATTGTATACATGTGGAGAAGAAAGTGAATAAAAATATAGCATGGTTTGTCGAAAAAAGTAATATTTTATGTCAGAGAAAGTCTGGAAGAACATCTCAAAAAGACATGGTACACTGTGTCATAAAAAAGTCTTAGTATACAATGTAATAAAATTGATGAAAACAATCATAGTGTTTTGAAAAGTCATACCATAGTGTTGAAAAAATTAAGCGGGAAAAAATTACATAAAAAAGAAGTGATAAAAAATGTAATGGTATGGTATGTCGAAAAAAGTGATAAAATAGTCATAGTATAGAACGTCGAAAAGAAGTGATAAAAAAATTTCAGCATAGTATGTCAAAAAATGTAACAGTATGTCGCAAAGGTCATACTATAGAATGGCGAATAAAGTCATAAAAATGTCACAAAAAGGTCTTAGTATACTATGTTATAAAATTGTTGAAAACAGTATTTTGAAAAATAGTCAGTCTATAGTATGTCAAAAAAAAGTGATAAAAAAAGTAAAAATAAACATCAAAGCATCAAAGTATGGTATGTCATAAATATGAAATAATTATCAAAATAGTCAGTCATAGTATAGTATGCAAAAAAAAATGATAAAAAAGTTTAAAAAAGTAAAAATAAACATCAAAGTATGGTATGTCATAAATATGAAATAATTATGAAAATAGTCAGTCATAGTATAGTATGCAAAAAAATGATAAAAAAGTTTAAAAAAGTAAAAAAAAACATCAAAGTATGGTATGTCATAAATATGAAAAAAATTATCAAAATAGTCAGTCATAGTATAGTATGTCAAAAAAAGTGATAAAAAAGTTTAAAAAAAAACATCAAAGTATGGTATGTCATAAATATGAAAAAATTGTCAAAATAGTCAGTCATAGTATATATAGTATGTCGAAAAAAGTCATAGATTAGTATGTTCAAACAGCAGAAAAAAGTCATGGTATACTATGTCATAAAAATGTCATAGTATAGTATGTTGAAAAGAATTGATGAAAAATGTAAGAGTATAGTATGTCAAAAAAGCGGAAAAAAGTCTTAGTATAGTATGTTGAGAAAAAAAAAGTCATAGTATAGTATGTCAGAGAAAGTCTGGAAGAAAATGAAAATTCCACACAAAAATGCCCAGTCTGAGGATTGAATCAGGGGTTAACACCTTCACTGCCAGTGCTTGATACAGATGTGGTAACCACTAAGCCACCATGCAGCTGAATCAAATATGTTAAATACAGTTACAGCATAGTATGTCAAAAAGAAGTTACAGGATGTTGAAAAGCAGAAAAAAGTCATAGAATGTAGAAAATGTATGTAGAAAAAGTGATAAAAATGTCGTAGTATACTATGTTCCAAAAACGTGATACAAAAGACGTAGTATAGTAATTTGAAAAAAGGCATAGTATTGTATATTATTAAAAATATCACAAAAAGTCATAGTATATTATGGCATACAAAATATCACCTAAAGTCACAGCACAGTATGTCGAAAAAGCATAAAAAGTTATATTGTAGTATGTTAAAAAAAGTGATAATAAAGTAAATCATATTATGGTTTGTCAGAGAAAGTCTGGAATAAGATACAAATTCCACTTAAAAAACCAGAGCCTGGATAGAGGATTGAACCGGAGGTTGTCTTCTGCAATGCCTACTTGCTGGTCCTTGTTGGAGCCTGTTGGAGCCATGCTAGCAACCATGCAGCCAAACAGAGCAAATTAAAGTCATAGTATAGTACGTTCCAAGAAAGTGACAAAAATGTCATAGTATATTATGTTAGAAAAAAAGTGATAAAAAAAAGACATAGTATAGTATGTCGAAAAAAAAGTAAAAAAAAAAGTCATATTGTAGTATGTTCCAAAAAAGTGATAAAAACATCAAAGTATGGTATGTCATGAATATGAAAAAAATTATCAAAATAGTCAGTCATAGTATAGTATGTCGAAAAAAAGTCATAGATTAGTATGTTGAAACAGCAGAAAAAAGTCATAGTACTATGTCAAAAGAACTGAAAAATGTCATAGTATAGTATGTCCAAAAAAGTGATGAAAATGTCATAGTATAGTATGTTGAAAAGAAGTGATGAAAACTGTAATAGTATAGTATGTCACAAAAGCGGAAAAAAGTCTATAGCACGTCGAGAAAACAAAAGTCATAGTATACTTTGTCAGAGAAAGTCTGGAAGAAAATGCAAATTCCACACAAAAATGCCCAGTCTGAGGATTGAATCAGGGGTTAACACCTTCACTGCCAGTGCTTGATACAGATGTGGTAACCACTAAGCCACCATGCAGCCCAATCAAATACGTTAAATACAGTCATAGCATTCTATGTCAAAAAAAGCGGAAAAAGTCAGTATAGTATGTCGAAAAAGCAGAAAAAAGTAATATTATAGTGCGTCCAAAATGGTAATGAAATGTATAATAGCATATGATGTCACAGAAAAGTCATAGTAGATAGATAGTCACTCTCAAATTAAAGTATGCTAATACATAAAAAAGAGGAGACAATATGCATGCATGTGTCAAGAACATATATAGTGTATATATGTGAAAATGACAATATACATAGTCTTTTATACATATTTGTCATTTGTACATGTGGGAATATATACAGTACATGTACAAGTTAGAATGTATGTATGCATTATATAAGCACAATATGTATAATATAGGCCTATGCATGTGTAAGGAGAGTGTATGTGTGAGAGGGCCAGAATGAATTATGGTATGTAAAGCTGCTATAACTTTGCAAAGAAGTTTGTAACTACCAAAGGTCTCTAGTTTCTTTAGCTTCATGTCAATATATACTGTATGTTGTTCTGAGTTTTCGTTTCAAAAGGGATAATCGTCTTTATTTTGTTTCCCAACACCATAGCACAACTGAGAGAAAAAAAGAAAAGATGCAGTTGTTGATGTTGAAAATAATTTTTTAATATTAAAACAGTCCAGTTGAAATATTAACATCATATCATCACAGTAAGAAATCTCTTCACCAGGATTCATGTCTTATACAATTATGGTGACGATGCAAGTATCATGTGATCTGAATCAGCACCAGAAACACAAGGTTTTATAGCAGTTGGATGCTCATGTTTCGTAAAACGGAGTATAACAATGATTAGTTTTCACAGTCATTAACCACTAAATTCTTACATCTACCTTATCAAGGATCTTCATGCAATAAAGTGCAACATTTTTACTAGGAAAAATAAAGTGGACCCAGCGTGTCAGCAGACGTTCATGATTTGAAACTGATCAACAGGTTTTCTGGATTAAAAAAATAATCAATAGTCACGTAAGAATGGGAATCTTCCCATATCATGATTCTAAACTTGGCAAGGCCTGAGGTTCGGGGGTCACAGTCGATCAAAGGCCCTTCTTCGGTGTGTCAGGGTTGCTCTCGTTCAGAGGAGTGAGGCTGGTGAGCAAGATGTGGCGCTCATAGTGCTTGGTCTGCCTAAATTTGGTGTCGGTGCCGTGGAGCCGATCCAACACGCCGAAGACCCCAAAACACTGGTTGAACCTGGAACCAGGAAGAACATGTGAGTGCAACAATCTAAGAACAAGTATTTAACCCCCAAAGAAGATGATACAATTATAACATTAAAAACATTATAGATATATATATATATATATATATATATATATTTTTAATGTAATAATTGTATCATCTTCTTTGTATTGTTCTCTCTTTGAAATATATATATATATATACGTATATATATTTTTTTATATATATATATTCTCTTTGAGATTATTTTTTTTTCTACAGATTTCACTGAAATAATGCTGTAAAAAGGTGACCAAAAATAATAATGAATTGATCCTAAGTATTTTCTGTGTAGCCAAAGCCTGATATCTTAGCATGAGCTCCATTGGTATCCAATGGGTTCATCCAATCCAATTAGTTTGTAATATTCAACTTTAATTTAAAAAAAACAAAAGATGAATTAAAAAAAAAATTCATCAAATCCACATTACAAAGTAGTCTTGGAAGAGTGGACAGGTGGACTCACCTGAGGTGGTGGAAGTCGTGGAACTCGGGAGAGGGCAGGAAGGGGAGGTGGTATCCACAGTGGGAGATGGTGGTGCTGACCAGAGCCAGGCAGTACCACAGGCAGGTGGTGGACAGATGAGAACCCAGGATCACCGGCCCAATTGCCACCGGCAGCATGTTGGAGATCTAAGGGCAAAGGGGAGGAACAAACTGGTTTTAATAGCTGGAGGAAAATCCAGCAAACAACAGGTCAAGAACGGGAAACTGAGACAGACAGAGACACTGAAATGAAAAGTAGAGAGGGGGTCTTTTACTATATGTTCCAGAGGATGAGCATAGATGCAGACGATTCCAATGGGAGCCGTCCACTCATGGTGCTGTTTGTGGAACTGCTTGTAGAGGCTGGGTTGGTGGAACAGCCTGAGAAAAAAGAAGATGAGGATTAAAAACACCATTAAGTTATCCATTCATACATATTTAACAACAAGGTTAAGAGTCTATAGCCATGCTCTGTGAGGTTGTACTTAGGCACAGTGGTGCTGTGAGCTAAATGCTAACATCTGTATGCTATATGCTGTATTGTTTCTAGTCTGTAAAGCGACTTTGAGCTTGGGAAAAGCGCTATATAAATTCAATTTATTATTATTATTAAAATGCTCATAACGCCAAAGGGAACAGAATCAGATTTATGGCAAAGAAGGTTTTCACATACTAGCATAATTGTGCATAACAATAAACGTACTAACTTTGAAACTTTGACCTAAGGATGCTACCATTAAAGGTATTACTTTTATTATTTATTCATTTTGGTATCATTATTATTTTTTAACCCTGATAAAAATGTTTTAGCAACAAACAATAAAACATCTGTTTGGGTTTCCGTTATATTCCCATCCTTCACCTTTACCACTAGGTGGCAGGATTGTGTAAAAAGAAGCGTTGTTGTCTGACTGTGTAGGCCTTTTTCACGAGAGATATTTTGACATGTCACAGTAGAAAAAGGTGTAAATAATAAAACTAATGATCCCAACCTGTGTGAGTAGTAAAACATAATTTCCTCCAAGATGGCAAAGAAAGCCAGCTCCATCAGGGCCCAGTGGAAAGTGGGCAGCTCGGGGCCACAGGGGTTTCCTCGCAAGTTCATCAGGTAGTAAGCGGCCACAACCATGGGCCCCGAGATACACAGGTAGTTGAAGATGACGGTCTTCATCACATGGAAAACTTTAACTGGAGCCACCTGCAGTCAGACAGTCAAAACTGGATTTAATCTAAAATAAGTATGCATTTATTTTTTGTGACACATACACACATATATATATATATATATATATATATATATATATATATATATATATATATATATATATATATATATACACACACACATATACATACATACATACATACATACATATACACACACACATACACACATACACACACATGAATTTACATAACATTACATAAATGTTTAGTGTCAACAAAAAATATATTATAACATGGGGCATTGAGTTGAGGCATCAAAATGATTACCCTCCTTATCTTAATTTTTCATTTTCTATTACCTTTATTCTATTACAATATTCTACTTTGATACTGCATATTTATTCTTCTTGCTCGACACATTTAGCCGTTTCCATATAGGTTTTTGTAATTGTCCGTGTTTTACAAAAAGTGTGTTAAGGATTATTACAATTGAGTAATTTGAACTATATAAAAATATGTTTTTTGGATTTAAATAGTTCTGTGCATGTATTGAAGGCTACCTGATGTTTACAAGTCATTTCATAAGATTGTTTAGTAGGTTTTAATGGAAAATATAGCAAAGCTATTTACATTTAGACTCGATACTGGAGCTCAAGCAGCAGCTTCTAAATGATCATTTTTACTATAATGCAGACAGAAGATACAATCAAACCGTTAAAGTTTGGACCCTGGTTATAAAAGCATGGGCATATCATGATGACCTTTTTTGCGTGTTTGTGTGAGCACACAAATGTGTCTCAAGTGTACACAAATGAACTTTTGCACACTTGCAGTACAGTACGGTTGTGTAATTCCAAGTGTTTACCAAAGTAAAAACAAAAGAACTATGAATAGGCCTTTTTCATAACAGCCATTTTGACTTGCCATGGTAGTCAAAGCACAGGTGTAACTAATAACATTAATAATGGCTCCGTTCTATTTAAGTGTCCCAGTAAGCCATGACAGTGTGACAGTGAGCCAGCATGCACAATACCAGAAATATGCCATTATTTAATGGCTGTTATGAAAAAAGTTCTTATTTTTTGTACTTTGGTAAACACACATGATAAGAACAGTGAGATGCAACTGGTGTTTTATTGGTTTGATACCAAACTAAATGGCTTAACTAGTACAGTACATAGTGGTTCAATCCTCATTGTGTGCTAAAACGTTTCTTCTTGTATTTAAAAAAAAAAAGTCTATCTAATGGTTGACCCAAGTGCACTGACATACAATTTAAATGACTGACTTTAGAATACATAGATTGCGTGATAGATTTGTATTGTTGTGACACAACAGCACGTCTGGGCTTTGTTTATGATTAATAAGGCTCAAGTTCAGGCTTCAGAAGTTATCAGTCACAGAGCTTCAATGTCTTGGCTCAGAGTAAACGCACCATAGAAAGCAAACAGGACACACACTACAACTCAGCAGATTGTCACGGACTAGTTCATCATAGGTGAAACAAAGTTTTATGGCTAACATCAGCTTTATCACTATTGATTGTCACAAAATACAAAGTTCACGTTAATCCTTAAAGGTGGGAAACTCCATACATGTAATGTCCATCCATGTAGGCATAACACTTAACATCTCTGGCAGTGTATTCAGAGAAAACACTGATTTCATGCATGATGTATGGATAATTTAAATGAAATCAGTCTGAAATTGACTGAAAGATATTTTTATCCCACCAACGACCATGAACTTCTTGTGCACTGTGTTCTTGGTTATAATCTCTGAAAGTTTTAAACTTTGAGTGTAACCTTCCAGCCCTGGTTATCAGTAATGGATGTCTTTATCTCCCCAGTGTCCATCAACATTGGTTAATCAAACACAGTGTGAGGACTTTGGTCAGATGGACAGGTGGACATGGCTAACCAGCAACACTAAGGCACGCGTGCGCACACACGCACACACACACACACACACACACACACACACACACACACACACACACACACACACACACACACACACACACTTTTCTTTTCAAAACCAAAGATGTAATTATTAAAGACCCAAGCATATTTAGGTTATTTATCGATTATTATGGCCACAAACGAAAAATGTATATAAATAAATATATGAACAATTATACATAAATGGAGAAATGTATAAAAGAAATAGATGTAGAAATAAAATATCTAATTATGCAAATAAATAGGAGACTACAGAACAATATAATATTCTTTATGTATTGCCTATTTTGGTTGGCAAAAAATTGCTATTTTATTCATTTATTTATTCCCTGTGTCGCTTTTATATTTCATGAAATTCATTATGATGCCAGCGTGACTAGAACTGTATTGCATGTTCTTTAAAAAAACATTAAAAAGACTGACAAAGAGTATCTAAATTATTTGTTGTCAAAGAAGAGACGTTATATTAATTTATTTGATGCTAAGTTTAATGAGTAACTAATCAAAGGTCAGTTAGACCTCTATAAAAAAAAGGTAGATGGATTTATTATCTGTCCTACATTAAATGCCATAACATTGTTCTATTCTGATTAATCAGCTGCAAATGACAGCAGTCCTGCATCAGAGGTTAAAAGGGGGCATAACTCTACAGCATAAGCAGTTCATTCAGTAACAATATTGGTAGGTAAGGAGTAAAGGTCCAAATGAAGTTGGTATTCCAGTGGTATCAAATATAAAACTGCTAGTGGAAATAATAACAGTAGAGGTCCACAGGGTTGTAGTACTTGGGGTGGTAGTAATAGTGAAGTTGGAGGAGATACATTAACTGATTCAATATAGGACATACCGGGTTGTTCTTGTCCACCTGGATGCGGTAGCGGGTGATGAAGGAGGGTTTACCAGTGGTGTCTACCAACAGCAGCAGAGCATTCGTCCCCCAGAACACCAGAGTGGGGACCAACATTGTCCCTGTTGGGGAAAAACCAGGACTGCTGTCAGAGAGGGACAACATGGCAGCCCCTAACCGGGGCCTGAATAGTTCAGCGAAAGTTGGAACGTTCTGCAAACAACTTGCTGATATTTTTAAGAAAAGTGTGGTTTTCACCATTTTATTTCTGAGCTGAATAAAAGATCAAGGATTTTGTTTTTGGGCAATCTAAGGTAATTAACATGATCTCAGATATGAGATATGAGATGTGATTTTTATTGCACTGTATGACTTGCTCTGTGCTTTATTGATTCACCTTAATGCATATTACATACTGCATATTGTTTTGGACTGGCAGCACATAACGTCCTACATAGATCTGATTGAGGAATACCCTCCGATGTGCAAAAAAGACAACATGATGGGCCAATATTAAAGTAAGTAAGTCAACACCAGAGGTCATCATGACTTGATTTGGCTGCTCTGCTATAAGAACTGTCAATAGTAGTCTGGTGGTTGCAACGTGATCCTCTCGAGTCACATGTTTTGGAAAACAAACACAATTAATTAGTTGTTATTTCTTACCCAGGTAGAACAGAGTAGTTTCACGACCCTCAAATGAAACATGCAGATTTGTCCACAAGTTCTGCCAGAAATCTCCTGAAGCTCCCCAGAATCTCTGAAGATGCCTGGAGGAGAAAACATCGCACAATGTTGCCAGACTGTTTTGTTAGATTTTTATTCTTCTGTATGCTCTTCTCTGGAGAACATGCAGAAGTCTGTCTTTAACTGTACTGCAACATTCCAATGAAAGCTCAGTCCCAATGTCCACTTGCTCATGTTTTAAAACCCGATTTCTAATTTTCAAAGGTTGCAATGGTTCAGAGCCACCTAATATTGTTACTACAGAATCACTGTAGCAACCATATAGCAAGAACCTTGACCTAACCTTTGATTAACCTTGACTTCAGCCACATCCTAACAAACATGATGGAAACCACCTGGCAAAAACGTATGCTGTGTTTCCGATTCTGCTCGACTCAACTCACTTTTTGGAAAAAGGTGTTTTTCTCCATTTAATTTTCCACTGTGGATATTACCTCTCAGTGTAAGTGGGACTTACTGAGTGATCGCCATAGTGACGCTGCGTGAAACTGCTATGGAATAATCTTCAACTCTACTTTTTTTTTTTTTTTTTTTACTTTAAATCTGGCACGAGTGAAATAAAATTTTCGGTCGCTATTGACGATTGCTTGTCTCACGTCACACAAGATATAATTCTCTCTGATCAATCAGTGGTCTGCAGTGTTTTAACTCCACCTTTTAGTATCCGCTCAGCCCAACACCTCAACCGAGGTGGTACCAAAAAAAGCACCAGGTACTATCCATAACTTAATGATAGAAAACCTAAATAGAGCGAGTCGAGTAGAGCAGTGCTGTACCGTGCAGTGTGGAAATGAGGCACTAGTGACATATTATGGCATTCAAGTCAAGCCATTAATTAATGAACCTGATGCTCATGAATCAATTTGAAAAAAGAAACCCTCTGAACAGGACACCAGCACTCCATATTTCTAAGGATAATTAGGCCCGATCTAAAATGAGATCTAACACTACAGATCCTACTAGAGAGAGAACATCAACACCAGCAGAAGCTTTCGAGTGCTTGTTAATTGCCAGCGCTAACTCATTATTTTCAACCAAAACAAATTTTTAGAAATAATTGAAAGTCCTAACATTCTGTAGCCAACTGGGTGAGACAACCAGCAATTTATTATGTATGAAGCAGATTCAAAAATATAAAATTCAATTCACTAATTATTTAAGAGCATGAATCTCTTACATATGCTACTAATTTCCGAAAAAGTTTTCTCTTGTGCTGACTATGATATGCCAGGCAATCACCATCATACCCGACCGATTAGCTGAATTATCCAGTCCTTTATTTATATTATCATTATTATACACATTATTATTATTTTGCATTGATGTAATGATGATCTCAAGTTCATTTTAAAACAAACTATTGGTTTGTTGTAACACTGCAACTTGTAAGGAAATCCTACCATGTCAGCGAGTTGCCGAATGCAGCCAAGAATAAGATTCCAGATCCAATGACAACCGCAGCTTTCTTCACAGAATCCCACACTCCTCCAGGGGCCTCCTGGGCAGAGAAAAAGGTAACAATAGTACTGTGTGCAAGCTCGTGATGTTGAGCTACATCAGCGTTTCCCACAGAAAGGTCTTGGGGTGCAAAAATGTCTATAAAACAACAGTGAGGATGGCAGCCCTGTGGCTTTTTAGGTCAGTTCAGTTGTACGTGAAACGCTGATCTGCACAGACAAAGCAGACTTAATTCAACTTATGTATCCATAAAGGTGAGGAATTTAGCACCATGGGACTAGATAATACACCATAATAAAGAAAGTGAGAATAAAGAACAAATTAATCTGCACTCCACCCTTCCAGCCTCTTTTTTTTATTATGCTTTGTATATCATTATAACAGTTATTTTGTATGTATATATTTGTTTCTGTCTTTATTGTTTATTTCATATTAATATTCAATATGTTTCTTTATTTATGCACCCTCACCAAAGCAAATTTCACATAAGTGTAACTTATTGTGGCAATAAACCCTTTTGTGATTTGGATTTCTGATCAGGCAACATGAGAGAATATGAATCCTTTGTGTTTAAGTTAAGCACATTCAAAACACGACATTAGGCTCCATTGTTTTTTGGTCTTAATGATGAACGATACTGTCTGTAATGCAGATTATAATGGATTTTCAAATCAAAACGTTACATAATGTTTACTACCATAACAACCTAACTAATGCATTTGTATGACTATAAACATAAAGAGTAATGTGTACAGTAAAGAGTTTAAATACAATAGAGCCATAATAAATGAATGATTTTTTATCTATATCCACATAAAAAAAAATTCAAAGCATCAAAGCTATTAAAAGGCCACATGGTCTGTTTGTGATTGCAATGTTCAATTTATGAAATTTTGATAAGACAGTAAATTAGTTTGATTAAGTTATCAATTTGTCTTTAATGTATTTTAACGTGACCTAAATGGATTTAAACAGATTTTTGCTCTTGCAATTTTGACAATATCTGAATGTAAGCTGTACAAAAAAAGCCAGATGTACAAATGTGTCCAACCAATGCACATTGCATTTAGTAAAAGCAAAATCTGAGCCAGTCTGACAGATGTAAAAACTAAATCAGTTCACTCAGCAGGAATTAGTTCCAGGAATTGAGGTCACATTCACAGATCATCTAAAATACCAGCCTTTACCCCGGCTAGCCTTTGGCCAGCCATGGCAACAGGGGAGACAATGTTACACAAATGTCTACTGGACAGACAGTAGGACACACAAACCAACATTCCACTGGTATTGCACCTTCTACGACTTGATGTGAAAAATAAAATGGATTGATGCACTCTCTCATTCCCATAATTAAAATAATAATAACTATCATAATTATAATTTACTCCTGCATACTTTGCACTCTTCACTGCACTATTGTCTCAACCTGTCTATATTGTTTCTGTTTATAGTGTGTATATATTGTTTCTTTATGTGAGTAAGCGCATTGTGAGCAATACGATCCAAAGCAAAATTCCTTGTATGTGTCCTCATATCTGGCAAATAAAGCTGATTTTGATTCTGATTCTACAGTCACTGCTCAAAACACTCCTTAACATTACTCTGGGTCATATGCATCATCCATTATTGGCTATCCCTGCAGGGCTTTATACATGCATGGGAGGAAATATGCAACTTGTCAGGTTGAACTTGTCCCGACAAAACAACAAAGTATACAGTATATATGGCAAGTCAAGGACCAAAGTTGAAAAAACAAAAGTAGGCAGGTGGAAAATGTTGTGTTTTAAATGTGTTGCAAAGTTAAAGAAAAGCAATTTGAAACACTTTTCCTTTTCTGATGCTAACATGAGATTTGACTGATGGTCAATAGGTTATGATTAATGATATTTTTTCAGCCATATGCCATGCAGACAAACTAAAATTGCTCACAGATGATCTACATGTGATGTTTTTTCTTTCCTTAGAAGAGCTTTTAATTTGTGTTTCAACCAACTATACCATCAGTGTTGACTGTTACATGGTTGACTGTCTCAGATTCAACATGGCACAAAAGAAGCTTGACCCATGCAGGTTTTCTGAAGACGTGCCAATTTGTGCTTAAATAATAATTTTGAGTTTCATAATTTTGACGCCCAACAACATACAAAGATTTTGTGTTTTCTGAAGGGATGTAAGAGCTTCTTATGCAGCCATTTTAAAAGGAAACTATGGGTACTGAAACTCATTAATGACAATTATAGCAGGATTTGTTACTCAGTGAAGCATCTGGTTTTATACACTATTAGTGGTGGTCAGGAAGGAGCTTGAATCATATTGTCAGCAGACAATTTAATAACATTAACTTTGTATGGAAAAGTGTTACAAGTAAATAATACTGCAAAAATGTTTTGCATTTATATTAAAAGGAAATAATTACATGGACAGTATTTTTTGCATTAGATGCCACAGACGTTAACGAACTGGAACAAATATTCAATTCTTTAGAGTAATAAAACCCTGTCAGTGTCACCCTCGAAAAGGGTTGTTCCTGCTGTGACTCATCATATTGTGTTGATGCTGTCCTGCCTGCTTTAGACAATCTATTCTATACTAGTCAACTATGGTAATACCAGATTAGAGTGTTCAGTTATAAAGGCGTTGTTTTCTTACCGGTCTGTTGCCTGTTGTGTCAGCTCCCCTCGTGTCTGTAAGCACAACAATAAATACAATTTATTTTTATTTTCCAGGTAGGATTAAAACAAATTTATAACTTCAAGCGTTAACCACCACATTACATATTTTAACTAATAACAAATCCTTCGAAAATTACAATATAATTGATGATTTTGGAGGCAAAAAGAATATATGTGTTGTCCCAACATGACTGATGGCAGAAGATTAAAGATTAAATATCCAGCCGTTTATTTTAAAAAGGAAGGTGGTCTTATTCCCAGCTGGCTTGCAGGATAATCATGTGGCTAGGTCTTACATTTTCCTGTTGTTATGGAGATCAGGTTTGTTTTTCCAAGGTTTAAAAAAAATAACTTTTAATTTCTTACTTTCTACAGTGTGACACATCCTTAAAACTACTCATATATATTACTGTGCATGAATAAAACTCCATTTGTTTGTCTCAGACACATATACCGAACCTTTGTTCTTTTTTTTTTTCTTTTTTTTTAAATCTTTCAATGGTACAATAATCATCTGAGTCCCATGTAGGCGAGTGCAAAATTTACAGCTGGAGGATTATACATAATCCTTATTACAGTGAGCATTTTTCCAGTCAAATTCTTGGGAATAACAACCTGCTCTCCATCCACTGTTTGTAACTGAGCAATAAATAGAAAGTTTAGGGAACAAAAAGAAGAACAATGTAAAGATTTCAGAAAAAGTGTGGCGCCCTAGTTATATTAAAGTCCTCCCTGCACTCAAAAATGTGCTTGGCTTTTTATTAGGTCCCTTGGATGTTTGAGCTTCACTGTGCAGAATCCAATGAAGCCAATCATGTGCAGATTATGACAGTAGAAGAAAAAGGAGATTATTTTGTGACTTTTGAAGCTGTGTTGTTCAATATGCAATTACTGAAAAAGAGTGATGGGGAAACTTGAAACCAGTGCACGTAAACACTACACAGTGAATTTGAAAAATATTTGCATATTGATATATTCTGGACTTTCTAAGAACGTTTGGAAAAAAACAGGCTATGAAACATAGTATTTTTCTTAAACTTTGTCTCAAAACATGTCTGGTGGGAATCTTTAAGTGAAACATAGAATTGGTGCTTACACATTAGTTAATTTACAGAAATTATATTGGTTTTGTATCACCAAGGTGCAGCTTCAGAAATACAAATAATATGCTCTGCTGATTGTTTTCATATTATATGACTGTGTAAATACATTTTCTTTGTTCGTGTATTTATTATTGGCTGCAGATTATAAGACTAAATAAAAAAAAAAACTATGATCGAAAATACTAAAATAATCATAGAAAATACATGTTAAATGGAAATACTCAAGTTAGGCTAAGCACCTAGAAGGTTTAGGTCGGCTTCTTGAGTCAATGTACAATCCACCACTGCCAACTAAAGCTTTAAACGTGACATAAACCGACTCCACCAACATGTTAACGGTCAAATAAATGTCCGACTCACCGCTGTCTCTTGTTTCCAACGTCATGTTTCCTCACGGTGTTTCGTCAGCTGTATCCAAGATGCTGTCAAAACAATCGTGTATTTACAACAGAGAACGACTTCTGATTGGCCGGCTCTTGGTCAGCTGACTCGAGCCGTACCCGGAAGTGGTGGTAGCTGTCTTGCTGTGCTCTGCTTTAAATTTTATTGACAGAAGCAGTCAGACAGATAATCAGGTAAACAGAAATAGCACATGAACAATGAGTGTACAAACTTATTAAGATAAAAAAAAAAAAAAACATACGAAGCATTACAAACGTAAATCGTTATATAGAAAAAAATAAAGAGTTATGCCTACATTAAAACATAAATTTACATATACAGATAATCAATTCAGAGGTTTTTTTTTGGTTTTTTTTGGGGGGGGGGGTTATACTTTTTTTGTTGTCCAACGATCTAAGTGACTTCAGTAGTGATTTAAATTCTATGGCAAAATTTACAAAATTGGGAGATTAATTAGAAAATGTCTGCTTGGGAATATAACATTTGGCATTCAGAATAATGAAGTTAATTAGATAGCTACTCAAGAACACCATTTCCTGAATTATCATAGAAACAGATGATATCTTTAAGGTTAAAGGTTTAGGCTCCAAATCTGTCCAAAATCTTTTGGACATTTCACAATCGGAAAAAGGTGAGATATTTTTTTAAATATTCTGTTTACAAAATGTACAGGAAGAGTCAATGATGGCAAATTTAGCAATACGGTGATAAGTAGGGTATACTGTATGTTATGTCAAATTTTAAGGCGTACTTCCTTAGCTTTGTTAGAAACACAGTACTTATACGGTAGAAGCCAAGCCCTTCTCCAAGTTATGTTTTCAATTAGCTCCTTGGCACGACTGTATACTTTCTCTGAAAAATTCTGTGAATATGCTGATTATTGCATTTTATGTGCGTTATTATGTGCGTTATTTTCCATTCAATAATAGTAGAGGCTGAGATACATTGTGTGACCATTACTTAGGAAATTTTTATAAGTAGGCTAGAATTAAACCATTTGGGATTACATGAGATAAAGAGTTAAATTGTCTGAAAGGAATTGGAAAACTGTGTACATTCATAAACTGTTCATAGAATAGAATATCACCAGATTCATTGAATAGATTAAGAACATGACTTAAATCTCTTTGATACCATTTAGGAAAAATAAGCATTTGTCCCTAATAAGTAATTTGAAATTGTTCCATAGGAAAGTATTGTGCGATGACAAATTGTAGACAAAAGCTAGCTTCCAAGCTGGAAGGGATTGCCAATGGAATTATGATAACTTAACTTGCAATTTATTTGACAGAAAATTACATTTAAAATAAAAGAAATACCTCCAATAACCAATAACATCTCCTTCAGCTATCACTTGACCCAGATAACCTCTAGGCCTGTCTGCTGTGACAGCAACATGTGGCTCCACTATCGCACATTATTACTGTACAAGGAGTCAGGCCACTAATCATTATGTAATTATGTATACATAATATGTATATATAACATAATATGTATACGAAATACATTATGTATACGTTTGCTCACTAAAGAAAGCAATGTAAGCGTCCACCAAGTTGCTTGGACAAGTTTGTCAACTGGTGTGATTCACACCAACTTCATATTAACACAAGCAAAACTCTGGAAATGCTGGTAGACCCCAGATCAGCTGGAGATCATATCCCTGTAGCCATCCATGGTCATGACATCAAGCAGGTGTTCTCTCTTAAATATCTAGGAGTGTATATTAATAATGACCTGATTTGGCGCACACATGTAACATATGTCTGTGCCAGAACTCATTTGAGAGTGTTTGGAGTCTGTAAAAATATCATGTTAATCTTCTATAGAGCAACAATAGAGTCAATTCTTTGGTATGGCATTACCAGCTGGTTTGGGAATTTGACAGTAAAATCCAAAACTCAGATTTTCAATGTGGTTAAGACGGCAGGCAAAATTATGGAAACACCTGCACCTCTCAACCTGCAAGAGCTTTTTGCTTTTTTTATCATAAATAAATAAGCACTCATTTGTTCCTCTCTCACTTAAGCTCATTAATGAGCAGCGATGAATGCATGACTATGAATTCTTTAATGTATATCTGTGACTGAATGTACAGTACATGGATATGAATGGAGGAATGAATGCACATTTTTTTAAGTGAATGTCTGGATATTTATGAATGGATAAATTAAATTGTTTTTGTTTTTTACTAAGTCTGAATGCATGGATGCGTATGGGAGTAGGATTGAGTGGTTGTAAGGCATGTATGGGGGAACAGAGGAATGTAGGAAGGATGGCTTTCATCTTATTTTAGTACAGAAAATGATCATTTGTAATCTGCAATTTGCAAAGCTCTTTGAGTAGCCCATATGTTTACTGTACATTTGTCTTTTAATTGTCAACCCTGTGCTTGTTGTTGTGTGTCTGTTGCAGCAATGTTACTCAGTGTCTAAAACAAATTTCTCCTTAGGGAGACTAATAAAGATACTTTAACTTTGAATACATTATGCAAAATGAGTGACTTTAAAGATAGGATCAGACCCAGAAACCCCCTTTACTGTAATAAATGTGGAGAGAGAAGTAACTTATTTCTTACGTCACTCAGGACCTTTTCTGTCCTTTTTTAGGGATGTAATGAGAGAAAAAAGCAAACTAGAGAGTGTTTGTGCTGTAAAAACAAAGCTTTTGACTTTAATTTAGTTTACATATTCCAAGAGAAATTCCAGTAAATATCTCAAATGGAGGATAAATAGTGCTTTTACATATTTAGTAAAGCTGATGAAAAGGCAGGTGTATGATTAATATAACTTTATATTCTATATAAGATTGATCCATCCATCCATCCATCTTCATCCGCTTATCCGGTATCGGGTCGCGAGGGCAGCAGCACTAGGAGGGGACCCCAAACTTCCCTTTCCCCAGCCACATCACCCAGCTCCGATTGGGGGATCCAGAGGCGTTCCCAGGCCAGGTTGGAGATATAATCTCTCCACCTTGTCCTGGGTCTTCCCCGAGGCCTCCTCCCAGCTGGACGTGCCTGGAACACCTCCCTAGGGAGGAGCCCAGTAGGCATCCTTACCAGATGCCCAAACCACCTCAACTGGCTCCTTTTGACGCAAAGGAGCAGCGGCTCTACTCCGAGCTCCTCTCGGATGACTGAGCTTCTCACCCTATCTCTAAGGGAGACGCCAGCCCCCCTCCTGAGGAAACCCATTTCGGCCGCTTGTACCCTGGATCTTGTTCTTTCGGTCATGACCCAGCCTTCATGACCATACGTAGGTGAAGGTAGGAACAAACACTGACCAGAAGATCGAGAGCTTTGCCTTCTGGCTCAGCTCCCTTTTCGTCACAACGGTACGATAAACTGAATGTAATACCACACCCGCTGATCCAATTCTCCGACCAATCTCACGCTCCATGGTCCCCTCACTCGCGAACAAGACCCCAAGGTATTTAAACTCCTTCACTTGGGGTAAGGACTCATTCCCTACCTGAAGAAGACACTCCATTGGTTTCCTGCTGAGAACCATGGCCTCAGATTTAGAGGTGCTGATCCTCATCCCAGCTGCTTCACACTCGGCTGTGAACCGATCCAGTGAGTGCTGAAGGTCGCAGGCCGATGACGCCATCAAGACCACATCATCTGCAAAAAGCAGCGATGATATCCTGAACCCACCGAACTGCAACCCCTCCCCACCCCGACTACGCCTCGATATCCTGTCCACAAATATTGCAAACAGTATTGGTCACACATCGCAAACTAAACTCCAACACTAATTTTAAAAAGACAATAATACACTAACACAATACACTATGTCCACCAAAACACTGCAAACATGCCTCAAAATCACATGTTCTCTCCCAACAGGAACATTTAGTCAGTCATAAAACCACTAATATTAGGTGGAATTATAGAAACTGCATTATTTTATATGTGTCAGGTCTGACTTTATATAATAGATAACAGCATATTGTATAGATTGTGTTTTACACTGCGGTTTCTCTTGAAGCCTTTGATTTGTCGGGTTTAGTAAATGCATGCATTTTGTTTCTTTTGCTGCAGAAATTCAATACAAAAATTAATGAGCCACCTCAGAGTAGCTTTATAGAATGTGTCACCGATGTGAGTTGAGTGCAGATTTGAGTCGCGCATGCATCACTATGCAATTAGTGAAGATGTGAGTCACTTTACGGCAATTAGCCTACAAGATGCTAACGAGAGACTTCTGTAATGTCAATACAATAAAAATGGACCTACTTAACAAAGTTTGTTCACTGCTGGCTACAAGTTAGCAATCAAACACAACAAAGGCTGTCACTTGAATGGCTTCTTGAGCTAACGTCATCAAACAATCATAGATCGCTAAAATGTTGTTGAAATGATTTCCTGATCTTCTGTTGTTTGTAATGAGAAAAAGTTATTATTTCATGGATTTCACAAATTTCAGTATAACACGTTATGCCGTAAACTGTTTAAATCTGAGCATGCGCGACTCACATCTCGACTCATTGGGCAGAGACAGAATGTTCGGTTTATGAAAAAAGGGAAACAGAGACAGAATTGTCCTGGAACTCGTCTTCCTCTCCCTCGTGCAATAATTATTCTTACTTTCTTTGTGTTCATCTTTACTGTATTGTGCCTTTTCCACACAAAATCAGCCCAAATAGGTCCTCTTTTTACTATATGTACAACTGTAACATATCAGAATCACAATCAGCTTTGGCCAGGTTTGCGTAAACAAACAAGGAATGTGACTTTGGTTACTGTAATACTTGCTGTTAAAGTACAACACTCACTTACTGTAACACAAAGAATACTAGAAAAAAAAAGATGGTCATTGAAAGAACCTCAAAAGCTTAGTGTGTTTCCTAGATGGGAATCAGTTGTGATTCAGCTGTTTCTTTCACGTACAGTAACAATGGGATACTGTAAAATGCATAAATTTGTGGAGATATATTTGTGTTGCAGCTGCTCACTTTGACTTTACTCTAAGATAGGTTTAGAACATGATCTTATCTCTTCTGACATACAGTGTGAAAGCATTTGCAAATTTGTCAGTAAATATCCATAGTTTTGGTCTTGGTTGAGCTTGTTTGTAAAAGATGTTCAAGCAATTTAAATGTTGTGTTAACTGTATGCATTTTGTGTCAAAGCAACAAGAAATGTGTTAATTGGATAGCCTACACAGACAGATGTTGTGCTAACTGTGTTAAGAGATTAGGAAAATTGTTAAAGTATTGAAAAAATGGTCATAGCAATCGTAAAAAAAACTGCAATTTGGTTTCATTGCACAGCCCAGGTCTGACCTCTGCTGTGAAGCTGTTACCACTGCATCTACGTGCTGCTGGGTTGTGGCACATATGTCAGTAGCCTAGTCTCTTGCTTTTCACTGAGCTAGTATCACTGAGGGCATTAAAGCCTGATTTAGATATATTATGATCCATTTTGTTACATGGGTGCTTGTGTGTGGAGTTTCTGGACTAAAGTGCACTCACATTTGTGTTCAATTGTGTTTTTCATTTTTACACTTAAGTAGCCTACTTCACCTTCAAAATAAAAGTATGCATAAGCAACATTGGCATAAAGAGGTGACAATTGCGTTAAACCTGACATTAGACAAATATTTCACGTTTTATATTTTTGAAATGGTGTACTGAAGCGATGTTGCTGTGATAGGGTGATTTGATATACAATTTTGAAATAGTTAAGTTAAAGATCAAAGAGATCACAATTCATTAAAGTAAATGTAAAAAAATCTCTATTAAAAGCTTGTTAAAAATATTTCAACATTTACTTTATGAATTTACTATAACTGTATGTTACTACAGCTTTCACAACTGTTGATGCTATGTTGGATTTTTAGCTCAGGGTACTCGGTGGTTGCCCATGTTCCGAGCTCGGAAATCTGAGGTCAGGGGGAGTGTTTCTGACTTTGACCTGGGGAAATCTAAGTTCCGAGTACTATGAACGTCCTCTTAAAACAGCCATGCAGTGAACAATGTAGTAACATAGTTATTAGCCCTTCTGTCTTTTGTGTCTAATTAATCAGTTGTAGCCTACACACTGTCCTGTCCAGCTTCTATCTGTGGACATGTTATTTTGTTTGTATGCACAAAAAAACAGTATAATGCTTATTACGTTGTTGTCAACTGGTATTGCTAACAATGGCTAACCTGACTAGAGCTAACCCCACAACAAAAAAATCTTAAGTAGGCTACATTTTTTTAATTTATTTTTTATTTCCTACTTGTAAATGGGACGCATTCAACTCGGGTGTGACGTCATTCCCAGCTCCGGCTACGAGGAAAATAGAAAGCACTATCAAAATTCATAAATTTTTTTTGGCCCTGATGCAGGCTGATTGAAAATCTTTATGAATAGACTTACTTTATCAGAAAAAAAAAACATTCAGAATATAGTAGATGGATTTGTGGGTTGGGGGGTATATTTGTACAAGATGCCCAGAATTAGTGACAGCCCTGGCCAAAAAAATTGACGTGTAGCCCCCAGTAAAATGAGCTAACAGGTTAATGACTCTCGTAAAGCTTAAATGTGAGAGTTATAAAGCTAGATCTGCTCGGGAAACGATCAGCATTTTCAGTTAAAACCACGTGTTTTCCTGGACAAGGTAAAGTGTAAATACTTAAAGATCATATCGGCTGCAGATTCAGACTCTTCAGGTTTGCTCTCCAGTAGGTGCATCGCTCCGTGGGCAGCGGTGGCTCGATTCGATATTTTAACTCGCTGTGGATTGTGGGAGTCGAGGACACTGCCCAGGCTTGTTCCCGGAGAACCAGCGACATTTTCCCCCGCTGTGTTTTTGTAAGTACTCCACCGGGTCTGCACACCGTCGTGTAGGGTTAAGTATGGTCTCTCATTGTCGGCCGAGCCAGTCTACGTTCGCCGAACTGAGCCTTTAACGTTGCCATTTCGTGTTTTACTGGCATGGAGGCCGAAAGTGGAGACTGCTGGAGCTGGCTGGCAGGCAGGGGGGAGGGAAAGAGGAGAGGGCAGCTGCCGCCGCTCCGCCGGGGTTATTTCCTCTCGTAAACTCGCTAACATGAACAGGAAAATGTCCCTGCTCGTTTGACAGCTCAATTTTTTTTTTAGCCGTGTAGTCGCTCAGTTTGTGGATAAAATACATTTGTGCGAGACATCCGGCGGGCTGTTGACATGCGGAAATCGTTGTCAGTGGCCAGCGGAAAGAAATAAGCGGTTAAACCCACCTACACCTGTCCGGAGAGCAGACATGCCGCAGATCTTCTATCTGCTGATCAATAACGTTACGTTCAATTGCCACGGTTAGCGTTATGATATAGCTATGTATCGTGTGGAATCCTTGCATTGCAGCAGGTTAGCCTTTGGTGGAGCTAATTAATTATCAGTATCAGGCAGCTAATTGGGGTCTGGTACAATAAAAATGATTTCCCTTGCCATAATTATGTTTACGTAATGAACTGTCCACTGGTTTTACTTAAAATATTAGGTTTTAGTTGAGTTTAACCCAGAAAACCGCCATATGCCTATTTAAATTTTAATAACTGACCATTCCAAAGACGTCCGGGTGCTAATGGCATGTTATCAATAAAATATCCGTTCACATTGGTGATCAGACAGCAGCTCTTATGATAATCTATGGCTTTTTACAGCTAATATGACATTTTGGTTGCACTTTGGCCCGAGGGTGATCTAAATAAAAACACAGAAAAATGCCAGTGTGAATCTTGGGAAATCAATATATAAAATACTAAAGTCTGCATCTGTAGATGCATCTGGAGGACTTGAGAGAGGGTGACTAGACTTGTTATAAAGGACTTTTCCCTGAATGCATAATAACAACAATATTCTTTATTATTACTGTATAGTGAGAGTTTAGAATTGGAGCGTTGGGATGTAAAACCTATTCAGGATTGTATCATCTTTTGTTTTTTTATTAAATGTAAGGGGCCGAAAGGTATCAAACCTTCAAAAACTGAAGGTTATTCAAGAATTGCCCCAGTAAAAGAGCCTACTGCTTATTTATTTAACTCTTTATTTTAATCCATTACTTCCTGTGGGAGATATGTCCCAGTTTAACACTGGGATTTCATCTAACGTTAGGCATTTCTGCAGCTTTCTAGTTTGGGAAAGATTTCCTCTGTTGTAGCCTCAGTTTGTGATTGCAACCGGTAAGATGAGCGTATGTTTCACATCTGGCCAAGACATATTTAAGAATGAAATCACTGTGTACTCAGAACTGAATTACTGCTTATTTGGTATTTATCATGAAGAAACGTCATATTCAGATTTGTTAATGGATCATGGTTGTTGTGTCCTTGCAGAGCCTGACACACCATGTCCAGCCGAGGAGGAAAGAAGAAGTCAACCAAGACGTCCCGGTCTACCAAGGCCGGGGTCATCTTCCCCGTAGGACGCATGCTGCGCTACATCAAGAGGGGCCTGCCCAAATATCGAATCGGGGTTGGAGCACCCGTCTACCTGGCTGCTGTCCTTGAGTATCTTACTGGTAAGATTTATTCTCTAGTGAGACAATGATAAAATAGAAAAAATCATATTTGAATTCAAAGGACAACTTAACTACTTATTACACATGTTGTTTAGGCATTAAAAGGCGTGTTAAACAACAATCTTCAGTATTGTACTGTTGGCTGCTGAGCAACTTTTTTTTAAAACAAGGCTTTAAGACAGATGGATCTAAAAGCTTTGGTTACTTATGGTATGTGTAGGCGTTCAAAAAGTCTGAATGAAAACTATAATTTTTTATCATCTAAGGGCAGTGTGTTTTTCCTAAATGTATAATTTTGACAGAAATATAATATTTTCAAAATCTTTATATTCAGTGCTATCTACTCAGAACCCAGGCAGAAAGTTACACAGCCAAAAGAGAAAACTGCTATAAATGAGGAACTTTTCTGACAAAATTTCTAACAGGATCTTCAGCTTAGAGATACGACGGTGTGTGATAAGGAAGCACTTTAAAGCTGTACTTGCTCTTTCAGTCCAGTTGTAAGAATTTGTTCAGTTCTTATGTATGTTTAATTAATTTTTACTCTATACTAATTACAGAATTAAAGAACCACATGAAAGTCTATTATTGTTAATTGAGGTAACCACTGCATTCATAGACATGAACTGATTTTCTAAACCATTTGTGCTCTACAATGTTATTTGATTTGATTTTTTTTTCACCCATGTAGCTGAGATTTTGGAGTTGGCAGGTAATGCAGCCAGAGACAATAAGAAGGGTCGCGTCACACCACGACACATCCTGCTGGCCATTGCCAACGATGAGGAGTTGAACCAGGTCAGCTGCTGCACGTATATTATAAAAGTTGCATTTACGTAAACTTGATATTATGTCAAGTTAATTTTGAAGATATCTAATGTGCCATTCTAAGGACATTTAAAAACAACAACAATGCATTACATCATTGTCAACTATTTTTCCAATGCAAGTTTTTAGATTGATTTCTTACCTTCAAGGCAGTGTGGGACCATGTAAACAGTTTTTAATTTTGTCTTCCTGTTACAGTTGTTGAAAGGTGTGACCATCGCAGCAGGTGGAGTCCTGCCCAACATCCATCCAGAGCTGCTGGCTAAGAAGAGAGGTGCAAAGGGAAAACTGGAGACACCCGTCTCACCCGCCCCAGAGAAGAAACCCAAGCCAGTCAAAAAATCAGCAAGCAAGAAAATGAGTGGGAAAAAAGCAGGAGCGAAGGCTAAGGTATTGTTTAATGTGAACAGGCTGGTGTTTGGCTGCTTAAAAGCACCAGAAACATTAAATTGAACCTGTTTAACCACAACCTTGATTGTTGTATAAGCAAGCTGTTTTAAAAAAAAAGTCATGCAAATTTAAAAAATCTACAAAAAAACATTTGTTTACTATTAAAAACTTACTCAATGTCGTGAGCAGGAACTCTGAAACTCAGAAAGGACGGTTTCATTTTAATTTACATATACTGTAAATGGAAGCAGGAAAATGCAAATTGATATCAGTTGAAACATGAGACAGACAGAGAGAGAAATGACAACTAAAGAGATAAATCTTGACATCTGATAGCTAGTATTTCCTCCCATAAGATCAGGACTCATCCTAATATTTAGCTAATTTCTGATTGGATCCTAACTGGCTTTAACACATGACAAAGAGTGATAATGTCCAGTTAAGTTAAAATTAAATTATAGGGACTATGCTTTCCAATGTTTTGAAAGGCTATTCTAGCTGCATATGTATTCCCAGTGGTTCCTTCACAACTAACTTTGCGTTAACTGTACATATACAGGACGTTACAGGTTAAATGGTTTACATGTTTTAGTGAGGAGAAAATTAACCGAAACATCACAAAACAGTTTGGGCATTTTTGATAGGCGGGGAAAAGTTGAATAAAGGCCCACAACCAAGACAAATCTAATTAAAGACACATCACTGAGACAAAATGTTCTCATAGAACAGCTACCGCTGGGATACTGTAGCTAACACTGATCAGTTATCTCTCCACAGAGGGGACCAAGAGAAAACAATAGTCCTATAGACTGTCACATAGTGTCAACATGTATTCTGTGTCCTCAACAGAAGCAGGGTGAGGTGAGCAAGGCGGCGTCAGCAGATAGCACCACAGATGGATCTCCAGTTGACAGCTTCACCGTGCTCTCCACAAAGAGCCTCTTCCTGGGTCAAAAGGTCAGTTTTCTGTCTGTTAAAGCATACTAATTCAACACAGGTCAAAGCTAAATACATAATAAACCACTGGCGAGTCACTACTGAATAATTTAAGTTTGGGATGAAGAGATAGCTTACTCAGGCTAAAAAAAGTTTTATAAAGAGGTAAGAGTTCTAGACAAATATCTTGTAACTTGCAAATACATACACTTGATAGACATTAGGACTAAAATTGTCTGTCAAAAGACTTTCTTGTTTTAAAATGCAGTGCCATACATAGTTAAAGTGTTAACCTATCTTTGTTTTGGAGAAAACTTGACATCTCATCCTTGATGAGCAACCAGATTAATCAGATCCATGCTCAGGAAAACTGTAAAACCAAAGATATGTTTTGTAATTTGGTCAGCCACAGGGGTTATAATTAAATACTACAACCTGTTAGATCTGTTATTCAGTCTTTTATTTATATGTTACTGTCATAACTAAACCATATATAAGAGGTGAAATTAAGCAAAGATGATGTGATAATGTAAAGAGTTATCTGTTTCGTCTCATAGAAAGAAAGCAGTTTGTGATATTTTGTTCTATAAATGTAAGTTTCCATCACGCTGTACATCCTAACAAGTCTGCTATAATTCACCAGACTTCATATAAGGGCTTATAGTGCTACACCACAGAGCGGTGCACTACGCTTTAACTGTAATAGTAGCAACCATGAATGCTGTGTTGCTTAATGTATCACATGTGGCAGATATGTAAGCTCCCCTCGCTTTGGTCCCGCTGAGCATAAAAACTTATTTTTCAAGTTTTTATTTTTATTTTAACTGAAACATGGAAGTAAATTTGCCTAAAGTCACGTATAAGCCTTTTTTTAATGTTCAAGATCACATGATCATCAAGATCAGAAGCTTATGAAATTAGATTTGAGCTTGAAAAACTTACAAGGCAGAGGGGGAACACCGTTGTGTCTAAGAGAATGAATGACTCAAGAATGATGCAAGAAGTGTCACTAATTCCTTAATTTCAAACTGATTGTGCTGTCTTTGTGTTAAAAACTATAGTATGTGTGCTGTGTTTAGCACTCTGACAATAGTTTGGTGCACTGGTGTAGTCTAATGGATTGTAGTGGGTATACTGTACTGTGGGGGCACATCATAGTGGGAGGTCTGGGTGTCCTCCCCAGGGAAGTTTTGAGCATCAATGACTTTATTTCTTGTATTCTGATACACTTTTATGCACCAATTTACAGTGGAAATACCTTTTATTTAGCCTATGTGAAGAGGAAAAACAGACAAAAACTCTAAATGTATTAAAAATATAATGGAAAGTATATTGTTGTGAGTCATTGGGCATTTTGAAGTGCGTAAATGGAAATCCTGGAGCTTTCTTAGTGGGTATACTTTGTATACCTGCGTATCACATAGACTACACCACTGGTTTGGAGCAGTCTTTTTTTCTACAGTGTCCTCTGTGATTTTTTTGCCTCTTACTAAAGCTTGTGGGCAGTATAATACAACATAAGATTAAACACAAACAGATGGGAGAGAATTAACTGATGGTTTCTACAGAAATACAATTTATAGTTGTTTTATAGTCTGCAGAGTCATGACAACTCTCTATGACACTGTTAAAATCAAAGTAACTGTTAAAATAAAATGCCAAATTAATTGCCCTCCACAGGAGAACAAATGTGGGAAATTTACTTCCAAAACTCAACGTTTCAGATCAACTTTAACTGCGGGTAATGGCACTGCATGCTTTGGTCTACCATGCATATGCTAATGATAATATATTATTTAATACTGACTAATAATCCTGACATGATGTAATAGCAGGTTTTGCTTTTGAAGCATAAGGACACACACCCTTTGCTTGTGGTTTTATCACAAATCTTAAAGAATTTTGCTTCTTCACTATGAATTATTTGATCTTTTAGGAACCTTGGGAAAAAAACATGATAGTCTGTAGTGTTAGAAAATATGTTACACATATTTCAATTACAGCTTGTTATTGCCTATGTCCAAAGTCTAAAATACTGCTGCTTACATATGTTGCCTTGGCACATTATTATTTGAACACACATTCCTAGGTGTATTGCATCAACTTGAAATCCAACTTAAAGTGATTCACTTAGATTGTGGAATATATTACGCTACACTCAGTAGCAGGAAGTATTTGTCTGCTGTCATATTTTCTTCATTAGTGAAATGGCTCAGTGCTGACCACAGATGACAGCAGCCATTTGAAATCAGTGGATGATAATCAAATGAATGCAGTGAACCTCCCACTGATTAAGATAATGAACCCATGGATAGAAAAGCTTGTCTGTTTTCTAGACTTAATTATCTCAACTGCACTTTTCCTGCCCAAGTGTTCAGTCAGTCACACACTCCAAATAACTGCTGTCACTGCTTTCACTCTTACTGCTTGTGGGATGATTTGGGCCTTTTATTTCAAAGTATTAAGTTTCAATCCATGGAGGCAAAAAGTGGTGTTTGTGTAACACAGGACTAATTAATCTTAGACTCTGGGATACTAACGGGATGTGGCATATGCATTGGAAATACTTAACATTTAGAAGGATACCTTGACATTTTGACTTTTGTTTTAGAATATTCCCTCAGTCTTAGTAAAAATTGCTGGCTTTGAAACTGTGCGGTACAGCTAGCGTTTAACAAACAAACCATTAATAAACTGGAATTATCTTTGCAAACCTACAGTAGATAGTTAGAATATTAACTGACATTATATAGAAACAACAGCACTAAAGGGACATTGCAAGACATAAGATGTAGACAAAATGACAAACACTCAAACGGTCGCTATACTAAACTGAAATAATTACAAACACACCTACAAAGATGGGTAATATTAGATTGCATGCCATAGAGCTTATTTGACATTTCATTGTAGGAAAAGCACAGGTGTAAATAATCAAACTATTGACGGTTGAATTGCATTCAGCTGCTTGAGTTTTATGGTCCTGGTATTGTTGCATGCTGGCTCACTGTCACTCTGTCATGGCTTAATGGGACGTTTAAATAGAACAGAGACATTGTTAATGCTATTAGTAACACCTGTGCATTTCTTACAATGACAAGTCAAACTGTCTGCTGTGAAAAAGAGTATATTTTATATTCCTGTGGGTTAGTTTCAGCTTGTGATCAATGTTCCTCTTGGTTGAGGCCATTTGTATGTGTGGTCCTCATTATCCAGGTTCTTTCCATTGGCATTTAAAATAATTTAGTGTTTTCTAATCAATGCCCCTACATGAATGCTGCCCTCTTTCTACCTCTTTTAGTTTTCACAATTTTCTTTGAAAACTTGAAACAAATGAAAGTGATTATCCAGAGGTCTGATTTAATTTAAGCTATATAAATTAGCTGGATACATGGTTAAACGTAATTTGCTCTTACAAGTTTATTGCCGTGTGTATTTTGTCCGTAATAAATCCCCGCTAATCTGTCCAAAAAAACGTCCCAATTAGATAGTAAACAAATTCTTTGTAAATCTTTATAATCCTTCCCTGAAACACCCAAGCAGGCCTGCCTGTGTTGATGTTTTCCGAAACCAATGGAGTTTAGCAAGGTGAGGGACATCCGGACATAAGATTTGGCGGCATCGGATGCTCTGGCGATTATCCGGTAAATTAACTGTCGTTGATTAGACTAAATGCTGACTAATGCTGATATAGCAATAGCAGTTAGCAGTAAAACCTTTTGTTGCAGTGTTTTTGAACAGGAGGTTATTTTCAGTTTTTGTGTACTCCTGTACAAAGAGGCTGTCAGTCCACATCTAGGCATTATATTTCACGTAACTGCACACAAAAACATTAAGTTATATTTACTCACTGTGTGCTTTCAGCTGTAGTGAAGATAATTTGAATGTCTATATATAACATAAGTTCTATACATCATCAAAAAGTCAAGGTATCCCTTTTAAGCCATGGTGTGGATCTGGTTTTAATTGCTTTGCTTCCTCCCCTGTTCCTTCTTGCTCTCCCTCCTTCTCGGCATGCCTCCCCCTCCCCCGCTTCCCACCTCCGCAGCTCAACCTCATTCACAGCGAGGTCAGTAACTTGGCTGGCTTTGACGTGGAAGGGGTCATCAACCCCACCAATGCTGAACTTGAACTTAAAGATGATCTAGGTGAGCTCCCCTAGCCCAAACTCTCTGGTCTCAGTGGGGTTTGAGATGATAAAAATCCTTGAATGTTCACAGCTTGACAACTTCTCCTAAACTAAATAATTACTGAATAAAGAATTGTCAGACAAACGTTTTAGACTGCTGGGCTAGTTAGGACCTTCCTGCGCCACATCTGTTTATTCACACTGTGGGCAACTTAGTTGATGTTGTGATTATGTAGGACAGATGTTGGAAAGTGGAAGAGATATTCGAATCACAAATGTATCACTGGTTGTTTTGAGTATTTAAAATCAATTGAAGATTTTTTATTTTTTTTTCTCTTCACTTTCTATTAATGTGCCAAGAAAGTTTATCTTAATCATATTAATCCATAGAGAACAGTGTCCTCCATTTTCTTCCTTACCATTTTTGGATACTTGGGAACATGAAATGAAAAAAGGTGAAACTCCAACAGTAAACCAACCTTAAAAAAAGCTTTATGTTATATGCAGCTACACAACCTTTAATAACATAGTTGCTTTGTTTCAATATTGGCCTTAAACATCTCAGTACTGTAAATAAAAGCTTGGTCCAATGGCCCCGTGGACGGGAGCCTCTGTGTTGCACTCTCTAGTACTTCTTGTTTATTTTTCAGCTCTCTCTCTTATGTTTTTATCTTTGTTGTCCTTGTTTTAGCTGGATGTCTTTTCTGTGTAAGTACATTGAGAGCAACAAAACCGGAGTGATTTACAGTAAACCCTAATGAAGGATGCAGCCATTCGAAATAAATGAAAAAACACTGGAAGGACATGTTCTATATGATTAGCTTTTTACGTCTGCTGACTTGGAAAAACCTCTACAGCTAAGGTCCCTCAGCAGAAGTGCTTGTTGATGATTTCTGCACTCTCAGGAAATAAAATAACTTATTCATGGTGTTGCTCGCAGTGTGAATACCTAGTGAGGATTATATCTTTGATCTTCTTTGACCTCAAGTAACTCATCCTGCTCTTTGACTGAAAATGAAGAGAGATTGCTTTTCTCTAAAATACAACTCCTTAGGAGCAAGACATGACTTTCTGTGGAAACATTCAAGGATTTTTTTATTTTTTATTGAAGACCCTAAGAGCAGTGATCACGCTTGCTCTTCCCATTGGTAGATGAGGTTCATTCCAGGTTGTCGTCCTTTCAGATGGCTATCAGCCATTTTACAATGTTTGATAATGACTCTAATTTCCGGACAGATTTAGTAATGAAATAGAGCATCAATTTACAGAAGAACAACATGACATGACCCTCTGTTAGTTGCTCTCTGCAGCCTGATTGTAAGGGCGGTGGCCTGGGGTGTGATCTTCAACTTCTTTGCTCATTTATATGAGCCAAGAAATCAGGACAACACAATAAGTCAGAATTTTTGCTTCCCTAATTTCCCCAATTAAAAACCACAAAAAACTTGAAGATTTTAAAATGCACTCTAGCATGCATTCTTGAGCGATGATGAGTGTAAAGAATTGACTGTATTTCTGTGTAAGTAAATCTGGCTATCTGTGCAGTCCTAATTTCTAATTACATAACATGACCCACTGGGTCCTTAGTTGCCTCCTTGTTTCCTGTGAAGTCCTCAGCCAATAAGGAGCGCGCTCACTTCTGTCTCCTTTTCTTTCTGTTCTTCTCTTTTATTCTTTTTTGTCTCATCTTGTTGCTCTTGGTCACACACACACACACACACACACACACACTGTGTTTTTACCACCATGTTGTTTGGCTGTTGTCTGTCATTGT
Source organism: Percina caprodes (assembly GCA_013375575.1). Lineage (NCBI taxonomy): Eukaryota > Metazoa > Chordata > Actinopteri > Perciformes > Percidae > Percina > Percina caprodes. The sequence continues at coordinate 1,342,081 of JABXJD010000017.1, read as the reverse complement.
TGTTGTCTGTAGTTGCAAGTTGTCAGAGCCGACATTTCCATCGTGGAGAGCGACGCTGTCGTTCACCCGACCAACTCCTCCCTCTATGCAGGTGGTGAAGTAGGTAAAGGAACCATTGAAACCACAGAGACCGCGAGTGCCTGTCCGTCTGCTCTCTCTTTGCATATTCCAGATGGTCTGCACTGCAGTCTGTGGACAAACATCACAGCAGCAGCACAGTTTTTATTCTTCATTATAGGTTATTTAGCCAGTGCCCAAACACCCGGCTGTTCTTACTGTAAATGCTTCACTGTAGTATTTGTAATTTGATGAAACATTGACTGAAAGAACTATTACTCTATCATGAATGAACATTTACTTGCAGAGGCTTGAAATGTGAAAGAAGGGACTGTTTTATGTATGCAAGGAAGTGCTTGTGGGAAACTCCAGTCTCCCAGGTTTAAAAGGGAGCTGCCAAACTGGATTGCAGTAACACGCTATGTTTTCAATAAACTTATCCCAGAAGACATACTCAATATAGACATTGTGAAAAGGATTATTTTAATTTGGCAGCTTACTGTATTAAAAAAAAGATTCTGGTATTTGGCAGCTGACTCTGTTTTCTCAGATGTCAGAAATTCTTGCATTTTATGCACCAGAAAAGTTTTCAAAGCGGTTCCTGATTGCAACCAGGGTCTGTCTCTCAAAGCAGGACTAATGAAGTTACCACACATCATCATTGAGGACTGAAGCAGAAAGAACTGCTTGGATTATTACACCAACCCTTGCATTGTTTTAACGCCAGGGCTGTTTTCAGTCTAAGCGCCCAATAACTTTGTAATCCTGCTTCGTGAGACAAGCACCTGCATTAGCTATGACACAACTCTTATCTGACCTTCCCAAAAACATTAAACTGCACTGTCTCAAGCAACTTTCAATTCTTTGAAAATGTATCTTCACATCATACAGGCACACGCTACAGCAAGCCTGCAAATGTGTAAAAGCATTGGTGGCCCATGTGTTGCTGTAATGCTTTACCCACTGATGATTAACTTTTACAGCTGAACCACTGAAGAAAATGTATACATTACTTCATTATGATACTCTTAATAATCATCTAATATCCAGGTGCAGTGTTAACCAGAAACATGATCTACAGAGAGCAGTTGAATGCGTCACATAAAGCATACACGGCTGTATATTTCTGTCCCTGTAATCCTGAAACCATGCTGCTGCTGTTTGTTGATGCTGCTTTGTTCCACTTGGCTTTAATGTGGGCAATCTTGAACTCGCTTCATTTCCTGTCCCCCTGGATTGTGCTGTCTGTTCAGCTGGTTAGAAAGAAAATCCACCAAATTTTTTTACTTTGATTTCCTGAAGCGTCAAATTAAAACTCCTGAGCGTTGATCACTGGTCATTTGAATTAATTGGTGAGTAAATGCTTAACTATTGAACAATTAACATTTCATAATTTAAAGAGCATTTAATCATTACCTATTCTTTAAAGGGCTGATATTAACCTTGTTGTATTTTCTCTCCTGCCTGGCTTAAATGTTATTGCAGCCAGAACATTGATTTCTCTGGCTCTGGTAGATTTAAATCACCCCTCTCCTCTCTGGTTTACTTTGTGGTTTTTCTCTTTAGCTCTGAGTGAATCTGAAGTAGTGTGATCCATGTGGAATGAATAATCAAAATTAGTAGGAAAAAACCATTTCCTCTCTCAATTTTCTCAACTTTTAAATGTATCTTCCTCCTCCTAAGAGTTTAACTTTAAATGCTTCCTTGGCTGTTTTGATTTTCAATGTGTATGCGAGCAAGTTAACAGAGCTTTTACATTTATAACATGCTGTAAGCCTTTTCTTCCTTTAAAAAAAAAAAAAAACTCTTCACTCTCTAATTTGGAGGTAAAGGAATACCCTCGGTCCACTGCAAATAAGCCAGTATGTGAGGACAGAGGGAAGTAATTAGGGACCGCAGCTTTAATACTTTAGTTTAACTGACTCAGAGTGAGTCATTTTGGAAAATAGCAGCCCTGAATCTTTGCACTTCATTTGTGAGGTAACAGAGACTCTGTGTGCGGCCTTAGATCAGAGATTGAGAGAGAAACCAGGTGAAATGATTGACGGCATTGTTGTCTGTCTGTCTGTCTGTCTCCATGTCTGTCTGCTTGCCTCTCATGCCTGTCTGCATGACGTTGTCTCTCTCCTCTTCCCTGCCAACTGTCCATCAGCGGTATGTGAGGATGTAAACATTCCAACCCTCTCCTGCACTTACAGGCTCTGCTCTGGAAAAGAAGGGAGGGAAGGAGTTTACTGAAGCGTTGTCAGAGCTGCAGAAGAAAAACGGCCCTCTGGAGGTGGCTGGCGGTAAGAGTGTGGAGCAGTCTTTCATTATTAAATCGACCTGGACCAAGTCAGGCTTTGGTGCAAAATTCAAACTCAAACATTATATTAGACCATATTACCCAAACATATGGGTGGGAATCACCAGATACCTTTTAAACATATTGCAATGTTCTGCAATTTAATGCCTTTTTTCCAACTTCAAATATTTCCCAATTTCAAATCATGTCCCGAAAAGGAAACTCTTTATATCTCACTTCAATTGTATTGCTGCAAAAATGGGATTGTCAAGCACATTCTAATAGATCGATACTTGGCGTCTGTGTATCGATACAGTATTGCCACGGAAAATATTGCGATACTATGCTATCGGTCAAACACTAGATCACAGTTATTCTCAGTAACACAAATGATGGGGCATGGGTAAGAGTTACTACTGTAAGTGCTAGCTAAGGGGTATGACTCTGCCTTTCATCCTTAAACTCTGCTCCAGCTATACTATACTTATTTTTTCCAACATGCTTCAAAACTACCTTGACCAATGTTGATTGTACATTTTGTGGTCATAGACACTCTCTTGCTGTTGTACAATGTAAAAAGAGAAATTCACAGAGTTCTGTTTAAAGACACCTTTGCTTTGCTGCAACTAGTAAACGTCCATATCCACTTAATGAAAAGATAGCGAGTGTGAACCCCAGTTTACACCACAAATTATTATGCTTTGGGCAACAATGACATTTCATGACTTTTTCCAATGTCACCATTGATGGGGCAGAAAAGTGTATATTGATCTTCTAAAGCACCACCCAGCTCATATGACAGTGATGTCAGTGTGTCCCGTAAATCTCTCCACACACACACACGCCCCAAAACAGGGCCTCTGCTTCGACGATTTCACCCACTTTCACACAACCAACTCTCTTTCTCCTAAAAGCTAAGATTTGCCAGAATCCTTGAACTTTTTAGAGAATACTTGACTATTTATAAAACATTTCATATTGGCACGTTAGATCTGTCCTTGGCGACTTTTGTCTAAAACTATAGGCGTCAGTCTTCAGAGAGCCATATTGTTTGAGCCCTCAGATTATTTTACCCTTCAGTCCATTTGTCTCCACTTTCTCTTTCTGCCCCTCTCGTATCCTTTCTCCATCTGTCTGTCTCATTATTCATCACTCATACTCACTTTTTCAAACATGTCCCACCTTCACCATTGCTCTCTCTCACATTCAGCCAAGTTATGTTAGCATCATAATCCCGGTCTCTGTGTGGAGCTTGTAAATAGATTACCAGGTGACTGAACACCGAGCCAGCAGAGCCTGTCGGGGATTCTGGGGATCAGGATCAGAAAAACGGTCATCCTGATCAGGACCTGGTTCAGAACAGCCATCAAACAAGTTCTTCAAGATGTTTTAAATACTTGTAAAACGTATTTGCTTCCCTATTTCAACATCAGGCAGATACCAGAGTTATTCCCCAAGTTATTTAAGTTAATTAATTTGGTTAAATATTCTAAAAACAGGGACAACTTAACTTATTTTGTAATGCAAGGTTCATTCCTTAGAGAGATCTGCTGCACACATAGTAAAATAAAAATTATAACTGTTAGATGAAAGAATATAAAAATGGTATTTTGATGTGATTGTATTACTTGCCAATGAGCCATTTGTTTAAGTACCCGGTTAGACCAGGAAGTGCCACATCAAAATGCATTTCTTGTGAACTCTAGAGCTTTAACGATTAATCGAGTTGATCAACAGAAAAATAATCAGCTATTTTGATAATCAATCATTAAGGACATTTTTAAAGCAAAAGTGACAAATGTTCCCCAGTTCCAGCTAGTCATTTATGAGATTCTTCTTTAGGTAACCTTGACAGACATTTTTTTAAAAACTTTTTTTGGGGCTTTTTTCCACCCACAGACAGGGTAGGGAAGTCAAAGTATTGAGAGACTAACGCATTGTTGGTTTTGGTCTTTTGTCCTATTGTAACATATTGACAGGAACAATTCTGTTGCCCACAGGAAGTAATGATTCATATTTATGGCAGCAACAGCATAACCTTCTTTGTTTTGTTTTTCTGATTTAATGAAAGAAGTTGGTTGGCTAAATTGACAAATAAGACCACCACTCATAGCTGAAAGTACATCAACAATTATGTTGCTGTCCTGTCTGCATAGTTTGATTGACAGATGACCTCCAGATGTGCAGTGCATAAACACCACTAGCAGTGTGCAAAAAAATCGATTCACATGCATGAATCGATTCAAGCTCTACCGATTCAAAATCAATTTTATATAATTCCAAAAATCGATTAGTATTTTTATATTATTTTTTCGTTTTGGAATGGCGTGTATAGTATCACATGGGAAAAGTAACTACATTTACACACTGAATCATTTTTGAGAATAGTTTTTTAATCAAAAATAAATTTTAAATCAAATCTTGAGCCTAAAAATCAATATCAAATCATGACATTTTCTGAATAGTGCACCCCTAAACACCACCACACACTGTTCCTCCTTCCCAAATCATAAAACAAGTAGAACTTTGCAGGCAGTCATGAAAACCGTAATCATCATCATCCACACACTTTAGCTCACAACCAGATCACACATGCAGTGTAACGGGCTCTTTCTGCTGTGTGAAGTCTCTCCATCCTCTCTGTGTGCCATCTGGAAATAAGCTCTTCCTCAGCTTTGACTCCAGTCCAGTCACACGTTCGCTGTGGGCTAATAAAATCTGACTGGAGGTTTTCTCACTTCACAGAGTCAGGGGCTTTGGCTAAGGTACACTTTCTACAGCTGCTGGTTTGACTTCTTCTCTCATGGCTTCTCTACTTCACTCCATCTCTCCGTTTCCTTTTCTCTTCTTCTCTTCCTTGTTCTTCCTCTTCTCCTTTTCTTTGCTCCTCTTTAGCTGTCTGGAGAAGTGATTTCTCCGGCCCACCTCACTGTAATACCCTAGCCAAACCATTTTAAGCTCTTGGCGATTTGCTGCATACATTTTCCACAAAGCAAAGTGTTCTTTTAGCATCTCGGGCCTCCAGGGTTTTGACATCTGACAAAACTTGTTAATGAAGCTGATTTTGACGTAGACAATGGACATGCCGTGAGAAAATTAGAGTTGAATAAGTTCACTCACTGTCTGACTAAACAAAACTCGCACAAATCTAGCAAAATATGTTTAAAGTACTGATTTCACTTAATAATGCAGGTCACAGCCATGGGTGACGAGGGACATTGCTCTTTTATTTTGTTTCATTATGTTTTCAATGTTGTACAAACCATTAATTTAAACATTTATTCAACAGCAAAATATTTGCAGATAGTTCAGAAGTGGCACCACATCATTTCATTTTTTGTCAGTTTTTGGCCTCACAGATATCCTGTTTTCGCTCTTTTTTTTTCATAGTGAAGTTTTAGAATATTTTAAAATGTTATTGCCATTTAGCTAGCTCTGGCTTTTTTCGAAACAGGATTATTTTGTGCTTATCTCTGTTTTATATCATTGTAAAGTGAATATCTTTTTATATATATATTATATTTGGACTTGGATTTGAGGATGTCAACTTAGGACTCATTTTTGGAAACATTTTTCACAATTTTCTGTACTAGACTACAGTAGATAATAATCAAAAGCCAAAATATGATGAATCATACAGTAGATATGTCAGGAAATACTACTGGAACAGCTGAACTTTATTTGTGATTTAATCACAGTCACTTTAAATGATGAAAGTTCTGGCATTATTTATCTTTGTCTAATTTTTTTACACCACAAAAACCTGGGATTTTTAACAGGGATGTGTAGACTTTTTATATCCACCGTAGATTCTTTAGTATTCTGATTATTATAGGAATGTGCAAACAGGGGACAAGTTTGCAAAAACACTTACCAAACTTTCTACCTGAAGTAACTAAGTTTCCTTTCTGCTCCCCCTCTTCCTCTGCTTTGTGCCCATTTTTATGTCCTCTCCTTACCTTACCTGCCTAACCACTCTTCATCCTCCATTCCTTCAGCTGTGTTGACTGCCGGCTTCGGTCTGCCTGCTAAGTACGTCATCCACTGTAACAGTCCAGGCTGGGGCTCCGACAAGTGTGAGGAGATGTTGGACAAGACGGTGAAGAACTGCCTGGCTCTGGCGGATGAGAAGAAACTGAAGTCTGTAGCTTTTCCCTCCATTGGTAGCGGGAGGTAAGAAAACACACACGGAACGAAACACACCCGACATCATCATGCAATTCCTTATTTTGAGGCGTTTTCGTTTTCATCTAGCACTAATTAACACTGTTTGTCCTTTTTGCTAAAGATTACAAGTCACTTCTCTGATGCTTGTGAAAACAAGGTGCTGTTAGAAAATGTAACACTATCTTAACCTAACTGACAGTATGCATTAACATCATCATTTCAAGGGCGTTTTCAATCTGGCTTTAGTTTAGTCTCACACTGGAGGTGGTTTGCCAAAAAGTGTGGTTATATGAACACTTGTTGCCAACCTGGTTCCAGACCAAGTGTACCTGAGTGGACCTGAACAAGGTGTCTTAATGACATCTTGAGTGGCATACTTGCATCGTCAGCAGGAAAATGTTCGTGCCCATTTTCTCTGTGCAAGTCAAAACGGGAGTTGACATGGTTCCCTGGCAACAGTGGTAAACACCTCCACTTTGATCAGGAAAGATTTACACAAACATGTCATGTGTTAGAACAACAGTAAGAAAGTGTGAACACAGCACATGGCAGGTCAGAGCAGCGGATCACAACCTTTTTGGCTCAAAGAAACGTCTACTTGTGAACCCTCATTACAGGATTAATACTGTATTTACTGATGTTCCCTTCTCAGATTGTTTATGTAATAGTGTTAGAGGTCTGATAAGGTAACACATTCCAGGATTTAATAAAACTAAATAAAGATTTAGAGAAAAGGCTTAAAATTAGTTCAGCAGAAATAAAAAATGCATGGCTGAGTCAACTACCAAAACAAAGCAAATGTTAGCATGTGATAGTGAACACGGTAAACATTTTACCTGCTTAACATCAGCATGTTAGCATGCTCTTTAGGCTACTGAAACAATTACAGTCAATTAATTTCTAATTATGTATTATTTCGGGTACTGTCCAGTAAATAACTATGTTTGTATGTATGTTGACCTACAAAATGACAAGTCTCTCCAGTGTTTGACCACAATTAACTAAGCGTGTGTGTTCTCTTCGTCAGGAATGGCTTCCCAAAGCAGACTGCGGCGCAGCTGATCCTTAAGGCCATCTCCACCTACTTTGTGGCCACCATGTCTTCCACCATCAAGACCGTCTACTTTGTGCTGTTTGACAGCGAGAGCATCGGTATCTACGTGCAGGAAATGGCTAAGCTGGAGACGAGCTAAAAGAGTTTGGAGTATTCGCCTCCTTGTCCCCCTGTTTTCCTTCAAGGAAATAGGAAGGTGTTTACTAGTGATTTGTTTTATTATCAACATGAGAAAAAAATGAAGAATCTTTCTAAAGGCCGGGAACTTGTTTTTGCATTATGTTTATATTTTTTCTTATTGTTTGAAATTTCTTATTTACTTGTCTACTCTGGCGTTTAAATGTAAAAGTGCACTGTTAATTCTGCGGTCTTTTAATACAAACGGTGCCCTACGAAATAGATTCAACAGGTGAAAAGACTTACTTTAAGGTTTACTTTTCATATACGGTAAAAGATGTTATGAGAGATAGCTACAGTACACCTCAATTACCAGGCTTCCAGAGAGGTCTGATGAATACGGGTTCATGCATGTAATGGCAGTAAAGATAGTAAAAACAGCTATTCTCTTTCTTTTCATATCAAAAACATAAAACACTAATTCAGTGTAATTTTTTGTATTAAGTTTCTGTTCATCTCTTGTTAACAGTACTGTATAATGAAAAGGTGAAGTTCAGTTTGCTGTACTTTGGTCTTCAGGAGACTAATATAGCAGAACTATGGAATGAGTTTTTGGTTTCGTGTTGTGTGTTGCAAATTCCTGTTTGCCTTTCTTTACACAGGCACAAAATTAGTTTCCTTGTGTGCTGCAGAGACCTTAAATAAAAAGACGTAATTAGTTAAAAAAAAAAAAGTTAATTGACGCCTGTGTATTATAATAATCCTGGTACCAGTGTCATGAGTTTACACTGTAAACTGAACACCTGTTGGTTAACATTTACAGTAAAATATAAATCATTTTTTGACATAAAATATAGAAAATATAAAAAATGTAGAATTTGAGGTTTTTGCAGGGCATGAATGGTTTATATTGTGTGTTCCTATCAATGTTTATATAGATGGAGTATTTGTGAAATGTTAGAAAAATATTGGACTGTAACAGATTTTTATTTTCTATTTTAATTGATTCTAAAAGGCACAGATTGTTTAAAAACAAGTGAGAGAGTTTTTCCTTTGTGTTATGTCTTTGTCATAAAACATAAAACAAATGTACTAATTTTTGCTGAAATAGAAGCTCTCTGCTGTTACGTTGCTTTTTGATTCAGCTGCCACAAGATGGCGCCATGTAATCAAGAATTGGATTTTTCATCTCAGCCATTTTCTGTGCAGCAGCAAGCCTCTTCACACAGACGCTGTTTGATTTAAGTTGGAAATGAATTGGGATTGACGGACGTATATATGACGAACCGACTGCTCTGCTACATTTGGACTTTTCAAAAGCCTCACTTTCTTATGAAAAAAAAATGCTTTCTAAAGAATTGCTACAATTGATTATACAAAAGGTCTGTACACACTCCGTTAATAAAATACCTTTAAAAGCATCATTTTGTCCCTCATGAAATTAAGAGTTAATTTTGTGCTTTGACCTTGAGGTTGCTGCAAGGAACTGTAGACATCAAAGTGTGGGAGTGTGAAGTTTAATTTTAAGAGAAAACTTCATTGTCCCCAATGGAAACAAGTGTGTGTGTCCTTTAACAATTAATAAATCCATTTCCAATGTAATAAAGTGAGCATCATTTTAAGTGTTGCAGAACAAATAGCAGAACACACACAGCCACATTAAAAAGCCTAAGGATCCCCAGCTCAACTTCCAGCTCTACATACATGTGTGTGTGTTTCTGTACAATACTTACGAGGACCAAACGACCCAGTGAGAGAAGATTATTCGTGTGAGGACATTTTGATACATTGGCTGAAGTTGAGCATGGGAAAGCTTAAAGGAGCTTAATGTTTGAGTAACCCTATGGTCTAGGAATAGTGTGCCGTTGCTAAACTTGATTACTTCCCCATTGATGATACAAACCATTTTCAGGCCTATAAATACAGAATTCTTTGCATAGAGCCTCCCCACCTGATCCCGTTTTCAACGGCACAAAGATGGAACACAGGAAAGTAAACATGCAAACTAGTGTTTCCACATGATTTATTGTTGGACAAAGAAGAATGATGGAAGCAAGACCTCAGAAAACCAAAGTAAAAGCTGTGAGAAATTTCTACACCAGTCAAACATCTTGTGAAAGTCAGCAGGGTGGTGATTAAAAAAAATATATAACGATGTTGGGACCGAAAACAGAAGAAGTTTTCATTGTGATCCACAACTTTTAACTAGTTGTCTCCTGACGTGACCAACTTACAACATGACACTTTTGAAATGACATTTACTGCAGGAGTTAATATCGAGTGATGACAGGAAGTCAGGTCTACTATCAAGTACACACCATCACGGTATTCAGTTAAACCTTTGAAGACATTACTGTGTTCCTGGTAATTAGATTCCATTTTCTCTTTTTGAAAATGGGTCACAGCTCCTGCAACACGTGTTAAAACATTTATATTTTCCTGACATAGTGGCTGTGTGGTCACGTGAATAATTGCTTTTCTTGTGCAAAGTGTCCAACCAACACTTCTCCTATTAACAGTCAGTGTTGGCTTCTTTTAAACGAGAAGGCCATCTTTTCCAAACCCTAAACAGTTGATTTTCTGGCCACTTGGTGGCAGAGGATAAACACTAAGATGTAAACACGCCATTGGCATATCATCACTTTTCAAGTGTTACATGTAAGTAAACAGTGTTAACTACTTACACATTCATCAGACATACAGCGGAGCAACATAAGCATTTTTTGGAGTTGTGTTTCTGGTGAGCTGGCTAATTTACGTCAATTATTACTTTCTTTTTAGCTCTATTTTTGGTCTCCACCAACTCCTGGGAAATATCTGTCTTGTCAGCTGCTAAATGCTTCACTATGGTCATCACCTAAAGGATGCTAAAGGATGCTAAGCTTTGTAGAGTGGAGGGGAGCTGTAGAATTGGGTGATGGTCCTCTCTGGGTTCGCCACTACAAGCAACCATTTGATATTTAAGAGGTTATGTTATCCATAGTTATTATAAAAATATTGATTGGTGACTGGTGTGTCTTCTTCTTATCAAATGGCGGTGCCACATCAGCAAATATCTACAAAAATCACAATTTGTGAAAATTATTGAAATTATAATGTATTATTGTGAAAATTAAGACTCCATATGGAGACAGCATTTCTATCAGTTCTTTAGACACACATGCTGGCAGGCAACAGATAAAGGCCCATTCCGTACTTTTTGGACTATATACATTTTGAGTGATTTACTGTGGTAAAAAAACCTTAGACAGTTTAAAGTATTAATACCAGAAACATTGTTGTCTAATTTAGGTCGCTGTAACGGAGTGAGAGCCGGTTCCAAATCAGTTTTTTAAATTTGGGTGTAGCGGAGGCCCTTTTGTTTACATTTAGATCATAGATTGATCCTTTAAAGTTAGGGTTTACCAGCTACATTTGGTAACTTTGCTTAATTTAACTGTCTTATTTTCATAGTTTTGGTCATTATTTCTCTGGGTTATGATAACACTGAACTCATCAAAGTTCTGGGAACTTGGTGACATTACTACAACAAAGTCAGACAATCAATGGGCAATGCTGTTAAGGTTGTTCACTTTCTCTTACAAATGAGGATAGTAAATAACCTCATAATTACAATGTCATTAATATCGATAGAAATGATGACAGAAGTTGAACCCGAGTTGAACTACACTGGAGTTATCTTTAAGAAATAAATGTGTAGTTTAACGAAATGTATGTGTAAGCTAGAAACGTGACAGGCCATGCAGGCGGTGGTGAGCCGGCCTGGTTGTGGGACAGAGCCCAGACCTCGGTCCTGTCCTGAGGCTACATGATGGCAGGGCACAAAGAAGACCACGGAGTCAGATGGGGGTCAGTTTCCCAGCCATCCAGGGAGGCCGGGACCTGAGACCTCCTCTGAGGGCGCCCATCTGATGCCTAATCCCCAGGAAATACAGACAGGTTTCACCCCCCTTTCAACCCCTCCCATCTCTTCCCCTCCACCCCACCATCCATCCATCCCTCCATCCCTCCCTGTTTCTCCTTGCAGGCAGAAAAGCCCTGTAAATTCAAAGCATCTGTACGGGCAAGGGCCAATCCGAGGGCCGCCTTTCCCAGAGCCCGCGCAGATGAAATTTTATTCTTTGCACGAAAAAATTACAGGGGGAGGGGGAGAAAAAACAAAAAATAAAGTAAAGCAAACAGTGGGGAAAGATCAAGGAGGAGAGGAGATGAGGGGTAAGGAGCTGGTCATCAGAGAACTGGCCTGTTTTCCAGTGTGTTCATAAGAAGAAAGTAATATTATGTTCTTTATGACCATGAGTCCTTCCTAGAGCCTGGTAACAACAACATTCTGCTTGCAACTGCTACTGATCTACTCCTCCAGCGTATGTACGTGTTGCCATTTGGTTCGTTGTTGGACACAAGACACAGTCAGTTGTAGTAGATTATGTTTGTTGAAGAAAAGGCCGACAAGACAAGACTTTTGAAATTTTATCACTTTTAGTTTTTCAGAAAACTGGCATCTACAAGTCATGGCACAGCTGTGTATCGCATGAAATTCGAAATGCCCCCATTTTGGTAAACTATTTCTAATGTGTGTTGATTGTAAGCTGTTAATTAACCAGGTTTAAGTGTCATTGAGAGAAAACTCTGTTTTGCAAGAGTGATGTGACCAAGAAGAAATTCTATGTAATGACAACAAAACTGTTGGCCTATTCACATGATGTAAGCCTTCTCTGTTCGCGCAATTTTAATTAAAGTGAAAGAAAATCCCATGAAGTGTGTATTGATTTTCATAGTATGCTGTTTTTGCAGCTACAATAAAATCATCATATTTGCTGTAACTTTGTCAATTAAACTTCACAAAGAGAGATGTTTTCTCAAAGATATTTGTTGTTCTGTTTTCCAAGATCTTCCTGGTGCTGTTTCACCACCATCCACAGTTTAATTAATCTTTTCAGCTGTGTTATTTGCCTTTGTGCATTGCATTGTGTGTGGATTAATGGTGTAAATCAACAAAATGTTAAACAAGAGAATGTTTCCCAACACACTACATACTCTAAACCTGCATAATATCAGTGGGTTGTGTGGAAGAGACAGCTTATGTCTTCTTTTTCCTACACGGTGACCCCTGACCTCATTTTGGATAACCAGTGCACCAAACAACTCCTTATGTTAGAATAAGTTAATAAAAACCTCCTAAACCCTCTGCGGTGATACTGGTTTTCAAGTCAAGCAGGAATTAAAGCCTCTGTGAAGTGTATTTGTGAACGTGGTTGGCGTTTTGTGCTTCTCAGCGACAGTTAAACAGTAGCCTTTAGTTGTTTTTGGTCAGTGCCAGTTTTCATGTGGCCGAGGATAAAGTCGCAAGGAGAAACTCGATAATTTCCAAGAACTCAAGAGATGGATTTACACATGAGCAAAAAAATATTGGATGTGAACTTGTGTGACCCACATGGGTTATTTTGAAAAACCATGGAATCTTGGCTCAAAATAGACCTGACTCACGTAGAATGAAATGAAGACAATTCAAAATCAGATTGTGTCAAATGTTAAACTGAGAAAAACTATAAACTTCACTAGCTTTTTATCATATTTCACTTCCCTTTTGTAGCTGCCTGCCAGCATGGCATCATTAGTAAATCTTGATCAAAGCTACAACACTTTAACCTGGATCTCCAAAAGAAGCCACAGTTATAATTTAACAAGAAAAATTCTCTTCTCCTCAGGACCTGATTTGAAGCAGTTTTCTAACATTAGAAAGGTTCCACAACATGAACACTTACTGCACCTATACCTTAACCAAAGAACTCGTTGCTCACTGAATCCGCCTGCAACAGTAAATGTATCTGAATTTTTAAAAGGTGAATGCAATTGCACTTCTTGCCCCATAATGGCTTTCTCTTCTGCATTTTGCACCATATTACTACACAGAGGGTTAACTTTGGCTGATTTACAGTAGCAAAACCACAATCCCATTCAATTTTGTTGTTTGACTTCCAATCGCAGCCCTTTTAAAAAGGCATCCACAATTTATTTTCCCTCAGATTTTTCTCTTCTCTCACCAAAGATAGTTTTTGCTCTTCTCACTGGTTTGAAGTGGGCAGGGCTCCATTGGAAAAAGATTTTCTCACTTTTTAAAATCTAAAGATATTAGACCTTATTTATAAATACATCCATAACATTGCATAATTCTGCTGCACTGTTTTTTCCTCATCTAGATTTTTGTGTTTGAGTATCTAGAAAAATGCTGTGTAAAGGAAATGTACTATTACCATTACTATTAGAGCTGGGTGATATGAACAAAATTAAATAGCAAGATATTTTGGACCAAATACATCAATATTGATATTGCAGTGATATTGTTGGGTTAACTAATGGTGCTTTCACAGATTATCTACACATTTAGATTTTAGACAAACAATCATCAATAATGTGGATATAATGACTAAGTGGGTAAAGGCAAATAATAGAACAGCTAGAACAGTCTGGTAAGTTCAGAAATGACATCATTTTACTGTAATGCAACCTTTAAAATTTGGAAAAGGAAACACTTATTACGTCATATTACAATATCCAAACTTTAAGACGATAGCTAGCCTAGTATATCGATATCAATATAATATTGATATATTGCCCAGCCCTAATTACTATTATTAAGTTTAACTTATTGATTATTGCTTACTCAGTTATGAATACATATTGTCAAAGTGAAATACCAATTTTCTTTAATCTATTTCCACAATATCTGGACAAGGCAATGATAGTTAAGGCTAAAGGAAGATCATGGTTATGGCAAACAATAGCTAAAGTAGACAATTTGAACACATGGTTAAAGTTAGGTAAGGACACATTGAGGTTATGGTTTACAAAAAAAAACTAAAGCCAACATAAATTGCCAATCCAAGACAGGACACAATATTCAGTCCCCAGCATAAAAATCAGACACATTAAATCAATTATATTGGTAGACAAGAATGCCCATTTTAGAGTATTCTAGTATGTTCATTGTGGCATTTTTTTCAATATGGTTATGGTGATTGTTATGGTGATGGTTAGAGTTAGGCAACTTAATATTTGGATAAGATAAGGGGTTTGGATGGAAAACTATGTGAAATTTCACAGTCACCTCCACACTGTTACTTTTCACCTTGCTACTTAAAAGGTGCAGGTGGACACAGTTTATTTTTGTTTCCGTTTTTAGACCCTGGGCTGTCTACAGAGACTACATTTTTTTACAGTGTGTTCTGGGGACAGGCAGCTTGCGGAGAGTGAGGAGATGTTTGCTGTATGTGACAACAAATGTTGTAACCTAAAACACGTGTGACATCGCTTATAGCACCTTTAAAGCAACACTATGTAACTTTTCCTGCTTTGTCCCCCTACAGCTTGGAAGTGGAATTGTCCCATTATGTCTCATTGGAACTACAGATCCGCTACCCGATCTGGCAAACTTGCACAGTGCGGTTATAGCTGGTAGAGAGCCGCAAAGGGAAAGCAGAAGTGCCGTTCACCTTGTTATGAGTTAATGTACCACTGAAACGGTTCTGGAAACATTATTTTCACGTACAAAAAGTTTCACAGTGTTGCTTTAAAGAACACACTACTTCCTGCACTAGCACTCACTGAACGTAAATCGCAAGGTGCGTTACTGTTCAATATGGATGTAATTCCACAGGATGCTTTTTGTGCCCATACACCACCCTGACCTTATTCTGTATTGGCACTTGGCTAAACAATGTACTGCAGAATCATTATGTGAACATACTTTACTGGCATTTCAACAAGTTACTAAAAAGGAAGCTAGGCTGTACTCCTATGGCCTACCATGAGCCTGTGTTCCTTAATCCTATGATCCACAACCATTAAACAAGGCTAAAGAAGGGATATCCAAATCTATACCAAACACTGGAAGGGAGTAACACCTGTCCCCACTGTGTCACCTTAAGTTCACAAGTCCTAACTGAGCCTGAGAGTATCTGTGCCTTCAGCTTCAGAGTGTCAGGAGATAAATTGGTCCAGACAAGGAAGGCAACTGCCTCCGACGCTTGCTTGCCACCTCGAAAGGGTTACGTCGGATCCCAGGCTGGCCACATCACACTGTTGGGCCATTTAGTGCAGGAAACCTGATAGTTTGGTTCCTTTTGATGGCCTGATTCCCAGGCTTAGGAGAATAAATTAAATGCAATCCCGGCTGAGGCCTCAGCTGCAGCAGCAGGGCATACTGATTTAGGATTTTCATCTGGGGAGCTTTTCCCTCCCTTCCTGCTCTACTCTTCCACAACCCCTCCCCCCATCCACCTCCCTATCCCACTGAGGAAAATGGTGAATATGATTTAAAATGTGGCTTTCATGTGTCCGTGAAGAATGCCTCAGTACAGCTGTCAGTCACTGCGAGGAGTCAGAGAAGAAAAAATTTTCTGTAAAAATAGAAAAAGAGAGGATAAGAATGAAGATGTGTCACCTGGTAGCTCAAATGTCTGAGATCCAGAATATTCAGTCCTGATCCTCATTGCCCTGTTGCAGTGTGAGAGGCTTTAGTAGAGCCACCAGTCTTATGGTCGAGGGCCAGTGACACTATGTACTGATCTGTGTGTCGCCTGTGTCTCTGAGTGCCAGAGCTGTGTTGGGGTTTTGAGGGATGATGGAACAAGAATGCATCCCTGTTGTTAAGTACACGTTATAAAGCTGCATAATGTCACTCTTGTATCCCTGGGACTGAGAGTGAAACAGACTAAGAGAGAATATGAGTTTTGAGGACTTTAAATTCAGTAATGGTTTTCAGAAGATCACAAAAAAGTGTAAATAAAAATATATAATAACAATAAAAACAATTTCATAAAGAATCATTTTAGTAGAGTGAATCAGGCAGGAATGGGAGGCTGCTCTGTAATGCATGGATGGAAATGTCTTTTTCTTTCTCTCTCTCTCTTTCTCTCTTTCTTTCTTTCTTTCACCAGTAGACAAACATGGCCTGTGTGCTGCTCCTGTGTGATACATAAGCAGCGGTGGGTAGTCGCTGCAATGTCTTCTTCCACAGTTTGGTAAGCAGTCAAACCGGAACAGAATTTCATTACAGTGGAATAAAGCAAAACCAGTTCTGTCCACCGAGGACATTGAGCCTTTAGCTTTAAAGTAAAGTACAAAGAATGTTGACTCCAATTTTACCATCTTTCTGTTTTTCCATCATCCATCATCATCAGTACACTATTAAAGCAATAGGGTCACTAAAAATAAAATATACTGATTTATTAAAAGAGAACAAAGAGTGAATATTGTTAAAACATTTTTGACAAGCTTTTCATTCAGTAGTTGTGAAGAGTTTGGAAACTTACTAGGGGTGGGAATCACCAGAGGCCTCATAATACGATATCATCACGATACTAATCATGATAGAAGAATAGAATTGCATTTTTCAACATATTGCAATGTTCTTGCGATATATTGCAATATCACGTTTTACCAATTTTAAATTATGTCCCAAAAAGGAACATGTTTGTTCATCTAACTTCAATTTTATTGCTGGAAACAGACAAACTGACCACCATCTTTATAATAAAAGATCAATACTAGGTGTCTGTGTATCAATACAATATTGCCACGTAAAATATTGCGATACTATGTTGTATCGATTTTTTTCCTTACCCCTAAAGCTTACTAATAACTAACTTCCAAAGATACACTTAACATTCCCATATTTTAACAATCTCAACACCATAATTGTTGACACCGGCTTACATGTTTATACACAGTTAAAACACAGAGCTTTTTCTTGAGAGAAATTAGGTCATAATACTATAACAAGGCTCTTAAAATAGCATGGGATAAATGTCAGTATGTTTGTTCCACCCATTGTGTTAGAATTTCAGAGTGTAATTGGTCTTTGGTCAGACTGTTGGTCTTGTTAAAATACTTACTCAAGTCTTTTTTTTTTTTTTTTTTAAAGATTTTAATATAGTGGATAGACATGAAAGGGGGATGACACACAATGCAATGGGCCGCAGGTCAGATTTGAACCTGGGCCATGGGGCAAACGCTCTAACTGACTCAGCTAGAGGCCACTCCTACTCAAGTCTTTGGTTGCAAACCTGTTAAAAATCTTTTTTACACAATTTCAAAACAAGCTGGGTGTCAAGGACAAAAGCATTTGTTTATTGCCACATCAAAAACAAACTTCTGGATTTAATCTAAATGAGACAGAAATTAGTATAACCTGCTCAAACAAGTGTCAAAACTGAAAGGTTAGATGTTAAGTTCATCAAGAGTGGCACTTAACATCTAGGAAAGGTCCTGCTGGGGTCAATACAGTTAAAGAGGTTTACCTCCTTGGAGGTATAGATCACATTTTCCAGCAATCTTTCCATTAGATCATAAGATTTCATGTGCGCAAAGTGGCAGGGGTCACTAAAAATGAGGATTCATTTTCTGGATACTATAAATATTGAAGGGCTAGGCAATAATTCAATATTACCGTATATTGGGTATTTTACAAGAAACACTGGTATGAACAGATTCTTTCTTAAGTGGCACATTATAAATGTAAATGGACAGTTTTTAAAAGTAGCTGTGTTTCTCTTTCTTATCGGGTCGTCTTGCAAACTGTTGGTTGGTTGGTTTGCCAACAGGCAAAAGTTTGCGGTTAAAACCCCCCGATTGAGACACAGATTCTGAATGCGCTATCCCAAGACTTCCTCTAAAACCTGATTAATACCAAAATATCCCACGTGTTAATCAGAAAATGCAATACTCGGAAAAAGGCCTTATTCGGAATATCCAAAACATGCTGTATGCATGACCTGTATCAAATTTGGACTGTTCATATTCATACTTGGAACAATAGTGGAATATTGTGCATGTAAACACTCACTGTTGGAGGTAGTTAGAGGTGCAACAAAGCTCACTTTTCACGTGAAACTGGCTTGACACCTTCAACCACAGAGAGCAGCAAAACACTGCTTCAAAGCCTGCTGTTACTCAAACTCAATTTGTTATGAGTTTATTTATTTTATTGTAATTTGAATATAGTTTCCGTGTCATTAATTAAATTGCTATAGTCAGTCTATTGGCTCTGGACCGGCCAGTAGTTAGCAAAAATAAGATATGGAGGAATACCACTGAATTACAGATTGTGATTTATATAAAGGACAATAACATACCACTGAATTACAGATTATGATTTATATAAAGGACAATAACATTGTTGGGTGAATTTCTCCTTATGGGAATGCAGGACAACAGGTCAGGTAATGCATCACTGGACAGTTGTAAATTGCTTTTATTGGTCTTGCCAGGGTCTTAGGGTTGGGCGGAGGTTATTCAAGGCTCAAACATCCCCTGATACATATACACACACACACACACACACACACACACACACACACACACACACACACACACACACACACACACACACACACACATACATACACACACACACCTCTTTGTCTGCAGGGTTTATCTGTGGGCCAGATTAAAGGGTCAGGTCCAGGAGATAAACTCCGGCCCTGGAGGTTCCAGCTCTCTTCTCTCAGAATATCTGCAAATCATTAAGCTCAAGGTGATTCACGGCAGCTCACCGAGTAGCCTCAGAGGATTCTGGGTCAGATACAGGAGGATTTGTCCGAGCCGTTGCAGTCAACCCCGCTGCCACTCATGCTGACGCTACTCTGTCGCTCGGCTTTGAGCCTCTGCATGCTCTGAACCAGACATGAGAGCCACTCAAGACACCCATAGAGATAAAAGACCCTTCACCCCTGACAGGATGGGATCTTGTTGAAAACACATCACACAAATTATACTCCCAGCATGCTTTGTATGAGTGATCGCCAAGAAGGAATCCTTTTGAAAAGGCCAAATATTCAGCCGTTTGAATGTCTGGAGGCTTTATTAGGCAGAACATTTTCAATGGGAAAGCAAAGTCCATGCTTGTTCCTGCTTGATTGGGAATACACTTCTAACAATGTAAACAGGGGTGGATGAATAGGTACATATGTCATCACTGCTGACATGCTAAATGAAGGGTATCAAAGCATGGTGGTTTGGCATGGCGGCAGGGCCCGAGTAAGCGAGAGAAGAGAAGAGAAGAAAGAGGCCAAAGAAGAAGCGCAGGAGAGATAAGAGCAAAAAGGAAAGTAGTAGAGATTGAAGAAAGACAGAATGATCCATGAGAAAAAAGTACATCTGAGAGGCACCAGCAGCTATTCAACAAAGAGATGTAAAGTTTCCATAATCCATTATGCTTTAAAAGAGGATTCAGCCTCTTGGTTCCCTGTCATAACGCTTCTTCACTGTGCCACCTATTTTGGTGCGGGGGCAGGTCGGCCTCCGGCTAATTGGGATCCCAACCTTCTTCAGAGGACTGAGAGGGCTCTCACCTCGGTGCTTTGACACCTTCAGAAGGGGACAGGTGACACCCTCCCACCCAGGAAGAAAGGAAGGGGGGAAGAAGAAGAAGAAGAAGAAAGGTAAATGTAGGATGAGGATGCACCTCAGGGCGAGCTTTGGCGCCGTGACTCAGGTTTGTCTCTGGGTTTGCGTGAAAGTTGCTTTACGTGTGTTAATGTGTGTGTCTGTCTGTATTCATGCATACACATGTGGAAGCTTGCACACTTTAAACACAGGGATTTAAACAGAGGGAGGTAAGTGTGTGTCCGACTGTGTTGCTCATTCCAGGTATTCAGCAGGGTGTGTAACAGGGTGTGACCTCTGCATGAAACAAAATGTTTCATAATTTGTGAAATGTCAATAATTGAATTCCTTTTAAATGTGGTTTGGTGAAAGAAACAAAACATCATTGACACATATATACAGTAAATAGTTTACGTCATTTTGGGACACACCTGAGGACCTACAAAGAATGGACAAACTACACCGACTGTTTCAGGAGGGAGGGAGCATAAATCTTACAACTAAGTAAAGACACGCTCCACTCCCATGCCTTGAAAACATTCTAATGACAAAAGACGGACAATATTAAAAAGGTTTTCCCCTTCCAAGTACAATATTGTCAAGAAGCTGGAGACTGTTTGCAGATTACATCTATCAGCATTTGGTTGGTGTTAGGCCGGTGTTAGTTTCAAACACTGGGTGTGACCCTAATTCCACTCAGGCCGATTTGAGCCACGCAGCCCCAGCGACGCCACCATCGTCAGCCATCTGATTTCCAAAAACATCAGAGGCCAGGAGTCGGATGGCAACAGATGGGGAGAGATGGAGATAAACAGTGCAGAAGCTTTGCAGTTGCATCACCCGGTCTCCCTGGCAACAATATGTCAGCATTATAGAGATCCATTAGTGAAATGACTGTGGTTGCGAATAGCTAGATAGCATGCTGAGATGATCTATTTAACACAAAATGAATCAAATGTATCAGTGGTGCACAGATAATGTCCCCAAAATAAGCACAGAAATTAATTAGATTAATTAATTAGAAAAAAATATATACTGATACATATTTACACAATATATATAAAGTGTCCAATTACTGGTAGAAGTATTCAGATAATTTATTTAAGTGAAAGCAGTGATATCACAGTGAAAAATATCAAAAGTAAAAGTAGCATACTCATTCTGCAGAATGGCCCATTTCCGATAAAATATATATATATATATATATATATATATACACACATACACACATATATACACACACACATTATTTTATTTTGAATTTAAATTATTTTGTATTAATATTGCAGTCTGAATCTGCAAAATCAGCTTTCAAATTAATGTAGTGCAGTAAAAACAATACTGGCTTTCAAAGTGTAGGAAAGAGGAATTATAAAGTAGCATCAAATGGAAATACTAGTAAAGTACAAGTAGCTCAAAAATGTACATAAGTACAGTACCACTGTGCACAAATTAAAAGACAAAAAAGAGAATAACAGCTCATAGAAATCATAGTGATTCCTGGATTTAATTCATCATTTTCAGTTCAGGTACCTGGAGGACTCCTGTAAGTCATAACATAGGGTTTTCATTGTTCTTGCATGGGGTTAATTGTAGCTAAATATTAGTCCTTCCTTGTAGTGTGGCTCAAAAACAGGAAGAGTGTTAGTCTATAAATTATTGGGAGATTATACCGTGGTGTTGAGAGATAAAAACATTAATTGTTCTTCAGGGGAAAATAGAAGAACAAATGATCTGTTGCAAGTTATTTTGTGGTTTGTGTGGCAGGTTAAGTAATGAAACCAAACAGCTGATACCATCAAAGTGGCAAATGGTAAAGGGTTCAAATCATGTTGTACATGCTTAAAAGGTGAAAATATTCACCGGTGTTAAGTAATAGTTTCCATCATTATATTGCGTCATAGATCAACCATCTTTGTGGGTAAACAACGGCTGTTTTAAAAGCAAACAACAACTGCTTTCGATCAAACAGCAGGTTATGTGTGATCATCTCAGGCTGTGCACACTGTTTACAGCCTTGTAGCGCAATGGGGAAAAATGTGCCAAATGAGAGACTCAACCAAAACTGTAATGGGCTTCATGTGGATCCAAAGCTGTAATACCCTGAATCTACTGGCAGTAAGAAACACCAGCACATGTAGCCTACTGATGGGAAACACAATTATGTGTAGACATGCTAGCTAATGAGATCATCCATCAGTTAGCAACAGGTAGGATCTATTTTAGCCCAGTCAACAGTGCAGTGCTTGTAATACTATTTTTTTGTGTATTTGAAAATTCACTATAAATGACAAGTTATCTGATTGAAAGCAGATCTAACAAGCAGACAGAATGGTGATACATGCAGTATTCTTACAAATCCACGCTTTGCTCAACAAAAGGTACACAACGTGATCAGACTGTGTCACTTAGGAACCACAAACCATAACCAAGACATCTATTAGGATTTTAATAATTTAATAAATAATTAATAATTCCACACTCTGTGAGGTAAAGAAGACTTTAACAATTCAGAAAAATGCCCTGATGCAACATAAGTCATGACAGGTCTGCTCATTAATTCTGAGATGTGTCAGGCCTCACACAAACCATCACAATGACACACACCGGCACACACTGGCAGGAAGGACAGTGGTATGGAGAGGAATAACCGCCTTCTATCCTCCAGTGGTGTATTTATGTTAATAAATATGTCTGTATAATGTGTACAATGTATGAAAGCTATCATACTGTACCATATTTAGTAGCAACAAAGCATGGGTTTTTTCAAATGTATGGGGATGGAAGGTAACATGAGGAGACATTTACTTAAACCTGCATCAACTGATATTTTGGCCACTTGAGGGCACTACCCAATTGTAATTACTCAAAATAACATGATTGATTCCACACAATGCTCTTTGGCAAGTACAAATCTATACTTTCATCAATTTTGGGGCATCTTATTCAATTTTACAGCATTTGAAGAAAAAAAATTGAAGTGGTTTCGAAATAGCATTGAGTAAAAGTTGACTTATTCCAGTCTGTGATTAGCCATCAACATACAGTACATTCCTTTAATTTTAGTTTAAATAATACTTTTCTAACTCAAACATTAGGTATAATTTCTTATGAATGAGGTTTATTGACAATAAATTTAAAAAAAAGCTGTAAAACTAAAGTTAATAAGTTAGTGTCACGTAGTGTTGAAAACGTCAAAAGAAGTGACAAACATTGAAAAAAAGCATCAAAAGTGTTGAAAAAAGGGACAAATAAATGTAAGAAAAAGTTAAAAACATTGATAAAAGCATCAATAAAAGTATTTTTCAATTTTGACAGGAAGACAACACAAGGGCTAGCAGCTAGATGCTATTTGCTAACATTTTCTGTCAGTGGTTTGGTGCTGGGCAGGTATGGTAGCAACTGCATGCTGCTGGAAGCAACAATCAGTATGACTTCATACACACCACTATTCCACTATCATTCCCAATATGACAATATTCCAAATTTAATACAGGTCATGTTAACAGCATATTCCGGTTGGATATTCCGAATCAGGCCTTTTTCCGAAAATGGCATTTTCTAATGAAAACAAGTGGTATATTCAGGTATTATTCAGGTTTTAGAGACATTGTTTGGACATGTATAGAGTGCATTTGGAATATGCGTTTTGAGAAGCTGGTTGAAGGGATGAAAGAGTGGTGCTGTAATCACACGGTCCATCCAACAAGTTCAACACCGGCGGTAAACTTAGAAAAAAAATCCTGTTTTGCATGGCTATATGTAAACGGTAATATTAGAGGAATACTCCCTTCCATTAGCTATGTAAACATCTTAGTCTGAAAATTGTCTTTTTCGGAATTAGGGCAACAACCAGAATATGTGCATGTAAATGTAGTGACTAGGAGCAGTGAGAGTGAACCAAAACAATCAGGTTGTAGGCTGGTGTGAAAAAGCATTTTTGACACATTCATATTTTCGTAAATTTATGCTTTCCGACTGTTGAGACTGTGTGCCAGATGAATGAATGTAGGTGTATATTGGTCATGTGTTGGACTTTGGTTTCATGATGATTGTGTGTAAGTGGAAAATACAAAAGATCTACACCTGTAACTAGGTTAAAGAGTAAGCTGAATCTTTTAATATTATGTCAGGATTACTTGCATAAAGCAAGCATACTGTATGTACTGTAGGCTAACTATGTCACATGTAGTTTAAGGCCGCCACCTAAACAACCAATCTTATGAGAGGTGCGGTCTCTGATATATGCATAAATACGGACTGAAAACTGTACCTGTAAGTGGGTAAATCTCTCTCCATAGAAATATTTTTTTAATTATATCATTGCTTCAAACTCTTAAATATCGTTGTGTTTCATTTCTGAGGGCTTATAGATACATTTCTAAGACATTGGAAAACAAAACAGTGAGCTGGAAGTGGGTTCATCACAATGAGTGTTCATCACATTACACAGAGTTATTTGATTCATTTAGAAAATATTGATTAGATCATCAACCACAAGTAGTGGTAATGCAATTGTATATTTCTACTACTAAGTACTTTTACTTTAGGAGGTAAATATTGTATTTTCTTTTAATATATTAATATTGTATTTTACATTTTTGGGATAGTTGTCACAGATTCATATTTTTCATTGCCAACATGAAAGTGCATAGAGTATGATGCATTGCTTTACAATGCCTTGCAAAAGTATTCACCCCCCCTTGGCATTTTTCTGTGTTTTGTTGCTCCACAACCTGGAATTAACATGAATTATTTGAGGATTTGTATCATTTAATTTACAGAACATGCCCACAAAAATTGTGAAGCAAACAATAGGACAAAATAACAGAAAAAGTCAATGTGCATAAACATTCACCCCCCTAAAGCCACCTTTTCCCGCATTCACAGCTCCAAGTTGCTTTGGATAAGTCTCTATGAGCTCGCCACATCTTACCACAGGTAAGTTGGATGGCTTTGACTCGGCCATTCCAAAACATTTACATGTTTCCCCTTAAACCACTCAAGTGTTGCTTTAGCAGTGTATTTGGGGTCATTGTCCTGCTGGAAGGTGAATCTCCATCCTAGCCTCAAATCACACACAGAGTGGTACAGGATTTGCTCAAGAATATCCCTGTATTTAGCACCATCCAACTCTGACCAGTTTCCCAAAGTTGAATTTTAGTCATCAGACCAGAGCACTCTCCTCCATACATTTTGGGAGATTCCCACATGCTTTTTCAAAAACTCAAAACGTGCCATTTTGTTTTTGCTGAAAGTAATGGCTTTCTTCTGGCCACTCTGCCATAAAGCCCAACTCTATGGAGCATACAGCTTATTGTCATCCTATGTACAGATACTCCAGTCTCTGCTGTGGAACTCTGCAGCTCTCAGTGTTCTTGCATTCATGTGTCATAGCTATATCAGCCTAGTCAGACAACATGCAGCAAAGTGTGGTAAGAAAACGGCCCTGAAGACAGATTGTGTCTGAGAAAATCCACCCTGGAAGATGAACAGGTGGAACCAACCGGGTGGTCTTTAGACAGAGGCTGAATCAAAAAGACTTTGGTCTGGGGGTGGAAATTGTATTTCTTGATGCATATGCAAACTTGTGTGTGTGTGTGTGTGTGTGTGTGTCCTCAGGCCCTGTCTTCCTAAATGTATAAAGGGAAAACTCTTAAAGCGACAGGACCCTGACACCCCAAACACACAAAGACGTACATGTGTGGCCTGAGCAGACATTAGAGGACACTCACACTCACTCACACACACACACACACACACACACACACACACACACACACACACACACACACACACACACACACACACACACACACACACACACACACACACACACACACACTCTTGGTTGTCTACTATTCCTCCTCTGAGTTCAAAGTCCAGCAGAACAATGAGTCACAATTAGGAGCTTACAGAGGGGATTCTGCCGGGTTTAACAGATACTGACAGAGGAGTACATGCAACATCTTTCTGTGTGTGTGTGTGTGTGTGTGTGTGTGTACTTCTGTCTTTCTAATAATGTCTTGCCTTTCCTTTGAGTCTCCTCTCTCTCTCTCTCTGTATGTATCTGTCTCATTCTGTTCTTTCTTTCTATTCTACAACAAAGAAGGTTGTTTATAAAGGAAATAATGACTATTAGTAAAGACTTCATTAGAGTTAATGTTGTGATTCTGCAGAGTGCCAGGGATCAGGAGACATCCTATCTAATTCCCATTAAGATTATTACTTTTGGGAAAACTTGGTGGTCCCTGAGGAAATGGGTTCATTTAATTATTGAGGTTACACAGTATATTTGTGAAAGGACAAACAATGAAAAGCAGACCTTGAAAAACATTTAAGTTTAGATTTCACAAATGGTACATAGGAGAGTTACACTTTGAATAATTTTATCTAATCAGGTAGTTGCATTGAGATCTATTTTTTAAAAAGACCTGAGGAGAAGATCTAACATACAACTCAGGACTATTATACTATTAATTAATAATAGACTAATAAAATGTCATTAAAACAAAAATGCAACAAATTCCTAAAGTCAATTTTTTTTCTACCAACAATTGAAAACCACATAATATTCACTTTACAGTTAGAAAAAAGAGGAAAAACAGCTAATCCTCACATTTGAGAAGATTTCTGTTGATTACCCACTGTCAATTAACTAATGGATTAACCATGTTAGTAATAACTGGCTCTTACATGTAAACACACAGATCCACAACATATACTGTACACTCAAGCACAATTAAAGACACACACCTACACATCTCTTCCCCCTCCACCCATTAAGCATATTGTCCATGTTGTAATTTCTGTCTGCGTCCCAGTCATTGTGTGCGTCCAGTGTAACTGGAGACCAGTCTAGACTGGCTGGCTACTGGCTCTAATCCTCAGAAACATGCAGCTGAATCAATCTGAAACCAGAGAGCTGCCTGCCGTCGCCCCTGTTAGCAGCCCGACAACACAAACACTCATTCATTAGAAATACCAAACATACAAATAACAGACATGAGCAGCTAATGGCTGCTCTAATACTAGCTTGATGTATTTTTTGTATTAGTGGTGGTAGTTATATTAATACAGCAGTAGAAATAGTGTTTGAACCAGAGGTGTAGTTGGTGCTTTGTTTACCAAGTGTTCCATCTTAGTTTAGCGTTTTAGCGTGCTAACATCTGCTTAATAGCACTGAACACAAAGTGAACTATACTATTATGTGAACCAAAGGCATTAGACAATTTGATAGACACGATCATAGCACATAGATAAAAAGATATTAAGAATTTGTCTTGAAGGGAACATGAATGTTGGTAGCAGATTTCATAGCAATCAAGCTGAGAGTTACCAAACTCAGAATTCACATAAAACCATAAATGTGAACCTTGTGGTGGCGCTAAAGGAAAAGTCAGTGGATCACCAAAGTTATTAGGCTTCATCCTCTGGTGAACATGAATATCTGTACCAAATTCAATGGCAATAATTGAAAAATTCCAAGCTGGACCAAGGACTGACGTTGCCACCCCTGGAACCAAGTGTGGCTAAAAAAATTATCACAGGAGGCCAGTAGGGGGGTGTTTAATGCTTTTTTAGGGGGCCTTTTAGCTTCTTGCAGAAATCCAAGCCTCTTAAACTCAGTATACAGTATGTTGATATTCAACGTCTCCTCAAACAACTGTTCGTTGGTTAGGTTTAGGAAAATATTGTGGTTTGGGTTCAAATAAGTACACGTCAACGTTGAATTTTGCTTTCACACGGGACACAAATAGGTAAAAGTCTTATGTTTGACCATCCTCCCACCCCGAAGTACTCCCCACACAGACATTGTTGCTCCTTATACTACATCTCCTGAGTTCTTCCTGAGAGGCAGCTCTCCATAACTGGCTCACGATCACAAGAGTTACAGCATGCACAAATTATAGTGTGCATTACTTATTGTATCAATACAACGGTGAACAAAACAGTCATATTACACATACAGATGGACATAAAGGACTTCCATCTAAACTATTTCCCTAACAAATATGTTACAAATCACTTGTTCACAAGTCTTTCACAGCTGATTTTGTGATATGGAAACCATGTCAATGCCCTGCTTCTGACCATGTTTTTAATTTTTAAAGTTGCGGCCAGTGTCTGCATGAAAATGCATCTGAAACATAACAGGGGTAGAGGAATCGGTCATTTGGAAAAATATGTTCTTGTGGTGGGGGAGTGGTGCCATTTTGAGCAAATGGTATCATGTCAGCAACTTAGTACAATTGATTTTGCCACTTCAAAGCAGCAACCATTTTGCACGCATTCATGAAAGGCAATCAGTGTTGTCAAGAGAAAAAATGAAATTGATCGAAAACTAAAAATGTTGATGAGCAGAAACATATGGTGAGGAGGCCACAGGTGATCAGAGAGAATGTCAGCGATGTCTAGACCTCAAGGAGCATTTTATTTTCACAAGCCTGGCAGACTTCAGATCATCTTTACATCCAAGTTCTGGCTCATTCACAACATGACACTGAGGAATGATTGGAGGAGAGGAGGGCAGGAATTGAGCGGATGGTATGACAGTCAGACATGGCAAAATGACTCTCCATCTCAACCATATAACATGTATGTCATTTGTCTTGGGGTTTTTCTCTCTTTCTCTCACAGGCTAAGCCTCTCAAGATGAATCTGTTACTGATCATTAGTCTGTAACCAAAACCTCTGAGCCACCGACCTGCTGCTGCATTGAAAGAAAGGCTACTGTACGACAAGAAGACTGATTTCTTTTCTAGAAAAAGGAGACCAAGAAGAAGGCTTATTTAAAGGGTCAGGAAATAAAAAGCATGCAATGGACTGTTTGCCTTTATAAAGCATGCCATTAAAGTTTGTAAATACTAATTGCAAATATTAGATGAAAGTTTAAACCCACAAAACTTAATTTAGGTCTTGTGAAGGCCTTAAGGTTTCCAAAGGCATTTAATACGTGATTGCAGTGATATACTGTATATATAAAAATAAAGTACAAAAACGCAGAATTTTCTACAATTCTTTTTTTCTTCAATTTTTCACTCAATCCAAGTGGGATTTACAGGGCCTTTGTGAAGGGCTGGAACAAACATACATAATACTGTACAAAATGTTCATCAAACCAACAAGAAAGAAGCCGGTGTGACATTCATTCTTTACCCATTAAGTTTTTCCACCAATTTGCAATGAAAATCTAACCGCTGGCAGACGACCACGTTAGTCAAGTCAAGTCAATTTATTTTTAGAGCACATTTAAAACCAATCTAGGCTGAACAAAGTGCTGTATACAAACTAAGTTATATTATGTAATAAAAACAAAGGAAGACAATAAAAAATATAGACACAATGAGCCTCATACAAACAACACACTTCTATACAAATGTCCCTGAATTAAATCACACGCCAAAGAATAAAAATGTGTTTTAAGACGAGAGACTTCAAGATTCTCTTCAGTAGAGTAGGACCTAATATGAATGGAAAGTTTGTTCCAGAGTCTCAGGGCCACAACGGAGAAC